>JARHVA010001858.1:1180000-1357500 GCA_037957365.1 Torreya grandis
CATAATATTAAATTAGTTCCTTATATATTGAATGCATGTTTAAATTTTATTCATCAAGGATACATAGATACATTCCCATTGGATGAAACCATTCAAGTATTATGTCTTAAACCAACTTGAGGATAATTACATTTCTCATATGTAAGCATATTCATAAGATTTCAAACTAACTAAACTACCAATTTATTCTTCCAGTTCAATTAAATTATCATCAATATATAATATTAAATATGGTTATATAATTAAAAATTAAATATATGGGAGAATTATCGGGGGAAATGCACAAGGAATTGTTAACCCCATCCAAGAATCTAATCAAAAAGGATGATAGGGCATTGATTACATAGAGGAATAAAAAATACGAAGGTAACACCTAAAATGGATAATATTTATAAAAATTTATTTAAATCATAACCTTAAAAAGCATGGGAAGTTCATAACACATCTACATCACTTTATTTATACCTTGGTTTAATTGATGATATAATTATCATAAAGATTTAGACATTGGATGAAATTTAAAATGATGAATCTTTCCTAAAGTACCTTGGGGTATATGAGGAACCCCATTCATTATATCATAGTAATAGTTTTCCTTACTAAACTATTTCCCAATAATACTTTTGAGAAATTGAAAACACTAATGTCCACATCTAAGTAGATGGTTTAGATACTATTCCTGCAACACCATATATAAAAGATAAATCAACTCTATTTAATGAAAAATCAATATAATATTATTATGGAATAGATTAAGATATTGGACCCATATTATTATCATCTATGTTATAAAAATATTAAGTAAAGGCATTTCAAATAAATATACAGGATGATATAGAAATATTTGAATGTGTTTTCTTATATATGCCAAGAATTGATTCTAAAATTACATTACATAATATTGTACTTTATCCATATGTAAATATTGTATAAAAAAAGATTAATAAAATACATCTAAGGTCTGTGTTGTTGGTGAAAGAAGAGATACAAAAATTATTAAATGGGGGGATTTATTTTACCCATTTTTTACCTCAAATTAATTTTGAATATAGAACCAACTACAAAACCAAATGGGTATATTTTATGTTATTTATATTATAAATACTTGAATAATTTTTTTTCTAGATAAAACTTTCCATTAACAAGCATTGATATGATTTTTTATTATGCATGTGGTTATGAGATGTTATCATTCAGGGATGGGTTCTTTAGATACATCTAAATCAAAATCAATCTATAAGATCAATTAAAAAAACTTTATTTATTATGCCTAAGAATATTTTGTTTTTGATAAGGTAAGGCAATAAACTAGGAGCCGAACCTTTTACAAAGCAAAAAAGATAAGAAGGCAATCAAACAAAATATGCCTTCAGAGAGATGATGGCACTAACCTAGGAATATTTTGTTATGAAATCATGCCATTTGGATTAAAAAATGGGGATACTTATCAATGAGATAAGACCCATATATTTCATGATTATATGCATAAAATAGTGGATGACTATGTGTATAATTTACTTATGAAATCAAAACGTCAATATGATTATGATTTAGATTTATAAAGAAAACTTGAACAAATACATAAATAAAAAGTGTACTTAAACCCACATAAATTTGTATTTGGTGTCTCATAAATAAAATTATTAGGATACATCATATCTCAATAAGGCATTCAAATATATCTCAAAAAGTTCAAATCCATTTTAGACATTCCTCCACCAAATGATTTATCATAATTATGATCATTTCAAGGAAAAATTAAAGGAAATAATACATTTTTTAACCTAATTTGAAGATGAGCCACAACCATTCACATGATTACTTAAGAAATACACATAGTTTAAATTTGATGCAAAATGTCAATAGAGTTTCATGCAATAAATAAATATCTACTTAATCCACCCAATTTTATGCCTCCAACATTAGATAAACCTTTACCATTATACATATTAGTTATAGATCATGTCCTAGGAGTTCCATTATCACATTATGATGATGATCACTGAGATATATCTATATATTATATCAAACTAACACCTTTTTTTATGAAAAATATACCATTTTTAATGTCAAAATATTTTTAACAAAGCACAAGAAGATTAATATATGTTTTATTTTTCTCATTGTGTTTTAGCTTATGAATTTCATAAAATTTTATATGGTAAATTAAATTACATTAATGGCATAATATTTAATATGTACCTTTCTATAATATATGAAATAATTAGGCTATTATTCATGTTATTCTAGCTAGTTATTATTTATTTACATTTTAATAAAACCAATGTGAGACTATATGTGATAAAAAGTCAACCTTTTATGTGTTTACTTATACAAAGAACTATTTTAATTATTCATATGTTATTTCCATTTCAATTTCTTCCTTGTGTGGATTAATTAATATTTCATGTTAAAATTGACATAAAATGGTAAAATTATGGTTGGGCAGATGTTTGGTATTAAGCATTAATGTTATATTATTTTCCCTAAAACTTTTATTTTCTTCCTTATTCTTCCCTTCCTTTTATTTTTACTTTGGTATCGTTAACATTTCACCCCTTTGTAAATTTCCATTTAAGTTAGTGGAGTAATAAACACATTAAATTGGATCAGGTGGTGTAAAGATTTTTATGTGTGTGAAAATAAGAATTGAGCCTTTGGTGGTAGTAGTGCATCTCTTGGAGATATATTCCAAGTAGGATATCTCATGGATCTCAATACCTACAACTCATGCATTGGATTGTCCTAGAAACAATTTTAAAATGAGAGGAAAAAATTCCCTTAATTACTCCAAGGTTACTCAGTGCACCTAATTCAATAGGTTCATTTTGAGGTCCTAACTCAAAGTAAAAAAATTATACATGGATAATATATCTAATTTTGAATAGTTATATATACAAATGGATAATAAAGATCAAATCAAAATTCATTAATAAGGCTAATTTTACCAAGGAACAGTACCAAGCCCTCTTCTAATCCTATTGTTATAACTAGATATAAAATATCATGTATGACTCATAATATTCCTCCCCCTAATTTTCAAACAAATAAAATTTACCATCTTGTTTATAATTTTGTCCATTGGATTATATTAGATCTTGTAGTCCATGTTGTTACAACATAAAGGGGTAAGGTGCCAAACCTAGTAGTAAAAAATAAAGGACATTATCATATCCCTCCATTACCCCTAGCATCACCCACTAAATAACATAATAAAAAAATGATATAATATAATGGACTAACTCAAAAATTCCCATGCCAAAATTTATCTATTAGAATTATCAGAGACAATGCATGTTTACAAAGATATATTATATGTAACATTATGTGATACAACTTTACCAAATGATGTGTAACCAAATTACATGGATTATACTCTCAATAAAGTATGATATATATGTGAAATAATCTCATTTTAAAAATATTATTGGCCTCCTAAGCACTTTATTTATCAACATCTAACATTATATTTTAAATTTTAAGTGTAAAATAATATTATCATGAGATTTTTGGTGGATAATGGATTAGGATAAAAAATTGTCATATCTCATTTTTTAATATACTTGGTATTAAGGTAGAGGATATTAATTAATCAAATATGAATATTCAAGTATTTTAAAATCTTCAAAAAAAATATTAGGATAAAACACACTAGATATTGCAATTGGCCCTCAAATGATAGCCATAATTTTTCAAGTCTTAATGACCTTAGTTATAATATACTCTTAGGTAGAACATGGTTGCATGAGATGAAAGTAGTTACTTCTACCTTTCATGCATGTTTAAATTTTAGTCATGAAGGATACATATATACATATGGATTGGATGGAATAATTTATGTATTATGTTTTAACCCAACTTGAGTATCATTATATTCCTCATATGTAACCATATTCATAATAATCCAAACCAACAAACTACCAATTTATTATTCCAATTCAAATACATTATCATCAATAGATTATATTCAATATGGGTTTGGAATTAAATATTTAAAAATGGAATGTATGGGATAATTATTAGGGAAAATTCACAAGAAATTGTTAACCCCATCCAAGAATCTAATTAGAAAGGATGATAGGGCCTCAATTACATAGCATATTATAAAACTAAGAAGGGAACACCTAAAATGACTACTATTTATAAAAATTTCTTTAAATAATAACATTAAAGGGCATGGTAAGTTCCTAACACATATAAATTAAATTTTTTATAGCTTGGTTTAATTTATGATATAGTTTCTTTAGATATTTCAAAATTGGATGAAATTTTAAATGATGAATCTATCCTAGATTACCTTGGGGTGTATGAGGAACTACCTTCCTTCTATCATAATAATAGGTTTACTTACTCAACTATTAACCAATAATACTTTGAGGAAATTGAATAAAATATTTATGTGGGTTTTTTCACACACCATAAAAGAATGGATGATTTTTCTTATAACATTTTAGGATCTCTATGGAAACAAAGTTCCACTCTAGGGGATGAGGTATAGGTACACAATTAAAACAACTAATTGGTGGAATAACAAGATGAGATTATAGGTTGTTTAACTAGGTTTATGTATGGATGGATGAAACATAAAATAAATCAAACACTAAGTGATTTTGATGGGTGGAAAATTACTCTATGATGGGTAGATCTCAAAGAAACTCAAAAAATATGAAAAGGTAAGGCATAAAAGAAGGATCTATGTTAATGAATAGTCACTTATGAGGATATTTATTTTGTAGACAAGTATCTCCAAGACCAATGTTTTCTACTTGTATCTATTTAATACTAATGAAAAAACATGGTTAATAGATTGGGAAAATAAGTATAGGAAAATTAGTGATCTCAACTAAAGGTTTCTCTCTTTAAAGTTGTTTCACACCCTTATCTAAGAGGTTACAACTCAAACCAAAAATTTATCTAGAGTAGCTAGAAAATTTCCTAAAAAATTATACCAAATGGAAATACTCCTACACACCTCAATTATCAACTCAATCTATACTAATTTATTAAACTAACAAAATATACCAATCTTATATAGTTGTTTCAAATCTAAGATCAACATTCAGTAATTAAAACAACTAGATTTATCTATAACATTAACACACTTCAAAATTACTGATTTGATATAGACAAGGATGATAAAATTTTAATAACATAAAAAATGAATAAAATATAACAAACATAGTTGCATGACAGTCAATGACTTGATTTCTTTCTGTATATTGATCAAAACTCTAACCCTTTGAAAGAGGGTTTTATAAGTATTTAAGGACTTGGGGAAGGGGTTATCTCATCATCCAAGTGTAATAAAACCTCAATTTACATCAAAATTAATAGAACCTAAGTTTGATTTCAATATAAAATTATATGTTATTTTTATAAGTATTTAAGGACTTGGGGAAGGGGTTATCTCATCATCCAAGTGTAATAAAACCTCAATTTACATCAAAATGAATAGAACCTAAGTTTGATTTCAATATAAAATTGTATGTTATAACTCATAGATTACAATAGTCATGTAACATGTGCATGTTGGTAAAAAAAATTATTTATAACATGAATGTAAACCAACTATAGTTAGTTAAAATAAATAATTGAAATTTTTATAGCTAGAGTTAAACTATAAGTTGTAGTTGGAATTGAAATGGAAGTTGTATCTAGAGTTGAACTTGTTGAAATAGAAGGAACTAAATTAGTAGGTTGTGTTGAAACTAGCACATTAAGTGGAGTATAGTTTGTTGAACTAGTATATGGTGTTGAAGCAAACTTCTTCTTGGCCTCTAATTCTTGATAGTGTTTATATTCACTAGCATATTGCACCTATAATATGTTCATGTATAGAAGATATGGTATGTTCATCATATCCACTTGTGTTATCAACCTTGCATGCTCAAATTTGGTATCTCATAAACCTACCCAAAACACTTCTACTTTTGTGGAGTTCTTTCTTGATGAACTTGAGTTTGCTGCACTATCCTCTAAAGTTAATCCTTGTAAACTCTTCTCAAAATTATTTGAATATTTTTTTAACATTTGGTAAAAAAAAATACTACCAACTTATAAGTGTTTTCTAACACACATGTTAACCCTAGTTCATTAAAAATTTTCATTGAATGCTTTTCTTGCTTAACGATCTTTGTGACTAAAGCTTCAATAATAATTACCCATTGTTAGGCTTCTTAGGTCCTAATGACCTCTAGACTCAATGTATTTGATAATTTTAGAGGGGAAATTAAATTAAAATGGTTTAATGTATTATTGGTAGTATTAAAAACCAAAAAAATCATCTTGTTCTCATAGTCCTTGAGAACCTTAAATTATTTAGTTATTGTAGTTACTTGGGGATACAATTGTGTCCTCAAAGAATGAATAACATCTAGTATCTCATATAGCCTCAATGCTAAATTTTGATCATCTTATTTTATCTCAAAGGGAACATGGATTACTTATCATTATTATTTAAAGGTCTACAATTATTATTCCAATGCTTTTCTTGCTTGCTCTTTGCCCTCATTAATGGATATCAATGCTCTAGAGTGGGTCTCCATATAAGACTTAAAGTCCTCGATAAAGAAGGATTGACCCTTATTTATATATTTTATTTTTGAAAGAGAGTAAATTTTTTCTCTTTTTTAAAAAATTAAACTCTACCCAATGTTGTCATCTATCTTCCTCTTCTTCACCCTTTGCATAGATCCAGTTGACTTATCAAAGAGTGAGCTCATAGTGGGAAGCTTAGTGATATTCAAGTCTGGCCTCTTAAAAGCTAACACTCCTAATTCCTTATCTAAATGTATAATGGTAAACATTGATGGGTCTAATGGTTGTGCTTATATTTTTTTATATTTTATAGGCTTAGTCTTAGAATTTGGTTTGGGCATTGAAATCTAGACTATTTTAAACTAGTCTACATTTCCTAGATGTGGCATTTGATGGACAATGTATTTTGGCTTCTTATTTGGATCTCTTTTGGTGGCCACCAATAATTTTTTATATATTTCTCTTGATGAGGGAATTAGTGAACTCAATTGAGTATAAAATTTTGTCAATTAGGTGTTGGGATGATTGGTGGTAGTGAAAATATAGGTGGAGACTAAAAGAGCAGTTGTAGCAACAATTGTGAAAATAAACCCAAATGAAAGTGATGACATATGAGGAAAAGAAGAGACAATTGAAAATGAAAAAGGAGAGAAAAATGGTAATTAAATAATAAGAGAGTAACCAAGGGGAGAAATGGGAGCATTATTACTTGATTAGTCACCCCCAAGGGGTGTCTTTCATTTTAGTCCTTTCAAGCTTAAGACCTTAGCTTATTTTAATTATTCCTCATCTACTTCATCCCTTGGATCACCTTTAGTTTAACATTGTGTCTGCTCACTTAATCCCTTTATGGATAGTAATATATGCCTTCCTACATTATATTTTATTTATATCATTTTTATCTTCTCTACTTGAGAATAAACCACTTATTGGGTAGGAAGGGAAAGAGTCATGCTAGATGTTGTGGTTATTGGAGATGCCACAATATGTGCAAAGTATTATTCATCAAGGACTCTAAAAAAATGATCTCCTCTTATCTCCCAATAGTGTTTTACTTTGATTTAACTAATTATTCTACTTGTTCTTATTTTGTTTTCCTCAATTCAACCTAAAATTGAGGATTTTCTTCTTCCATTTGTACTTCAAAAACTGATGTTTACCCTACACTTTGATCTTAGTCTTGTTATGTATCTATCATCATATTGGGTGGATTTTGGGGGTCCTAGATTTGATATTTTGGTTTTTGGAATGGTCTACTACTCTATAAATATGATGAGTTCCACTCCCTTACTGGTGGGATTATAAATTTTATTTGCTCATGAGTGAGAGAAGGATCTGTTTAGATCACCCTAAGAAATTCCTCACTCACAATAGTAGTCCTATCCCTTTACTTGACCTTTGCATCATATTTTTCATTAAGAAATATGAAGTAATGATCAAAAAGATCATGCTTATAAGGAATACCTAGATTAATAACTCATTTTTGCACTCTCCCATGGGGGTCCTAATCCTTATAGGGCATAGTGGCTAAGGCATAGGCCTTCCTAGCACCACCAACCTTTCTAAAGTGTCTATTATATGTGTAGTAGATAATCCTAATTATGAGATGGTATCCATGAAAGATGTTATTCATATACTTGGCTAGGTCCTCATCTATCCCATCCCATAAATGATAGGCAATTTATTGCATAAAAAATTTCGATGACATATTTGGGGAGATGAAGAGGGTTGACCTTGTGCGTAATGACCATCATAACAATATATTTTAGGTAATCTAGTAATCACCCAAATACATGACCATATTGGTAATATTATTTGATATCTTAGTCAAAGGTTTACCATGGATTGCCATCTAGACTTGAGGATAAAAATCCTCTATAATTCTCAAGATGTTCCTTGTAAATGAATAGATGAGAAAAAATGAGTAGACATAATAGATTATATTCTTTATGTATTCATGATTTGGATACCATAGAGCCCTATTATGTCTATAAATAGTCCCCATGACCACATCCAAAATATATGACATCATATGAAAATTACCAACTTGGGGCCTCTTTTCTTTGTGTAACATCAATTCCTACATATGTACACTGATAATATCCCCCAGTGCAAAGGTACATTCTGAAGTGATCAATAGATCAATAATCTTGAACCCACTCTAAATCAAGGAAATAGATGCTTGGGTGGATAAAAATGGTTTAGAAATGATGTACTAATGCATATTCACATTTAGAATCTAGTGATGGGCACAATATTCTTGGTGGTTTCTTTGAATAAGATTGTCTCTCCTAGGAGAAGCCATTTCTTCATTACTTATTGTACACTATTATTCTTCCTCCAATTGGATATACTATGTAAATCAAAGGTGGTATCTATAATGGGTAAATATAAATACATATGGAATGCTTTACCTGACATGTATGTGATGATGGTATTATTGTTAAAATAGTGTAGGAAATTATATTCTATAATCATCCCTTTGAATAAAAATTCTTGTAATAATTCAATACATGGCATGACTTTAGTCTTAGTAGCTACCTAATAGAGTTCTTGGCATTTTAAGGGCAATAATTTAACTATATTTTTTTCCTCAATAGAGATGCCTTCCTTGTAGGAAAATGGCTCCACACTCTCTATGACCTTGCATAAAGTAGATTAATTTATGTAAAGCCTCTCAAAAACTATTGCATCAAAAATAATATCCATGTATTATATTAAATCATTAATGGAAAATATAGATGGTTCATGGGCTCCCCTGTATGTTCTAGATGAATACGCCATTATCAATTCTTAATACTGATATAATTTGAGCTTATAGTAATGGTGGTTTAACACTATTGTTACACAAATTTTAGCCTATTTGAATGCATCTAGGGATTCTATTTCACGTAAGGAAATATACACTTGAGTTCGATGATAATCAATAGAAATTGATTTTTTTAGTAGCTCAATGTTATAGCCTTTTAGCTTTCATGTGTAATTTGTGCATCATTAATCACCAATGTCTATAAGTTGATCACATTTATTTAATTCAAACTTGACCACTTTAGCATAGTGGGTATGCCATGTAGGATGTTTACTCATTAGGAAGGTGTCATGGTGTTAGTCTTTTTGAAACTTGTTAATATATGGTTCAGTCAAGAGTCGATGATTATGTTTTGGATAAATCATTTAATTTTATGTGCAAGAATTCTGAACAAAAGATACTGAATACCAAAATGTTCTTTTGGGTGATTCACCAAACTTCTCTTGAAATTCAAAATATAAAACAATTCCCCAAAGACCAAATTGTCATTTAGGATGATTTTTTGAAGAAAGTTGTTGAAGGTATACATCCTAACTAAAATTATATGGATGAAATATGTCAAAGGGAAAGTTAATAAAGAGAAAAATGTTTTAAAATATAAAAATATTCCTAAAATAAAGTTTATAAATAGAAAGTTCTCAATCAAAAGGATCTCAAGAATATTTTACTAACACAAAGTTGTTGACCAAAAAGTTCCCAAATGAAAAGTGTTGAAGAGAAAGTTTTTGAAGACCAAAATGTTCATAATGCCAAATAAGTAAACTTGAATAAGTAAATCTAAATACCTATGATACATAGTCATCTCCCACAATTTTCATTAATAGGTTAGTTATATAAGTCATTATAATGAAAATGTGTTTCCAAAGAGGAAAATAGATGTAACAAAGGTAATTTAGTGCCAAATTTTCCCAAATTTCCATAGATAATTAAATATGATGACATTTATGTATAGCCTTATAATGAGAAAACCTTATAAAAATAAAGGGATCCCTACCTATCCATAAAAAAATGCAAGGTAGGGTGTGTTGAATACAATAAATGATGACTCACATGGGCAAATACTCTCAAATTTCAAGAACCTAGAATCCATAGTTTTACAATCCCAATATCAATGATGAACTTTAATATGAAAGAAATGATTAGTTAAGAAATATGAAAGAGACTCTTGATAAATTAATACAACATAGTTACTTTACCCATACCTTGGACCAGTATGTGTCAAAGTGATATCTTTTACTCCTTGTCAAGGTATTTTAGCTAACATATGGGATCAGATATAGGTTCCATTATAATTGGGCCTTATGGTAGAAGAAATTTGGGGATATTATGCATGGCTCTACTACCAGCTAAGCATCCATAGCCCTGATAGAGATACCTTTGATCACCATTCCTCCCTTCCATCATATAATTCCATGATGAGTGATACATTGATCTTATTTCATCATGTAGTATTTTAATCCCTTTTTATTTTCTTTTAAATTTTTGGATTATTTTTATTTTCTTTTTTTATGTTTTTTGAATGGAAGAAAGAATAAGGTGACCACATTGAGCTAGTGTTGGTATAATTGGGTTCATCAAAATATCCCTATCAACTTTAATCACATCAATGGTTATTACCTCAAATAAGTATTAGCATTTAATGTGTATTTTATCTAAGGATATAATAAAAAATTTCTAAATTTTCATGGAGATGTGGGAGAAATTTTTATATACCTTGTGAAATCATTCACTTCATAACATTGTCATGATTAACACTCTCACTGTTTACCTAGATTAGGAGTTATAATGTAAATGGTGTAACACCCACTAATTCAAGTTAGATTCAAAACATATAGGTTATTTATTGATTAGAATAGGAGTGATTAGTTAGATTACCATGAAACTATAAAGAAAACTATTCTATAAAGTGGAAAACTACCTAAAACAAACAACTAGACTAAGCAAATCAAAATCTAGAAACCAAGAGTAACTAATCTACAAAGTATGAACTAATATAATGAATATAAATGAATAAAATCAAGAAACTAACTAATAAACTAGGTATAACCTACCCCTACTTATATCAGAACATGTGTTATTACTCAGAGACATCTCTAGTTGGAGCATCCATGAAGTAATGCTTTAGAAATTATCCATTAACCAGATAGGTTAATTCATTACCTTAGATGTCATTCAAATGGAAATCAGTGTTACCAAAGATCTTGAAGATTTGATAAGGTCATATCCATAATAGGGTGCACTTATCATGTTGTCCTTTATTTT
Source organism: Torreya grandis (assembly GCA_037957365.1). Lineage (NCBI taxonomy): Eukaryota > Viridiplantae > Streptophyta > Pinopsida > Cupressales > Taxaceae > Torreya > Torreya grandis. The sequence continues at coordinate 1,191,609 of JARHVA010001858.1, forward strand.
CATGGGCTTTGTCCCATAGAGCAACAAGTCAAAAATATTGAATGCTTTAGATTTTGCTCTCTTATCAAACCATATTTTGACTATATCTTAATGTATGATGAAGTTTTTCTGAGATTTAGTCATGGAGTCTTCCATCTCTATGATATCCAACAATCTATATTCTATCCTCTCATTGGGTTCCATGTATCCCTAATTGAAATGATATGTTTGTAATTTAAGCATGATTAGGAATATTGGTTATTCCCCATATACTAGTAGATATGTTGAGGATTTGAGGGCCAAATTGTACCAAGTTTGATCTATCAAGAGTACATATTTTAGTAAGAGATGCCACTCTCTAGGCTTCTCCATAGTATATTTATTGATAGAATCAATGAGGTTCTTATTGGTCAATTCAACTAATCCATTCTCTTATAGGTAGTGATTAGAAGACTATCTAATTATGATCATGACTACACCATGGACATTTTCAATGAGGGGACTTGATCTCATCAAGAAGTTTAACCCTAACTCCTCATATGGACATAATCATATCCTTACCACCATTGAGTATTTCACGAAGTGGTTTGAATCTATACCCCTCACCTACATGACTAGAAAATAAATTTATAAATTCATCTTCAATCATCTCATTTCTTGATATGGTATCCCATTTGACATTATATCTGATAATGGTAGATCCTTTAATAATAATGATGTCAAATAACTATGTGTTGGGTTTAACATAGCCCAACATTTTCCACTACATATTACCTATTAACTACTAGAATTTCACCCTTGTGAAGGTATTTTTAAGCCTTCATAGCCTAAAGTAAAATGGATACAATCCTAGGCTATGGGTGGCCTAATATATGGATTAAATATCTATATTTTAAGGGATATCTCTCCTTAATGTATTATTTAGGATCTCTACTCTACACTACTAGCTTAAAAGGGAAAAGAGAAGAAGGTAAACTAAAATGTAAACCTATTTAACTAAGGTGATACACCAAAATGTGTCATCCACTTGTATAATAGTAACTAAGAAGGCTAAATAAGAATATGGACCTGATTGCACTTCTCAAATGAGAGTCTCCAGACATCAAATTTTCACATAGAAGCTTATCTTGATGGATTATCAAAGGTGGCTAATCAATAGGTCTCTCAAATACACTAAGGAAAGATTACACTTGCCATGTATATAAGATGATTGAAGCACATTATGCAACCTATAAATATGAGATAACACCTATAAATAGTTATAAAGGAGAATAAAAATGAAAGGAAGCATACACTATCACTGTCATTCATCAACTAACCATGAATATACACTAGTCACAAGCTTTGAGGAGGCAAAAATTTTGTATTATTAATTCAAAAGAGGTAAGTACAAATATATTTTTTAGAATGGACTTGAAACAACTTAGGTTAAGTATTTTTTTTAAATTCCAAAAATAGGCTTACATATAAATAAAATGAGAAAGGAGAGAGAATGAGGCAAAAGCCAAGAAACTAGGAATGTATCATTTACTTAGTCCTTATCCAATTGATATATATTATTTCCTTGAATATATCTCATCCACCATTTTAAAAATGTTATATGGGTAAAGGACTTATGATTAATTTTTTAATAACTCATGACATTGATTTATGATGTTTGATCAATATTAGTGCCTACATTTTTGTTTGCACACCCTGTATACTTGGTGAAGAGGTCACCTCCTTGAAAATAGTCCTTAAAGGCTTAGTCAAGTCCTCATTACTCTCTCCATTGAAACATTATCCAATAATTTATGATATCTTTCCATGATTTTTGTCTTGTTATAAGGCTTCTTTAATTGCTTTGAGTTTGTCCTCTTTGACTAGGTATTAGAAGAAAGGAGGGTCTTGTTAGGAGTCCTTGATACCTTTTCAACCTTTGAACACTTCTCCTAATAACTTCATGACTTATTCCAACTTGATTAGGCATATGAGGGAGAGGGAAAATATTATCTAATTTTGGCCTACATACAAAACTTTGCCTATATGCATCAATATTTTGGAAGTCCTAGTGTAGAGTAAGAAGCTAAGAAGGTTTATTATTGATTAAGTGATCCAATGGTAGAGGGAGTAGACAAAATTTAGGATAATATAACTTGTCACTTGAAATCTTTTCAAACATTTTAATAAAGATTAAATTTTGTATTTGATAATTTTAAGAAACTAGACCTTCATGGCATGTCATGTAAGAATGAATAGGTCAGCTTGATTATTCATTTCATGTACTTGGGAGGCCTCTCAAAGCCAAAGGACTACATGGAGATGATAGTTTTCATGCCTATAATATGCCCTATAAATTTGTTATCTTGATGAGTTTTCTATCTCAAGATATAATCTTTTTAAAAATGATCTAGTAGAGTGGGACGTACACGAGGATGTCAAATTAAAACCATGGGAAGTAACCTTTTGAATTCAAATATTTCAAAGGATCTTGAGGTTGAACACATAACTAACAAGTGTCAAAATATCACTTGATCAAATGAAGATCAATGTAACATGGGTGATAGATTGAGCTAATGGTCCCAAATAGATCTATGGCATGTGTTCAATTATGCAATCAAAGATCAATGATGAGCACAAGGTCAACACGTTAGAGGATCTTGGAATTGAATGTGGGGCTAACAAGTGGTGAAATCAAGGTGAATTAAAAGATAAATGGTATGTGTTTTATCAAATAAATAAAATATCAATGGCATGCATTTTAATATAGATAAAGATTGATGGTGCAAATGAGGTCAAAAAGTTAATCGGTTAGAATGTATGCAAGGTCACCATGTGGCATAAAATCATTAACTAGATGAAGACTGACAGTAGGATCCTAAGATTGAACATAGGGTTACCAAGTGTCACAATTTGATAAATCAAGTTCTATATGGTACAATATAAGGACACATATATGAATATACATTGATAATATGTTTAAAATATGGTAAATAACATGGCAAGGATATTATGCAGGCATACACATCAAATCAAAGGGTTTTATGGACCCAAATGGGCAAATGTGTAGAACCAATATCTAAGTATGATCCAAGTTGGACCAAATTAAATATTTCAAGTCTAAGGGCCACCATTAAATCTTGGTTTGGACCTCTGGTTTGAATATTGAGAACCCACATGACTTATTTTTTAGAGGTTGCAATGTTTTTTCATGATTGTGCTTATCATTTTTTGAAGGGAATCCATGTGTATAGTGAGTCCTTGGATTTTACAATGTTTAGAGGTAGAATAGGTTTATCTAAACATAATGGAGATAAATATTGAGGCTTAGCATATTGCATAGCTTCATTGAAATGATGACTATATGAAAAATAATAAATGGGATTGGTTTTCATCTATAGTAAACCTATGTTCAGGTTTGGAATAGGGGAAGGTTTGTGATTATGAAAGAAGTATCTCATCTTTTGACATAGTCATATACTCAACAAAATAGGTACCTACATCTTCTTAAAATAGACATAGTCATGGCTATGTCAAGTCCATAGATATGAGGATTTTATCATTATAATGAAGCCAAGTGTAAAATGGCATAGAGTTCCAAGAGAGAGATTTGGTGGTTGAAGATTATAAGTGAAGCATTAAATTATATTCAAAGCCTTAAGTATATTTTATCCTTATAATAATCATGATTGATCATATTCAATGCATATTCTTGTCTTCTAGTGTATTTCTTAGCCAATGAGAGGGTTCAAAGGATATTGGGACAAATGAAGGTCAATTTGTCAATGAAAAACTAGTATTGATTTGATAAAAATATGTTTGAGAATTAATTAAAGGATGGTGGAAACTCATTTAATGATATTGATGGTGTTCTTCTCCTCTCTATTCCCCTTTCTCCTATATCTCCCATTTCTTCCCATTGTGAAGGCTCTCTTTGATTTTTACTCCAAAAAATATTTTTTAATTTTTGAAGAGTAAGAGACTCTCATTTGACAAGGAAAAACCATATCAAAATTTATAATAACTACCTCTTGATTCCATAAGATGATTTTTTACCTATTTCTTGCATTTAACTAGTGTTTAGTAAGCTTGTGCAAAGTAATAGCTATCTTTCATGTTAAAGGTGACTATAAGATTAGCTTCTAGACGTATTCCCTTTGAATTTGTTGAATTTCCTTTAAACTCAGTAAAATTGTTAAAATTTGCTAATACACATTCATATAAAGGAATGTTTCCTCTTAAACCAATTTCTACATTCACCTCTGCAAGAAAATATTTTTTTAGCCTTCATTGCCATGGCAGCCCCTAAAGCTTTTCCTTTTATGGATTTCAATGGTTAGAGTCCTTTGGAATTTAAATAGTATGATCCTATTCTAGTATTAGCTCTTAAAAGTGTCCCTTATTTCATAGAATACTAGTTTATAAACCCTTCTGACCATCTTAAAGACATAGCCAACTTTTGCAATATTCATGACATAATTGAGGAAAATATAGATATTAGGTTATTGGCCATCTCTTTCAAAGGTAAAGCCTTAGACAGGTATATAAACCTTAATAATAAATCCATAAAATCATGGGATTAGTTAGGTGGTACATTATGTAAGATATTTGAGGACAAAAATGACCACTTGTCACTTGCAAAACAACTAACCATAATAAAGAGGGCTCTTCATAAGGTTATGCAAGATTTCAACACAAGGTTTTAAAATACATGGGATAGAATCCCAATCTCTATTAGGCCTAATCATATCTTTGATTTCCTTTACTACTTGAAGGATCTTAATAGTGAAATTGTAGTAATGATTTAGTCTATAGGAGGAATCGCACTACCAAATGCTTATGAGGAATTAGAGCAAAAAATTGTCTAATACATGCTGTTAATCTTACACATAGACCACCAATGCCTTTATTTTCTAAGATTTAACCACATCTTATCATCATTCCTCCATTTTTCCATTCTTCTTATGCCAACACTCACTTCCACACCTACACCAAAGTAGGAAAAGGCTTCAACTAGTCAATCTGATGACTCCCTAGAAATTAAGAATTTCCAATATCTTAAGAGCATGTTTCAATCCTTTATAAATGAGTTGGTAAATGTGAAGAGGAAGCAAGCCCAATTAAATAGGCCTTATCAAGCTCCTTATCATCCTTAATCACAATCATATCAAGCAAATAGGCCACCTTACAAAGGAAATTTTTGAGGACAAGGCCAAGGATAGGGGTAGCCTACCTATGTTAGGCAAAACCATTATAATCCAAATAGTGAAAGCACCTATACTATTTTGGTCCCTACTTAAAACAACATCACTAAATAAATTTGAGGGATTATTCCTTGGAATAAATCTTTCAGTCAATCTCTTATCCCAAATGTTGAGTTCAACCATGATTTCAATGAGAAAAGGTATCGGGTGCTAGCAATGGGTACAATCATGCTCTTATGTATCAAAGTGTAGAAGTACCTATAATGACAAAACTAGAAGATCCTTAATAATACCAAGGGCCTAATGAAATACCTAACTAGTTGGATGCTATAATGGTTAATTATGATCAAGAAGAGTGTTATGTACTCAATCAATAGGCTAGTTCTCGCCAAATATACATTTAGGTGGTAAATAATATAAGGTTCATTGGAGAAACATGGATAGTAGCTAGGAAGTAGTCAAAGAGCCTCTTATAATTACTCCTTTACTATCAAATCCAAAATAAATTAATGCTACCCCAAAGGTTATAATAGCTCTAAATAATCAAAATCAAGGGAGTGACTTTATCCCCCAAAACTCACAAGTTTAAAGTATAGGTGTGGTTCCCAAAACACAAACAAAGGTTGGTGGTTTGCCCATCAACATTGTGAAATAAATTAAAAGGTATAATGTGAGTATTCCAATGTGGGACATGTTTTCCATGCCTAGAAAGGTGGATATCCTTCATGAAAGATTAAAAAAGATCAATGTTTCAAACAAACCACCAAGCAAAGAGAATGTAGTTCTCACTAATGCAACCAAAGGACCTAATGAAGGTTATTTAAACAAGGTGATCAAACCTCCTCCCTTATAAATTTATATAATCATTAAGGACTCATTAGCACATAGTTTCATGGTAGATAGTGGAGAAATTACTATAAGGATGTCAAATTCAATAGTATATTAGCTTAGTTTGAAGTACAAACCCCAATTTAATGAAGTTTTATAGCTTGATGGATCTTCCACCAAACCAATTAGCATCATCAAATGTATAAACCTGACCCTCCATGCTTGTCCTAGTGTTTTAGTAGCTCAAGATGTGTTGATTCTATATGAGTATTCTCATTTTTCTCTATGGTTATCTAGATACTTCACAACAAAAAATTGGGGGTCATCTAGTAGCATATTAGTCTTACATGGATTTTAGAACAAGGTATGGGACTAAGGTGTCCATCAAGGCTATGACTATTACATAATTTCACATAAATCCTTATGGGCTAGATAACTCAAACATCAATTATACCATCCTAGATTAATATGATCAGCTTGTTGGTTAAGAGTTAAAAACTCATCTTAAGGAGATGCCTGATATGTTCTTAGATGATTTATGGACTGAAAATCAATTGATTGACCCTTTGGAAGGTGTTGAAAAAAGAAACATAGGAGTCTACTACTTGCATGGGGGGAATGATTCCATACCATCCCTCATTAGGCTATAAAGATATAATATTTGTTTATGGACATTATTCTTTAATGGATTAAGAATAAAATATGGGGTAGGTTTAGGTACAATGATAGTATCCCCCTCTAATGATAAGTAATTCTCTACTTATAGGTTATAATTTAGTTTCTCTTGTAATGCATCTAAATATTAGATTACTATCCATGGTCTTTAGTGGGATAATAAGATAGGAATCAAGTAGTTACAAGTGTCTAGAGATAGTGAGTTGATAGTGAGTTAGGTCAAAGGCCAAAACATCACAAATAATCCCTTGATGATATCCTATAATCATAGAGTGTAGGACATTCTTGGATATTTTGAGTACTTTAACATTCAAGTAGTGCCAAGGAAGCAAAATCAATATGATGATAATTTGGAAGCTATGGGAGCTTAATTTAACCTCCCAAATGAATTAAAAAAATCTAAAGTGTATCCCCATGTCAAAGTGGTAATAAGACCATTAGTGCCAAACAATGAAGCACATTGGTAGGTCTTTGATAGTGATAATCAGAATAATTATTTCTCATAGTAAGAAGTAAAGTTTTCCTCAATGAATTAAGGTAAAATTCAACATCAATATGAGGATGAAATTATTCAACTAAGGTCAAAAAATATTCCTAAAGGGATGGTAACCCTTGAGAGTTTTTTCCATGAGGGATATTATATAAGGAAAGATAAGGTAGTGATGTTAACTAATGAGGAAAACTATGAAAGAGTCCTTATCCTTAAAGATAAACTCCTCAATCTTGGAAAGATAAGCACTAAGGCTAAAAGGCAAGCTTTTATTGAGATTTGGAAAAAATATGTAGACATATTTGCTTGTGAATGAAATTATTTGAGAGGCTTTGATCCCAAGCTATCCCAACACACTATAGAATTAAAGTTTAATGCCAAGCTTGTCAGGTAGAAGCAAAGGCCTATCAACCCAAAAATTGAAGAGATTATGAGGAAATAATTGACTAAATTGATTGAATCCAATATCATTTTTCCCATCAAGCACTCCTCATGGGTAGCCAACCTAGTACCTATGAGGGAAAAGAATGGGGAGATCAGGTTATGTGTTAATTTGAGGGACCTAAATAGGGTCTCTTTAAAAGATCATTACCCCTTACTATTCACGGAGAAACTCCTTCAAATAGTTGTTGGTTCAGAATGCTTCTCTTTTTTGAAGGGATATTTGGGATATATCCAAGTACTGGTAAGATAAGAAGATCAATATAAGACTACCTTAACCATAAAGTGGGGCACATATACTTATCAGAAGATGAATTTTGGCTTGTTAAATGATGAAGATACATTTCAAATAGAAATGGATATGGAGTTTAAAGTATTTTTAAATTAGATGGTGTTAGTCTACTTGGATGACATCATGATTTTCTCCAAGAAGATAGTGAGCACTTAGGTCACCTAAGTTTTTTATTTGAAAGATATAGAGAGTATGGGATATTTTTAAATCCCAATAAACGTGTATTTTTAGTCCATGAGGGAAAAATCTTGGGACATGTTATATCCAACTATAGATTAGTTATTGACCCTGATAGAATAAATGACATCTTGGCATTTTCCTTACCCAAGCATAAGAAGGGACTCTAGAGTTTACTTGGGAAAATAAACTTTGTGATAAGGTTTATACCTGGTTTTTTAATAATGGTAAAACCTATCACTTCCATGCTAAAGAAGAACCAAGTATTCACTTGGTCAAATGAAGGAAAATCATCATTTGAGGCTACCAAGTAGGCCATTACCCAAGTACCCTCACTCATGAATCTTAATTATGAAGGGATTTCATATTTTATACCTTTGTTAATGTTGAAAATATATCAACTATACTAATGAATAATAATGGTGAAGGACTTGATCATCCAATTACATTTTTTAGTCAAGGGATGGAGGGGTATGAGGTATGGTACACTTTTGTATAAAATCAAATTCTTTTAGCTTTGAGGATCCTCAATAATTTTAGACCAATGCTCTATAATAAAAAAATATATCTTATGGTGTCTCATCCTAGAGTGAGAGACATCCTTATTAACAAGGACTTGAATTAGAAGAGAGATAGTTGGATTACCAAAGTCATGGAGTATGATGTGGAGATCGAGGTCACTAAAACAATGAGAGGTGAAGTCTTATATGAGCATATGGTTGATGATATTCAAGAAGATAAATAATTTTTCTTGGTGACATAAGATAACTCACAAATAGATGCACCTCCACTTCACACTAATTAGCTCCAAGACATGATACATTTCTTGATAACAAGTGAATACCCTCAAGGTATGGGTAGGGTAAAGATAAGGTATTTTAGACTTTATTCAATATGTTATGAACTTATTGATGGTATTGTATTCAAAAAGGACCTCAATGGAGTGACAAGGCTCTCGGAACAATTCCATGATGGACTTGTAGGAGGCCATTTTGATCTAAAGACTACAGTAGCTAAATTGATGAGAGTTGGTTATTACTAGCTCATCCTTTTCAAATATTTATATACATGGGGTAAGAAAATGTCAAAAGTGTGTGCTCTTTATAGCCAGGCAAATATTATCAGCCCTTCCTCTCAACCCAATTCAAGTGGAGAAAGCCTTCATGTAGTGGGGTTTAGACTTCATATGAATGATCAATCCACCTTCTAATGGAAGACATACATGGGTACTCACTATTACTAACTACTTTACTAGGTGGGTAGTAGAAATTTCCCTTAAATAATCTAATGAAATAATAATGTTGGACTTCTATGATAGCATAGTGACCAATTTTGGTGTACCAACCACAATAATTTTAGATAATGCCTCAGTATTTGTTGGAATGAGAACAAGTGAATGGGTACTTCACTTAGGAACATATATTATTAAATCCTCAAATTACTACCCCTAAGACAATGTGTTGGAAGACTCTACAAAGAATAACTTAATAAGGATTATCAAGAGGACTATTGATGAAAACTAGATAGTGTGGCACATAAAGTTAAGAATAGCCTTATGGGCTGATATAGTGACTCCCAAAGTTTCCATTGGAAATCCACCATATGTTCTTGCATATGGGAAGGAATATAAATTTCCCATTTCTCTTTATCTACCTACCTTTGAGTTAACCCATCATCTTGAGTTGATGAAAATTAAACCTATGAGTGTGAGGATGGAAGAGCTCATAGAACTTGAAGAAACCAAGGACCTTGTAATGAAGACACTACAGTCACATCAAGCTCAAGTCAAGAAATATATTGACAAGAGATCCATAACAAGGGACTTTAAATAAAGGGATCTAGTCCTCAAGTAGAATTCAAATAGGGCCAAGCTAGGAAACTATACCAAGTTTGAAAGTTTGTGAAGTGGCTCTTAGTTGATTCACAAATGCAAACAACATAATGTTTTTCAACTTTTCAAGCTAGATGGAGAGGTATTACCCATCCTAGTCAATGGAATTCATTTAAAGCCTTACTATTAAAATATTTTTCATCATTTATATATATTAGAGTAGTTTTTCATGTTTTCCTCTAAGTGGTTGGTGCACATTTATTTTCAATTATGTGTTTCCATTCCATAAGTGCCTTGGGCATAGTGTTATTTTTGATCTTGTTATCCTTGTTTCTTCAATAAAAGGTTTCAAAAAGGGGTAGCCTTGTGTCAATTTCATATCATATGAGAGAGAAAACTTAAGACTCCATGCCTAATGGATAGACTAATGCTACTAATTTATTGTATAATAGGCATGCAATCCTAGGATGTCACCTAAAATATTGACCAATTTTAGCCTACATACAAAAAAATTCTTAGATGGATCAGTATTCTAGAAGTCCTGGTGTAAACTAAGGAGTTGAGTAGTGTTCTTATTGATTAAGTGATTTAATTGTAGAGGGAGTAAAAAAAATATGAGAGAAGATCAATTGTCACTTGAAATCTTTTGAAACACTTAAAGAAAGCTTAAAGTGTGTATTTGGCAATTTTAATAAACTAGACTGTCATGGCATTTCATGTAGGAATGAATAGGATAGCTCGATTGTGCATATCATACATGTACATGGGAGGCCTCTTAAAGTTTAAAGACTACATGGAGATGATGTTTTTCATGCCTAGAATGTCCCATACAAATTTGGTGTCTTGATGATTTTTCTATCTCAAGATACAATATTTTAAAAAATGATCTAATAACATGTGACATGTGTAGGGATATTAAATTAAAATCATAGGAAGTACCCTTTTAAATTCAAATATTTCAAATGATCTTGAGTTTGAACATGGAGCCAAAAAATTTCAAAATCCTATTTGATTAGATGAAGATCAACAAAATTTAGGTGATATATTAAGTCAGTGGGCCCAATAGATCTATGGTACACATTCAATCATGTAATTGAATATCAATGATGAACATAAGGTTAAGTTAAAGGATCTAGGGATTGAATGTGGGGATGATAAGTGTCATGATCATAGTGAATTAAAGGATTAATGGTGCACATTTGATCAAGATAAATAAATATCAATTGCATGTATTTGATTATAGATGAAGATTGATGGTGTAAATGAGGTGAAAAAGTCAATGAGCTAGTTTGCATGTGAAGCCACCACAAGGTGCAAAAGCAATAACTGGATAAAGAATGGTAATATAATCTTGGGATTGAACATGGGGTTTCCAAGTGTCACAATTTTATCAATCAAGTTCTGATGGCATGAGATAAGGACACATGTTTTAATATGCATAAATCATATGTTTAAAATATGATAAACAATGTGGCAATGATACCACATAGATAAACACATTGGATTAAAGGGTTTTGTGAACCCAAATGTGTGAATGCATAGAATTGATATCCAAGTATGATCCAAGTTGGACCAAATCAAATATTTCAAGTCTAAGGGCCACCATTAAATCTCAATTTAGACCTCTGGTTTGAATATTTAAAACCCACATGACTTGTTTTTCATAGGTTACAATGTTGTTTCATGATTGTGTTTATCATTGTTTAAAGGGAATACACATGTATAGTGAGTTCTTGGATTCTATAACATTCATAGGAAGAATAGGTTTATTTAAAATTAATGGAGATAAAGAACAAGGCTTAGCATATTGCAAAGCTTCATTAAAATGATGACTATATGAAAACCAATAAATGGGATTGGTTTTCATCTATAATAAACCTTAGGTTTGGAATAGGGGAAGATTTGTGATTATGAAATAAGTGTCTCATAGTTTTACATAGTCATATCCTAGGCAAAATAGGTACCTATAATCACTTAAACTAGACATAGTCATGGCTCTGTCAAGTCCATAGTTATGTGGATTTTGTCCCTATAATGAATCCAAGTGGAAAATATCATAGAGTTCCAAGAGAGATATTTGGTGGTTGAAGATTTCAGGTGGATAATTCAATTCTATTTAAATCCTCAAGGATCTTTCCTCCTTCGAAGAATCATGACTTATCATCTTCAATGTAGATTCTTATCTTCTAGTGTATTTCTTAGCTAATGAGAGGGTTTGAAGGTTATTGGGACAAATGAAGGTTAATTCATTGATGAAAAACTAGTCCTAATCTGATAAAAATGTGGTTGAGAATTAATTTTAGGGTGGTGGTAGCTCATTTATTGATCCTTATGTATTTCTTCTCCTCTCTCTTCCCCTTTCCCCTATATCTCCCATTTCTTCCCTGTTGTAAAGGCTCTCTCTCTCTTTAATTTTTGACTCAAAAAAAGACACTCTAATTTTGAAGAGTAGGAAACTCTCATTTGATAAGGTAAAACCCTATAAAAATTTATAATAACTACTTATTGATGCAATAAAATGATTTTTTACCTATATCTTGCCTTTAACTAGTGTTTAGTAAGATTGTGCATGATGGTTTTGTGAAGGAGACTCTTCCATGACCATTGTCCTTCTTCCTTGCCTCTTTAAAGGTGTTTCCAAGCTATTTTAAGGTTTGAAATTATTTTATTTCTACCATAAATTTATGCTTGGTGTGATTCTTACAATTACTTTGTGCTTCCTTGATTGTTTGGTGAGCCTAGTTCATGAAATACTTATGTAATTAATTAGTTGTAAGATTGTGTGAGCTAACATTTTCTTATGTTGATCTAGTGTTAGTTTCAAGGTTATCTAAGTGTCTCATTTAAATTTTTTGCATCAATTTTTTATATTTATTAGTAACCCTTTCCCCCATTCCTAACCCTTTTTTAAGTAGAAGCATTAGTCTAGGTGATCCATCAAGAGGAAGTTGACCTTCTTCGGAGGTTCAACCTCACTATAGGATACCCATAGCCTAAGGTTTTTAACATTATGTAGATTATTTGGAGGGAGAAAAAATAAGCCTATACAAGGTTTAAAAATAATGTTACAACATAAACATCAATAAAGCATTTGGAAATATTTCTATTGATTAATTTAATACATTGAGCATTTGGCTCCTTCATGAATAAAAAGGTGTAGGAGAGAGAAAATGATATTTGAATTGAAATAGGAAATATCCCTCCATATAAGGCTTCTAAACATGAATTTATACTTGAAAAAATGCATTTTTAACCATAAATTATTCCAAAAAATGCATTTTTTCTCCTATAGCATGCTTTTTCACTCATTCCTTGTAAACCTAAAAACCTGTAAAGCTCCTTGTCTAGGAGCATGTACAGATCACCTTGACAAATAGAGCACATTTTATAGTACCATATATCCAATTATATCTTCATGTAAAATTTTATGAGATAAATCCAAGTGAAATTACTCATTTTATGTAATTTCTCTCTCTAATTAGGCTTAATTAGGCCTCCTAGGCCTAGAAAGAGAAATTTGGCCCAAATGACCACCCACATGTGTGAAACTAGAAAAAAGTGTTTGATTAACTTTACCTAGACTAATAACCTTATCAATGTAAAATTTTATGTTCTAGGACATAGTATAAGTATGCAAACCATTAAGTATGTAAACAATGAAATGGCTTTTGAAAAGGTTCTCCTTTTAAGGCATTTTTAGACTGCTTTGAAAATTTTGATTTGTTTGAACACTTATGGATTATATTATATGTTTTTTTATACTTTTATATTTATAATAACTCCAAAATCATATCTCATAATTATTTTCATTCATTCACACACCTCAACACCCCCTTTTTGTCACAAAAATGTGTAAAAGTGCAATTTTTCTCAAATTTGTATAGGTGTAGGTACAAACAAATGTCATGTAGATGACCTTAAGAGAGTATAAAATATATTTTGGTAAATTATAGGGTCAAAAATATTTATTTTTATGCATAATCTCCACTTTATTCTCCATCGACCTCTTAGAAGGGTTTTTACAAGGTTTAAAGCTACTTCAGGTCTTAACAATTATTCATAAAGAACAGGGGCCTAATCTAAAAAATAATACCAATAGGTTTTATTATAAAAAGGACCCTAACACCACATAATATTTTATACTACCATTAAAATTATCCATACCATTCCAAGAATAATAAAGTGACCATTCTTTGGTTTTTAGGCTTGTTTAAGATCTTAAGAAGGTTGTACTTACTTGAGGAGGTGTGAGAGAGTTTGGTTTTGGATCCAAATGGTTCATTAGGGTGTATTAAACCTTTTAAAACATTATAAAATATATATAATCATTATTTTTTCCTAAAATATCCTATGTAACCCCTTGAATGAAGCTAAGGTTTTCTTGATATAATGGTGTTTTTGACCCTAACTTTGTTATTTTCTTGAATTTTGTTTGAGATGAGAACTTATTCTAATATTTTTAACCTTAATGAACATGAAACACTATCCCATAGTCCCCATGACAAATTTTATTGTTCCTAAAAGGAACATTTAATCTCTTAGGCATTGTTTCTCAATTAATCTTGAAAGTGGTTAGATCAATTGTAGGTGGAGATGTGAGGTTTGATTGGACTGGTTAGAGATAATGGAGGTGATGAGATCCCTAATTAGTTATAAATATACCTATTTAAGTTTTACATACCACCTTATCACCTTTATTTTCACTTCCAAACTATCATTCTTCATCTATGCATAAACTGACTTGTGTGTGTGGCCATATAGGCATCTTGGCTATAGATGCTTATTTTAGGTGTTTAGGCCTAGAATGAAAGAGATTGAATGAAATAAAAATTTATGAATTTGATAATGTTTAAAAAATAATTACCTTTTACTCCTTTACCCCTTTTATATTATTAATTCTTATGTACCTCCCTTTGTTAATTTATATTGAACCAACTTTGTCTCATGCTTTACTAGGTTTGGCTATAGGTGATGCTTGGACTGAGAGAGAGGTGAGATATTCCATGTTGGTGATATGAGACTATTTTATGTACTATATAAATTTATAATTTTTTATTTATCTCTAATTAATATGTCTCTCATCATTCTCCTTCTAGCTCTAACCTTATCTTCATACCACTACTTGATTCAAAATAGGATGGTTGTAAGAATCTTTTAAGTATTGAATAAGATAGTGGGTGAAGTGGATATATGGAGTGATTTAGTGATAAATATAAATTTTAATTTTAGTTAAATTAATATCCATTTTTATATTATTCATTGTTCTCCCTCAATTAAGACCAAAACCTTGACTTTCTTTGAAAACCTAGTCATCAAGAGAGTTTGTGGACCCTATTGTATGGACTGAGATCATCATGTTGGAGTATGTAAAGTAGGTAACTTGAGTAAGGATAGGAAAATCCTAATTTAATTTTAATTTTTGAATTCATACTCCCTTATAACCTTCCTTTTTTTCTTACCTCCATGTTTAACATGACACCTTTTGAAATATATTCATGGGTGACTATTGTATGTGGTGCTTTCTCCATGTGTACATATTGAGGAGGGATGGGAGATTGGTATTAAGAGACAAAAGTGATATTAATACACTCATTTACCTTTATTGTTCAAAACTATCTTGAAGAAGCATCAAATTTCCATAAAGATGTTTGAATATCAATGAAAATAATAAATGATCCATTACCTTAAAAAATGCAAAAATACCTTAACTTCTCCAAATAAAGGAATTTATAATGTTATTTCTTCATCAGAATTATCTCTATATGAATCATTCTTCCATGATTTAAATATTATATTTAGTTGGTTTATATGACCCCAATTAATGTTTTATGAACCTTGAGTTGAGCTTCTAAAACAAATCAATACTTCTTATGACCCCTACTCCATCATGATTGTTGTAGGTAGTCATTTCTCTTTGTGACACTTATCATCATTTCACCTACTAAGGCTTCTATGAGAATGTTCACCTAATCTCTCCATGTAATTATCACTTGGTCATCTTTTATTATACAAGGAGATAAAATTAGTGTTCTCATTGTGCCTACCTATTTATTATGAGTGTTCATGATCATAACATACATGCTTAACTAGTACATTTAGGCATAATAGGATTTTTTAGGTATTTTAATCCTTATGAGTATCATTATCCATTTAAATACCTATAAAGATTCTAATTAAACAATATCATGTGATTAAAAAAACCTCCCAACCTTTTGAATCCTTTGTTCATGTCACTTGTCATGATATTCCTCTTAGCTTACTCACTAAGGCCAAGAGATCAAGTTATGCTACTAGACCTCTAAGTGCTCTTTTGTACCATAAGAAAGTATGGTATCTTTAGCCTCATTGAAATACCTTCAATAAATAAATTATAACTCTCTAGGCACTATGATTTATAATATCATTCTGACCTCACTGAGATACTTTTCAATAACTAGAAACTCATTAATTATAATTGTACCTTGTTAAAGAGATTATCTTAACAAAACCATCTCAATGTTGATTTCACTCAATATGGAGATACATGATATTTTAATTATGTGAATTATGTTTTAAATAAATCAATAATTAACTTTGGAAACCTTTAATATGAACACACTTTCTTGGCAACTCAAATAATGCTCCAAAAATGATCAAATGGACCATTCAAAAGGACACTATAAGAAACTAGTTTTGTGTCATATGTACCTTCTTGGAAGGATTTACCTAAAAAATATACATGTAATAGGTCCTATTTTACCATTAAATAACCTCACTACAACCATTCTTCCGCATTGAATCCTAAATTTAAGAAATAGAACAAAACTTGGACCCTATCTAGATGAATAGGCCATTTAGACCCCCTACACTCTTAGCAATTATTAGTAAATATGGGGGAATTAACCTAACAATAAATACCAAAAAAATAAATTAAATTATGTTACATATCATTTCCCAAGATATTATGTCTTAAATCTCTCTATCTTGGCCATACCAAGCAAAACCTTTTAGCCTTCCTTGAGCTAGCAAAATAAGTTTAATTTGTTTTAGAACCTAAAAAATAATCTAAAACATGTATTTGACCTTGAGGGGACTAAATAAGGTCTTGAAGATAATTTTCAATGAATAACCCTTTGAAAACATGTACAATGCCTCAAAATGGCCTATTTTAGCACTAAAAATGCCATAATTACTTAGGAGAACTGATTGAAATGTTTCCAAAAGTGTTAATAAGGAATATAAATGTATTAATGTGTAACCATGATTAAATTAATCTTATTTATGATAATATATTTTCATTACCTTGTAAAACCTTCTCTATAAGTCATAAAAAGGTCAAAATGCATACAAATGAGTCATAAAGTTAGTCCAAAAAGTCATCAACCTGATTGATCATATGTAAGGAATTAAATGATATTTAAAAATGATATGAGACCTATAAAAACACCCTATACTATTTTCACCACTAAAAATGCCATGAAAAGACCAAGAAGAGACTAAACAA
This sequence comes from Torreya grandis, assembly GCA_037957365.1. Classification (NCBI taxonomy): domain Eukaryota; kingdom Viridiplantae; phylum Streptophyta; class Pinopsida; order Cupressales; family Taxaceae; genus Torreya; species Torreya grandis. The sequence goes on from JARHVA010001858.1 coordinate 1,208,988, forward strand.
ACACAAGGCCATGATGAACAAAACCTCAAACACATCCAATCAACCTTAAACTTTGCCAATAAAGGATTTGAGTGATCAAAATAAGGACATTTAAATACTAAAATACTAACCAATATGATAAAAAATCATGAGAAGCAAATTTTTGAATTGTAGGGGTGATAATTTGACGTATGAGGTCAAACTTGTCAACATTACCCACAAGGTAATGGCCAAGAAGAGGTATCTAACAAGACCATTATTAATATTATTTAGAATATTTAAAATCATATTGGCCATGATTGGCACCTTTATATATTTCTCACCCTCTAGGATTACCATACTAATTAACATACTCCAACATGAGCCACACCATATTCATTTATCTATAGCACTAAGGTCATTCTTCCCATTTAGGTCAAGTTTCCTTCTTTGTGTATCTCATTAAATTAGCATACATATCTTAGATAATTCTATGTAAAATACACTGATAGATATCATTATCGAGGTAGGTGCCTCAAGAATGATATCTATCAGTGTATTTTACATAAATTTATCTAAGATACATATACTAGTTATATTTTATTATACCATTTTAAGTAATTTTTTCTAATATTAAAGTAAATAAATAATAATAAATATAAAATTAATCAATAAATTATTTTATTTTAAATTAAATAAAATTACCACAATAACAAATATAAAATAAATAAATAAATAATTTTATTTTAAAGTTAATAAACTTTATACAATGATAAATATAATTCATCTATCATATATTTTAGCATGATAACTATATAATTAAAATTTGTATTTTAATTAATTATTAATTACAATTTCAAACCTCTTCATGTTAAATTATTTTATTAAGCCAGCTTCCAATTAATTAATTTCCAACCCACTCATGCCATTACACCCTTTCACCTCCCCCTCCCCACCTAGATGCCACTATAGGGAACACCTATCGGTATAATCACTTCCTTGATGATGAGGATTATAGGGTAGCTTACCTACAAGAGTTGGAGTTACTAGATGAAAAATACATAGCCATTGTAAACAACCTTCAAGCATATTAGAACCAACTATGTGGCTAGTATAATAGGTGTGTGAATCATAGAGAATTAAATATTGGTGACCTTGTCCTCAAATAAAAATTGAATAACGCCAAGGCTAAGAAAATGATGAAAGTAAATTTAAATGATAATTATATAGGCCCTTATCTCATTGTTGATAATTATGTCTATGGACCTTACATGTTAGCTACATTAGAAGGAGATAAACATGATGAGTCTATGATCATAATACATCTCAAGCATTATTTTAATTGAGAGACCCAAGGTATTGTCAATAAGGATCATTTACATCATACTATAATATCACCTTCTTTATACCATATTGTATATCATTCCTTCCATACCTTCCCTATTAACTGAAGTTGTTTTACCCTCCCTTACCCACCCCTTTTCAACCTTGGTTTTGATACATTAGTTTTTTGAGCACCTTAAAAGAGGGGATTTAAATGAAGTTTCATTAATTGATTCAATATTTCACAAAGAGGTAGTATCCTAAAGCAATATGACCATGGTTTGGCAATTGCATTCTTTGTTATTATTATTTTCTCATTCCTAATGCTAATTTAACTGCCTTTGGGAAAATTAGTATCATTGAACCATGCCATCATTTCCTCATTATAACTACCTTTGGGAAAATTAGGAACAAACCCATTTTTATTCACATTGCAACATCTCCATGCTATACTATGCCATTTGTCTAATTCATGAACTTGTTGCTACCAAGTGATATTTGGACACTGTAACAAGGAACTATAGTTACTTGAGTTCTCATTCAAGATTATGTAGGCAGTGATCAATTCACATTGAGGTCAAATTAGTGACCCTTTTTCCATGCTCTCCACATTTTGTGATCCATTTAAGTTTGAATGGTCTCTTTGTTTTTTGACGAATTTATGTTTGAATTCTCTTGCTATTTTGTGAGTGATTTAAGTTTGAATGCAAGTGAGAAATTTAATTTTGTATTCTCTCACCATTTTATTAGAATTTATAATCTATAACCTCTTTCCATTTTGTGATTTAGACCATTTAGTATCGTGTAATTATCAATTTAGTTTACATGCTTAAAATTTTCCAAAAACATTTGAAAATTAAAAAAAAAACTTAAAAATCACAAAATCATGAAAAATGGCCTATAATTTCCATGCGAGATATAAAGTCATCAAAATTTTATAGGATGGGACATATTATTTATTCATTTTATTCCCTTACCCTCTTGGTATTTTTCCTCCTATTCTTAAGAGAACTAAATTGGGTTGAGGTCTACATTGACTATGTAGGCAACATGAGGATACATGGGGTATCTTGAGTTAGATTAGTTACAACTTCCTTTATTTTTTGGCCACTTATTTGCCTTCAAGATCCTAGAACTTCTAACTATTTCATGAGTAATCACTTTTCACTTAGTTTCTCCATCTTTTTTTACCTTATATGTATGCTCTCATCAATTTGTGAGTTGATGTTGTGAACATTGTGTATTTGACTTTGATACACTAATGACCACTTGGATTTTCTTACGCTCTCATCATTTTTCAATCCCATTTATATTTAAATGATCTCATAGTTTTGATAGTAATTTACATTTGAATTATCTCACCATTTTTAATTAAACATTACTTATGCTCTTACCATTTTATGATCTCATTCTCATTCCAAGACTTAGATGTAGTAAACACTATGAATCAACCATTCAAATCATTTATGGCTACTCATGTTATGTTGTTTAGTGTAGTATTAGCCTAAACTATAATATTTCACTCACGTGATTTATTTGTGTTGATGATTTCATGATTGTGAATGTCATCCCTCTATTTTTATATGCACCACCATTTTATGAGACCATTTTCATTTTCTTTTACAAGTCAACCATGTTTTTCTATCATTCATTTTCTTCTATCCCATATCATAGGAGAACTACATTTTGATTGAATCTCATGTTGGATCTCACATCCATGGAACTATAATATATGCAGCATCCACTTGCCTAGAACATCTTGAGTTAGCTTGGCTACCCCTTCTTTTTCTTTTATTCCCTGCATTTTGTTTTTGTGTGTCATTGTTCCTTATATACAAGGGGAAACACTATTACTCTTTAGTAATTGCATTTTTAAACTTACATCATTTCTATCTAGCTTAGGGGTCACCATGTCACCAAGAGTAACATCTCTTTTACACATTCATGAATAGTTTGTATTGTATTTATACTAACATTGTGATTAACCATTGTTTGTATTTTTCATTTATCTATTTATAATAATTTGTTTATTGTACTTTTATTTATTTTAGATTATTAATTTATTTTATTTTTTTACAACCATGTTTGTTTATTTTTATTTATTAGTGTTTTTTTATTTTTTTGTGTGTTTATTCATATTTAGTTCTAGTCCTTTTTTTTATTTGACATTTTTGCCTTTTTATTTCTTGGTTATAATTGGATTATTACACTTTATTTACACTTATGTCTTGATTACCCATATCTTGTATTTGATTTATAAATTAGTGTACATTCTTATGCTCAAGTTATTACAATATATTCACTTGGGATGTGATTGTTCATATCTTACACCTAAGTGAATTATACTTGAATTTACACTAAGTTTTCCATGATTTGGATACATATTATTATTATAGTTTTCTATCACTTTGGTATATAATATCCCAAGATATAATAAAATTAGGCCAAAGAATATATAAACAATACAATGAGTAGTGATTCTCCTTATTCACACATAGAAAATCCTCAACCTACCCAAACACTACCCAAATGTAGATTAATTAAATCACAAATGAGTTTTAATCCTTTCTAGTTCGAATATACATCTCCTTACTAGCATGGATCCCAAATTCATGTGTATCCTCTATGATAAATTATTGTTACTCTGTGAGTATAAATTCAATAATTAATCCCCCTTTATCTATTTTACTTAGTCAAAAAAATTATGTAGACCTTTCTTGATTATATATACCCTATTAGAGTAAGGATGAATTATATCACACTTCTACCTAACCTATCAGGGCAAACCACTATGCCCATGATTATAACTAACTTTGGGAAAATCATTATTTTTGACCTATCCACCCTATATGGGTATGTTTCATTGCACTAATAATTCTAAGTACCTTCAGGCAAATCTTCATCTACCTTACTTGAGCACCTCACTATGTTGATTATTATAACTACCTTTGGCCAAATCATTATCACTTTTTGGCCCTAATGAGGTATCTCATTATGCTAATTATTATAATTTACTTTGGGAAAATTCATATGTACAACATCATTACCTATTGGTCACATAATTTCATTCTTTTTAAAGGAATGTTCATCAACCTTATTTGTTGGTCATTCCTTCAAGGGGGCATCTAAGGCTCATCTAGTACCTTTTAGGGGATTGGCCAAGGAATTAATGACTTTTTCATTATTTGAGAAGACATTATTGTTCCTATATCTTGTAACATCTTCCCAAACAAATGAAAATTAGAGACATCCCATTTTGGCCACAATTATGTTCCAACTAGACCTTAGATTAATTTCTACAAAATAGTACAAATTAAGCCTAGGAATCACCAAATTTCCTAATTTCATTTTCACACCATAAGTTAGTGCTAATAATCATGTTTAGGCATCCTTATTTGGGGTATTATCCTATATGTAATAATAGACTATCATGGATTTATATTCAACCAACTTGTGACCTAGAAAACTAATAGTTTGGACTTTTGACCCATTAAGTAGGGAACCTAAACAATTCTTGAAGTGTAAAAATGATAAGAAAAATGAATTAAATAATAAAATTAAATTGAATGCCTAAGTGAATTTCCATGTGCAATTAGTGAAAATGATTTTTCTAAGAAGGAAATTATAGTAAAATTTAGGTCATGATGATGTCATCATCCTCAAAGTCAAGGAATTGAAAATATCTCCCTTAAAGCCTTAAATTCATAAATGGAGAGCCATGCTTAATAGATGAGATCTCTATCCCAAATATTAATTACTTGTCCCCTCCTTAACTTAACTGGAGTTAAACTAAAATTAACTATTTAAATAATTAAATTAAATGAAATGCCTAAGTGAGATTTCCATGTGCAATTAGTGACAATGATTTTTTTAGAAAGGAAATTATAGTAAAATTTAGGTCATGATGATGTCATCATCCTCAAAGTCAAGGAATTGAAAATATCTCCCTTAAAGCCTTAAATTCATAAATGGAGAGCCATGCTTAATAGATGGGATCTCTATCCCAAATATTAATTACTTGTCCCCTCCTTAACTCAACTAGATTTAAACTAAAATTAACTATGGTTAATTCTAACCTAGATGAACTTGGGTTAGAGTTAGTTTGAAAGGCTATAAATACAAGGCCTCTCCTATTATTCAACAAACTCTTTTGGTGTAATGTTATTATCTAGAAATACCTTAAAGGAGCCTTTTTGTAATGTTATAATGTTCATTTGTTGAGATAAGTAAGTATCAAATATAATCTAAATCCAAATTCAAGCCCATCATTCCCAAGGTTATGAGAATACATGATGTAAGGAGCACCATTTTCAAAGACTCCTTGATCACACAACTGAGCACATTCCTCCATGGACAACATACAACTCTTTTTATGAATGAAGGTAAATAATGTTTGTTTTATCTTCCATTTATAGTTATTTATATTATTATATTATTCCTTGAGTGTATAATCTTGAGGTGTTATCTTTATTATTGTGTTTTTATTTTGTTTTTATCATACTAACATGATACTAACTCTGGAATGCTCTAAGAAAAGTGGATCAAGGAAAATTGTATAGGTACAAGTCCTTAAGTTTTGATAGATCACACAATGGTGAGGGGGACCTAGATGGGTCAAGGTCTAGCTTTTGGAACAATTTAAAACTATGAAATCTCATCCCAAACCCTTGGTTAATCTAACTACTTCTCCTTTTGGTAAGATTATTCATGCTTAGTTATTTATTAATGGTTTCTAGGTGGGGATTAATCTTGAATCTTCATCTTTATCTAATCATTTGGTGAGCCCCAATAAATTTTACTAGCTGATAATATTTGGAAAATATAAGGAGGTTTTTACAGGTAAAAATTTTCCCATTTTGAAAGATGTAAGAGGTTTTCACATTTATGTGCCAGATGATTTGAAAAGTAAGGCATCCCTATGGTGGACTTCTTGTTTAATGTGCAAATTTTTGGGATTTCATCCTAATATTGAGTGCTTCAGGGCCTAGGAAAAAATTCATTGGAAGTTAAGAGGATTTATGGATATTTTTCTATTAGCAATGACTTTTTCCTTATTAAATGCAATAATGATGAAGAAGTATGTAGATCTTATTAGGAGGGCCTTAGTTTATGGGTAGATTTAGAGTATTTTTAAAGAAATGGAAAGCAAGATTTGATCCTAACCAAGAAGATATACATAATATGCCAATTTAGGTGATGTTTCTTATACTTCCTCTTTAATATTGGGATGAATATTTGTTTATCAATATTATGAAGACTTTTGGCAATGCTATTACCTTTGATTCTGCTATTAAATCAATAACCCACATGGTGTATGCCCATTTTTATGTAAATGAAAGAAAAAAACAAGAATTACCCCCTTTTATTACTATAAATTCCTTAAGTAGATAAATTATTCAATAAATTAAATATGAATATTCTTTACTCAAATTTTAAGGATGTAGAAAGTTGGGTCATATGACAAGAAATTGTCCCTCCATAAAAAGTGTAATGTCTTTGTTTTTAAAAAGGATCAAAATACTTGGATGTGGAAAAATAATATTAGCTCAAATGATATTTCATTAAATCATTATCCTCCCTCTTTTACTCCCTTTCTTATGAAGGAAGTCATTCCAAATTATATGACTATCCATGATGCTTCTACTTCAGATAAAGTGTCATTTTTAGTTGGAATAATTATAAGAGACACGTTTAGATATTTAGAGAAAATAGGATTGTACAATAAATATCTAAATATGTGGTTCAAGGAAAGAAATAGTCACCTATATCAAGAAAAAATCAAGATTAGATGCATTGCATTGAAAATGTCTTGGATAAAGATATTACAAAGTTTTAGAATATAACATATATTCCTTCTCAATTTGCTTCTCTAGTTAATACTAACCTTTTCCAATTTTTGAAAAATTTGGAGGAAGGTGAAGTTGAATATATTTCCCTCAAAAATTATTCTCTAGTAAAGGAATTTCTTTTAGACTTAGCTCAAAAGAATTTGGGTTTGAAGAAGGATGAAATGGAAAAAAAAGATTTTTCTAATAGGACATCTTCAGCTTGTACATCTCCTAGATTTAAAGTGGATTATGATAGAAAGGATAAAGATACTCTTTCATAAGGAAATAATAATTAGGGAGATACATGGTCACATAGTAGAAAAGGAATATATTATTCAATTAAAAAAGTAAATATTAAAACTAAGAATGAGATAGCCAATGGTTATCAAACTACTCTTAAGCTCAAACTGAGAAGAGAATCCATTAGGCAATAGAATAAATAGGATCAATGAAATTTATATCCTAGAATATTAAGTGTCTAAATAATTATAGAAAACATAGACTATTCAGAGATATAAAGAAGGAAAATCTACCAATTATTCTTATTCTTATTATTATTATTATTATTATTATTTAGAAAATAAAAATAGCTATTAATGTTTTACAAACAATAAACAATCAACTTTGGAAAGAATCTATGCTGGGTAGTGTAGGATCAGAGTGTACTTCAAGAGGTATTGCTACTTTTTGGGATGATACAAGAGTTAAAAGTGAAATATTAGTTAAAAATAGAAACTATATTGTAGTTTTATTTCTTGATCTTTCACAAGATTTATCTTAGATTGTTTCAAATATATATGCCCCTAATATGCTTATGGGTAAAAGAATATTATGGATGGAACTGGTGTGTTTTAGAGATATTTGTAAAAAATTTAATAGATGTTAGTAGGTGATTTAAATACCCCTATTTGTGTTGAAGAAAATAAAAGAGGTGTCTAATATCTATCTAAGAGTATGGGGGATTTGATTGAGTTCATTATGGTAAATGGGCCATTTGATATTAAATTAAGAGCTTCTCCGTGTACTTGGTCTAATAAAAGAATAGGTAATAATCTTATTCAAACAAGATTAGATAGGTATCTTATTTCCCCTAAGTGGTTAAATATTTAGGATTTTTATTTATCTTCTCTACAAGGATTGGGTCTGATCATAATCCATTAGTGCTTAATATTATTTCTAAGTTCAAAACTCAAAAGTCTCCTTTCAGATTTGAGTATATGTGGTTTACAAACCCAAAACTACTATCATGAATAATAGAATGATGCAATATGCAAGTTTATGGTACAACTATGTTTAAGGTTGATCACAAATTAAAAAATGTCAAAAGGAAATTTTGAGTTTGGAATCAAGAGGTTTATGGTAATATATTCCAATAAAAAGAACATATTAAATATGAGATGAAATCTCTTGAGAATTGTATTATTTCCTAAGGTCTTAATAAATAAGAACTTTAGCAAGAGAATAAACTAGAACCAAATTATCATTTCATTATGAATCAAAATGAAATTTTTTTGAGACAAAAATCAAGGGCTACTGGTTACATGAGAGAGATCAAAATACAATTTTTTTCATTTGAATACTCTCAAAAATAAAATTAATAATATTTATGATGAGGATGGATATCTTCATTCAGATCTAATTTTAATTAAAAAGAAAGAAGTAAGTTTCTTTAAAGATCTATTTGCTTTTAACTTAGATCTAGTTAAATAATTGACTTCTAATTTTATTCATTTTGTCCCAACTCTTATTTTTGATGTGGATAATTTTTGTTTATTGAGATATGTAACATAAGAAGAAATAGAAGAAACTTTATTTTCAATGAATAAAGACAAATCATCATGTCTAGATGGATTTCCAATGGCTTTCTATCAACATTATTGGGATATTATTAAGAAGGATTTATAGGTTTCAATGGATGATTTTATTTCCTCTGGTAAACTTCTCAATGAGAAAAATAATAGTTTTATTGATCTTATTCACAATAAAATAGGGGACTCTCAATTAAGTGATTTTTGGCCAATGTGCTTGTGTAATTCTGTATATAAAAATTTTACTAAAATTTTGACTTTCAAGATTAAACCATTTTTGAATAAAATTATTTCTTCCAATCAAGGTGGATATGATTCAGGAAGATAAATCCAAGATGGAATAATTTTTAATCATGAAATGGTACACTCCATTATAGATAGTAAAAAAGCTGAGATGGTGTTTAAATTTGATATGGCCAAAGCATATGATATAGTACATTAGATTTTCTTGGATTTAGTTCTAAAGAAATTTGGTTTCCACAAACATATTATAAGTGTTGGTGCATTTATTTGATTTATTGCATTTACTTGTATTTATTATTTATTATTTTGGTACACTAATTACTTATTGTAATTAGTTTATTATGTTTATTAATAATTTATACCAGATAGGATAAGTTTGCTTAGCTAGTAGTTAATTTAGACACTTATCTTATTATAGTGGAGTTTCTCTCCATTATTCAGGGTAAGATAGGATAAGATTTCTTAACTAGTAGTCAACTTGTGGTGATCATTTACATAAGTTGAACACCTATATTGTTAGTGTAGAGTTACACTCCACTATTCATGTAGTTAGATATCAATCAAACTACATGTGTTGTGTGAGTTCCTTGATCTTTATCATGCATGCCTTGCTCTATATAAGAAATTGTTATTTGTGTATTCTACATTACATTAATATTGAATTATCAGAGTAATTCATCATATTTGAGTTATTTATTCATTTCAATTATTATCTTGGATATACAATTATTTTTTAATGCTATTATTATTTTATCTTTTATTTATGCTTTCTATTAGATTCATTAGATCCTATAGATAATTCTAACATGGTACCAAAGCTATCTTGAATCTATAGATTGATAAATATTTAAGAGAAAAATATCTAGATATAGGATCTATTTTTTTATTTTTTATATAGTTATAAATTGGATTTTTGTGGAAAAATTTTGAGTTCACCATTGAGTTTAAAGTACCCGAGATAGTCAAAATAGTCTAAAATTTTGTCCAAATTGGGCACAAAAGGTAAAATTGGTAAGGGTTTGATCCAGAAGAACCACACCCAAATATAGTGGGTACCTAAAAATTGAAGCATTTCTGAGCAAAAAAGACCTCATGGTTATGTTTAGAAGATGTCAAAACCTACAGATGCATATAAAATTTGTCTAATTTGGACATAGTCACCCCAGAAGGCAATTTTTTTTGCTCCTAGGTATGGCCATATGGATTGTGTAGATCATTTTTTTTTTGGGGGGGTAGGCCTCATAGATCAGTAGGTAGATTTTAAAGGGAAACTTTAGGATCCTACCATTTGAACACTGAGATTTATTGTTGAGCAAATTTTTTTTGAAATAGCTCAAAATTTTGTGCTCTTCATTACTGTATTTTTAGTTTTTTTCTATATTTTTCCAAATTTTTGTAGGATTTAAATTTTTCTATAGCAACTCTTCCCTATCCTCATTTATTTAAATTTAAAGGATCATAAATTTAACATATAACCTTGTATTGAGGTCCCATTTTTTTATAATGTTAATATTTTTTTGACAAAAACACATTGGTGTAGAATTTTTTGTAATAAAGTGTATATTTTTTATACTTTTAGACTAGAGGGCCTAATTGAGATTTTTGTAAAATGGAAAAATAATAATCTAGCATTGTAATTACACTCAATTATAAAGTGCCAAAAAAATACTTGCTAGGTGGGACAAGACTAAGTAATTTAGGGGGGGTTTTATGGTGTGTTTTGTACTTTGATTTTTGCTTTGTGATAGTTTATTTCCAAAGGCATCATGGAGAATCCTAAGTTCCCACTATTAAAAACATATAATTATAACACATGGAAACATAATGCTTGGAATTCATTAATGATGTTAGGTTATACGTCTTACATAACAACTCTTATTACTCCACCTACTGATGCAAAAGAGTTACAACATTTCTCTTTGAAACTACTAAGCTAATTGTATGCATTCGGTCTTACATGTCTTTAGAATTGAATTTCCATATTGAAAAATGTATAACTCCAAAAAAGGCTTGGGATAAATTACAATCATTGTTTGGAAAAATAGATGAGGTTCATGGTTACCAAACTAACAATGAACTCATTAGTTTGGATCCTAAAAATTATGCTACAATACAAGACTACATCACTAAAGTCATAAATCTTAGAGCACAACTTTCTAAATGTAACATTGATTAAAAAATATATTCAATTGATTTTTAGTTCCTTACACAAATTAGGTCCTAAATATTCATCCTTTGTCTCTAGCTTTCAGACTCATAGGTTCACATTGGGCACATTATATCAAATGTCCACCTTTGAGGTGTGCTCTGAGATTCTAATGGTTGAAGAAGAAAAGTTAATATCTATGGGTCTAATCAAGTCATCCAAATCTCAATCTCTAATTACAAGCCAATCTCAACATGAGAAAGTTTCAACATCATCATCCAATACAGGTTCAAGTAAAAAGAAGCAAAATAATCAAAATAAGTCACCAAAACATAAGAATAAAGGGAAAAAATCTTCCTCACAATGAGATTATAAATCCATTAATAATAAAGGAGATTCGAAAAAAAAAGGATTGGCACTCCTTGCCTTTATTTCAAAAAGGAGTTTCATAGTGAACAAGATTGTTGGAAGAGAGAGATTGATGAACTTAAGGGTCTTCTCAAAAATAATAACATCAATCAATTAAAGGATTATTCCACTCTTTCAAAAATATGGAAAGGGAAAGCTACAACACTAGTTACACTAGCAAATTCTCCCAAGTCATGGGTAATTGACTCAGGTGCTTCATACTATATGGGTTCTGATGAAGAACAATTTTCTAGATTAAAACCAAGTTCTTTCCCTCATATTTTCATAGGTGATGATTGTAAGGTAGATGTTGTAGGAAAAGGTATAGTTGATGTTGATATTGGTTTATTTTAGTATGTACTTTATGTGTTATAGTTACCAACTAACCTTCTCTCTATCTACCAAATCACTCACTTGATACTAGTATGAAAGCTGAGTTCACACTCGATTCTATATAAATCATAAAATTGGAGGATAATGCCTTAATTATAGTGGGAAAAGTCAGTAATAATACTCATATTTATTTATTATCCCACTTTGTACCTTAGTCTTCTTCTATATCTTTTCTCTCACACATTGATTCAGTGAGCAAGTTATGGCATGAGCGCTTTGGTCATCTAAACTACCACTATTTACAATAGCTTAGTCAATAGGAGATGGTTATAGGACTTCCATAAATTTAATTTTTATGTTGTGTATGTCTTGGTCATGCCTTAGGCAAACATCTAGAGGATAAGTTTGATAAAATGAAGGCTTGGAGGGCTACACAAGTCCTCAAACTTTTTCATAGTGATTTAGTGGGTCCATTACCTACTTTGTCTTTTAGTAAAACTCATTATGTTATCACATTTATTGATGACTATTTAAATATAATTGGGTTTATTTTATGAAAATCAAGAGTGAAGTATTTGATAGATTTATAGAGTTCAAAGCTCTAGTAAAAAAAATTCTAGGAAGTATGTCAAGATCCTCCACACAGATAATGGGAGGGAATATGTGAAAAATAAGTCTGAACAATTATGTGCTCTTAAAGGAATTGATCTTTAACATTTATTTGCATACACACCTCAGTAGAATGGTGTAGTAGAGAGGAAGAATAGATTCTTAAAAGAGATGGTAAGTTGTATGATTCATGAAAAATCATTAGTACCTAAGTACTGGGTAGAAGTGATTAATTGTGCTACATATATATATAATAGATTTCTTCATAAAGATTTAAAGGGGATAATAGCTCTTAAATATTGGTGCACTTGAAAGCCATATCTACATCATTTTAGAGTTTTAAGTAGTCCAACATGGGCTCACATACCTTTAGAAAAGCATCATGCTTTAGAACAACAAAGATGAAATTGCATATTTGTGGGATATCTTGATGGTTTTGAGGTATATCAACTCAATGATCTAGATTCACATGAGCTTATTATAGCGATAAGTGTTTACTTTGAAAAAATTCCTTCAGACTTGTCTTCTAATATTTCTCATTCTTCTTCCTTAGAAGAATTAGATAGCAGTGATGATGATACTCTTGCTTCATCTACTCATAGGAATGATGAGGTAATACATCCCCACAGGGTTTAGTAGGTTATATTCCTCCTCCTCCTCTAGATCCTTTCCCATTGATGCCTTTGTGGGATAGATAAACTTTGGTAGATACATACCCTCTTGTTAGGGATCCATTGGATAATAAGATAACATGGTCATAACATGATCTTCCACATTCCTACATTCTCTCAACTTCTAATCCATAGTCTTTTCAAGAAGCCACAGGGATAGTTGAGTGGGATTCAATAATGGAAGAAGAGTATGACTCATTGATTAGAAAAAATACTTGGGATCTTGTTCCTCTTCCTAAGGGAAGAAACTTAGTATGATGTAGGTAGATATATCAGACTAAGTTTGTAGTGGATGGAAATATTGATAAGTATAAAGCATGCTTAGTGGCAAAAGGTTTTTTCCAAGTGGAAGGCATTGAATATATAGAAACCTTTACACCTGTTGCTAAGTTAAATTCCATTCACTTGATACTATCTATTTGTGTAGCTCATGGTTGGGTTATGCATTAGAGAGATGTAAAAATCACATTTCTTCATGGGGATCTTCATGAGGAGATATATATGGAGAAGCCACAGGGGTTCATTAAGGACTCTTCATTGGTGTGCCACTTACAAAAATCTCTCTATGGTCTAAAATAAGCCCCCAAGGCTTGGTATTCTAAGATGGACACATTTCTTCTCTTAGTTGGGTTCTTGAGATGTCACTCAAATTTTAATTTTTACATTCTATGATATGAGGATTCACAATTGTACTTAGTTTTCTATGTTGATGATCTCATTATTATAGGGAGTATAACATCCATCATCAATAGTGTTAAGACATCACTTCATGACAAGTTTTCTATGATACACATGGGCCTATTTCACTATTTTCTTAGGATTTAGATATCATAGTATTTTTTTGGGGATTACACTTTCATAACCCAAGTATGCCATGGACTTGTTAGCTTGGTTTCACATGGTTGATTATAGGCCTGCACTGACTCCTTTCTTACTGGAGATAGACTTGAGGTTCATTAATCCACTCCCCTAGTTGATGCCACATTATATCACCAACTTGTAGGTAGCCTCATTTATCTGATTCATATATAGCTCAACATTTCATATGTAGTTGGCATGGTTTCACACTTTATGAAAAAACCACATGATCTTCATTATAGATCCACCAAGAACATTTTGAGCTACATTCAGGGCACTATCAGATACAAGATTCACTACATAACAAGCATAAGTTTATATTTGGTGGGATACATAGATTCTAAATGGGCTGGTGATTATGATGATCATAAGTCCACTTCTAGTTATAGCTTTCACTTCAGATTTGGCCCCATTTATTGGTAGAGTAAGAATCAAAATGTTATTTTTATTTCATCTATAGAGGTTAAGTATTGTGGTGATATTAATTCCACTACTAAGGCTATTTAGTTTCATAATATTCTCACTAAGCTTGGTGTTCTATTTTGAAATCCATCAGTCATCTATTGTGACAAGTAGAGCACTATCTAGATCTTGAAGAATATATTTCATCATCAAAGAACCAAACACATAGAAACCCATATGCACTTTATCAGGGAGTTGATTTAGGTGGAGATCATTGATCTTCAATATTTTCCTATGGAAGAGTAGATTGTAGATATTTTCACCAAACCTTTCATTGCAAGTAAGTATATTCACTTACAATCTCTTTTGGGGATGCAAGACATCAGTTATTTAAGGGACATCAATTCTTCTGAGGGGCTCTCCTAGACCTTCATTTTGAGGAGTTTTTTACCTTCAATTTTTCTCCTTTCCTCATCTATTTGTACAGAGTACCTAATATGGCTACACATTGTTGGGACTCGTATCTACATATCGCTACCTAAGCTTCACTTATGGGGGTGTTGGTACATTTATTTTATTTATTTCACTTAATTATATTTATTATTTATTATACTTTGTTTATTATGTTTATTAATAATTTACACCATATAAGATAAGTTTGCTTAGTTAGTAGTTAACTTAGACACTTGTTATAATGGAGTTCCACTCCACCATTCAGGGTAAGATAGGATAAAATTTCTTAATTATTAGTCAACTTGTGTTGATCATTTACACAATTTAGACACATATCTTGTTAGTGTGGAGTTGCACTCCAGTATTCATGTAGTCAGATATCAGTTGAACTACACGTGTTGAGTGAGTTTCCTAATATTTATCATGCACTCCTTGCTATTTATAAACAATGGATATTTGTGTATTCTACATCAAATTAATATTGAATTATTAGAGTAATTTATCATATTTGAGTTATTTATTCATTTCAGTTATTATCTTGGATATATAGTTATTGTTTATTACTATTACTATTTTTATCTCTTATTTATGCTTTCTATTACATTCATTAGATCCTATAACTAATTCTAATAATAAGGTTAAATTATAGTTGTGTTTCAATCACAATGTTTTTCATTATTATTAATGGTTTCTTGGTAAGTTTTTTTTGGAGTGAAAGAGGAATTTATCTCCTTTTTTATTCATTATTATGGTAGATTATTTAAGTAAAAATCTATTGTATGCAGTTGAACAAGGTAGTTTTAAGGGTTTCAAACCTACCTCAAGGTATCTTCTTTCTCTTCACCAATAATTTTTTGATGTCATGATTAATTTGGTTTAGGCTTCAGTAAGGAAGGCTAAATAAATTAAGATAATATTGGATAGTTATGTAGTTATCTCAAAATAATTGATTAATTACTCAAAAAGTGATTTATTCTTTCTCAATACACTGGCTCTTCATCAAAGAAATATTTCTCATATTTTAAATTTTTAGATAAAGTGACTTCCTTCTATTTATTTAGGCATGCCAATTTTTAAGAGAAATATGAAAATTGAATTTTGGTACCCACTAATAGAAAGGTTTCAAAGGAAGCTTTCAGGTTGGAAGTAGACTTTTCTTTCTCATGAAAGTAAAGTATTACTGATAAAAAGTTTCTTCCAAAGTATCCCTATATACATTATGTCACTATTTAAAATTCCCAAGTGGATATAAGAAAAATTAGATAAAATTAAAAAAAAAAATCATTTGGATGGGTGTGGAGGACATTCACAAGTTTCCTTTGGTGTCTTGGGATAAAATCTTCCTTCTAAAATCCTATGGAGGGTTGGGTATTAGAATACTTTCCTTTATGAATAAGGCCTTAGTTTCTAATCTTTGTTGGAAATTTTTCAAATAACCTTCTCCTTGGGCAAGCATATTTTGTGCCAAATATCTTGGTTATGATTCTCCTTTAACTTTTTTTTTGAGCTTTTTCTTATCAAAGGTTTTTCTATATGGAATTTATTTTCCAAAAATAAGGATAGTTTTCTTAAGGGTTGTAATTTAAAGCTTGGGAATGGTTAGAATATTATATTTTGGAAGGATCCTTAGATTTTAAACCATTATCTAGAATCTCTTATTCCCTCGCATCATATTGCCCCTATAATATCTTGTATATTTGGTAAAATGGTTGTTGATTATATATAGGATTGCAATGGGAAAAAAGTGGAAACATTTAACCCTTAATAATATAGATGTTGATTTAACAATTATTATTTTAGACCTTAATTTTATTCTCCAAGGTAATTATATTACAAATCTATAGAGGGAGGATGAATTAATTTGGATTGATTCATTGTATGAAATATATCGAGTTAATTCTAGATATATGAAGGTTTAAAATCTAATAGATAGAGAAAACCCTTTGGAAAAAATTTGGAATAAAAATTTAATTCCAAAAATCAACATTTATAGTCGGTTGAGTGTCCAAAATAAAATTCTTACATCAGATAATTTAACCAAAAGAGGTCTTTAAGTGGTTAATATATGTGTTTTGTGTGAGAATTAATGGGAATATATTGACTTCAAGTTTTCTTTCCATGTTTTGGGTTCATGCTTCAAATATTCCAATTTTCTTGGGTATTTCCTTCATCTCAAATGGAGAATTGTTAATCTTGATATTGTCCCTTTGTTAACCAAGAGCTTAAGGAGCTTTGGAACATAACAATAGAATCTTTAGAAACAAGCATAGCTCAATTTTTAGAGTCTCTAACAAAATATTTTCCCATTTATATGAAAATTTAAAGAATATAAGGTAGGGAAAAAGATATCCTTTATTTTCATTTGAGGAAATCATTATTATAGATTAAAATCTTAACATTGACAATATTCCTTTGGTGGATCCCAATAAATCATTGAGAAAATTGAAAAGATGGATGGTTCCTCAACTAGGATGTATGAAACTTAATTTTTATGGATCATCTAAAGGTTATCCAAGACTTTTAGGAGGTGGATGATTCATTCAGGACCATCATGGGGAGCTTATTTTAGCTTATGAAGGAATCATGGGTTTTCAAACAAATAATTTCTCTAAAGCTTTATCATCCGTATGGGCTATACGAGTGGCTATTGATTTGGGATATAAATTATTATGTATTGAGGGATATTCTCTCAATATAATTAACTACCTCAATAAAAATAATTTGATTGTGTGGTTTATATCACATATAATAGATTAAATTATTCATATAAGTAGAGGGTTTGAAAAAGTCATCTTCTATCGTACTTATAGAGAGGGTAATATGATTGCAGACTCTTTTGCTAATAGAGGGGTTAACATAAGGGAATTCAAAGTATGTAATGAAAAGGAGATTCATCCCACTTATATAAATAATATTATCATGAAATAAAAAATTAAACTTATGTAGGGGTCATATTTTAAATAAGTAGGGATATATAGGAATAAGCGTAGGTGTTTGTGTTTTAATTATGCTTAATAATTATGACTTGTATAATCATCACCTCAAAAAAGTCTTTTTATAATCATCATTACACCAATCCTAATAATTATTTAAATGATATTGTTAAAGGAGTATGCATTTAGTTTCAAATTATTCCTAGTATGGATTTTCGTAATGTAACATATAGGTTTCAATAATGGGTGGAGATTTGAATCAAATTGAACCTTTGAATATAGATACTATCAAAAAGAAGCTATAGGTATGGAATACTCAATAAATATGGGGGTTAATAAGTTTCATAGATCATATATGTGGATATAATTTGTATCTTTCCTAGTAATTTATAAAAAATTGGGTGGATTGGGTAGTTAAAATTAGGAATATCTCTATGAAAATCATAGAGGAGTTGATCTCTAGGGTTACAAGACTTCATATCTAAGAAAATAATTATATTAAACTAACTACAAATCAAAATCAGGTAAACAAAAAATTCCTAGTTGGGGATGAGAAGCTGACTATGTTCTAAAGTGGAATCAAGAAAAGATTTCTCAATCCCATTTGATGATGTGGTAGAAAAAATAATCAAGTATGTTGCATTAGATGGTAAATATAAAGTTGTTCATTATTATCATTTAACTTTCCTTAATTATATGAGACATAAAATTCCTATGAACATTCCAATCTATATCTTACATTCTCTATAGCTCTCAGCTAAGGAAGTTCAAATGGGTAGAAAATCTAGGACATTATACCATGATGTAATCTTTCTTATTTATAAGTTTTTCTAAGCAAAACACCCCTCTCCAAAATCCTTGAGTGCTAGAAGTAAAAATGTCAAAGTCAATGTTTTTGTATCTCTATCTCTAAAAAGAGCCAAGGAGTAGTGATAAATCTAAATCTAAAAATAATAATGAAAAAGATAGTGGAAAAATAGGAAAGAGGAGGCTATTAGTGATCATATTCCATATGTTTTAAACATTGTGATTGATATTGAGGAAATAGATAAGAATTTTGTCATCAAGAAGGATATCCATATTGAGGTGAAGGAGGTTGAAACACAAGCCATTCAAATGGACATTCACATTATTGATAATAGGGAAGGAATTAATTTTTTTCTTTTAGGAAGTAAAGAGAATACCCTGGAAGGCATGTATCCCATAGGTAGTAAAAATAATAATGACCATGTACAGGGTAAAATAGGGGATCCTCATCAATAGGCATAGGTAGATTTTGATCTAAATTCTTTCAAAGATATTATTAAAAACTAGGATAAATTTGAGATTTTTGAGTATGAGGTTAATATTCACAAGGCATTTATATGTTTTTTCATGAAGGACCACTCTAGATTGAAACAAGAAGTTAAAAACTTCAATAAAAAATATGGTTTGTATTGTTTGTGAGAGAAAGAAATTGAAATAACATCCCAGATTAAGACTTTATTTGAAAGAATTAATAGGTTGGAGAATGAGAATAGGGAAATCAAAGAAAAATTGAATCTATTGGTCACTTTTAGTAAATTAACAGTGAAAAATTAAATGTAGAGAATGGAGTGTTTATAAGGTTTTTCAACAATGATAATACAAGTGACAATGTTCTTGCTCCCAAGAAGAGGCATAAAGGAATGGCCTCTACATTAAGAAATGAAGGATTGGTAAGTGTGTTAGATATAAAATTTCATATTATGATAAAGGAATGGACATCATATTATGATTAATGGAAGAAAAATGATTGATAACTCTTGATATTTTGTAATGGAAGATGTGAATCAGTTATTTTTGTGTTGTATTTCTGCTATAATTGTCTAGTGACATTGTATGTTCTTACATTGTCTATGGATATTTTGGTCTATGTAACTAGCCACTAAGGTGGTATTTTGTATAGGTAGAGTCCATAAAAAAATCACTTTTATATTTTTTTGATGATTTTAATTGCCTCATAGGTGTTTTTAGTGTTGATGAACACTTCTCATTTTAGGGATATGAAAGTCGAAGGCATGAATTATGGTTGGTGACAATTTTGGGATGTCTATGGTGAAATAAAAGTAGAGTGTGAAACTTATCCACAATATTTTTTTTGATTTGGTGGTTGGAAGCCACTAGTGTCCTGATATTTGTGATAATTTAAGCCTATAAGCTAATATAAATGGATATAAATAATGATCTTTAAACTAGGTGAGTTTTGATAAAGAAAATAGAAAAAGGATGGGTAAGGAAGAAAAGAGAATGTGATTGCATATTTCCATCTTGAATATTATGACAAAGTTCTAATTAATTTGAGGATACATGAACCAATTTATGGTGTAAAATAGTATAAAATCAGATTGCATCACAAACCAGACAAGCTTTAAAGAAGATATGTAAACCATAAGTAAGAACCAAGTTTACTTTAAAAGTTTGCTACTATAACCTGAATAGCATATGCACATCCAAATGTAGAGTAAATAAAATGAAGTATACATAAGATACTTTTAGTTAATATAGCATTAGTAAAAATTAATATCCCTATGATAGAAAATGTAGCTCAAAATGTAGAGAACCATTCAAATATAAGATAATAACATGAAATTGAGAGATAGCATTAGCTTTAACACACTATTCAAATAATCCTTTTAGAATTACATAGTTGTATTAAGTTCTCTTTTGTATACCAATTGCTCGAAGTCCCTCCCTTAGAAAAAGGTAATCCTTACCTATTTATAGGAAACATAGGTGGTTTACTAGTTAACTCTATCAAAATATCCACATGAAAACAAAGGACAACTATCCTTAATACAAAGATATAATGCCAAAGGCTTTCATGATAATTTTGATAAAGGATAAATGTATGCTAATAGACTAGCATATATTTTACAAAAGAATATTATTTTACATTACATTGGTGGGACCCTTAGGTCATTATCTGAAGATATTATTCACCTTAGTGTATTATTCATTGAGGAGCTCAAAATCTATGGTAGGCTTCATCAAACAATCCTCTTCTTGATTTTCCAATGTGTCAAATTCTTTGTCACTCTTGGTCTAGAGTTCTTGAATGCCTTGGGATTTTGTAATCTATCTTCTAAATGTGATGTTGATACCAAAGACCTTATGATTTTCCTTGGTATCTTAGCCTTGGTTATCTTTAATTCTTTGGATGTGGAGACTAACCCTTTTCCTAAACTCCTCATCCTCCATCAAGCCTGTGACATTGGTCTTGGATGGTTTTTCCAATAGGTCCTTCAAGAGCTTCTCCATCCTTGCAATCAAGATTTTGTCTTCTTCCAAAAGGATATTGACATTGTCACACTAGTTTTTTAGGTCCAATATGCCACCTTTAATGAATCCTAGGAGGGAATTCAAGTGTTTCAATTTTATTATTTGAAGGCCTTGGGCCTACTTAGTGTGATGGACATTAATCAATTTAGTTGCTTGATATCTAGAATTTTTCCATTGGGTGATTAATTTCCATGCCTTCTCAAGTTTATGGGCCAATTCAATTGATCTAGATTTAAAGGTATTAAATCCTTCAAAAATGTCAAAGAGAGACTTATTTAGAAATGATACTATATCTTTAGGGACTAAAAGGAGGACTTGGTCTTCCAAATCCTGATTTTACTTCTCAAAGTTGTTGATTCTTTGTTTTATTCCTTGGATTCTAGCCAAGGTCATTATTAATTGTGCCACCACTAAACTGGGCACATCCTCTTGATGGATGGAATGTTATCATATTACTTGTCATTGGATAGGTGTTAGGCCAATAAAAGGTTCCACTCTTTAGAGTGTAAATTCCTTAGTGTCAATGGTGGCTTTCCTTATTACTATTCTCCCAAACCCTAATGTATCTAGATTGAAATGCACTATGGCTTTTGGTTCAGAGAGTTTGACTACATTTGGGGTTTCAATCCTAGCTCCACTTGATGTTCCATGATCCTTCATCCTCTTGCCAGTTTCTCTTACAACCTCAATAATTATCCTCTCTTCATTCTCCTTCATGAGTTCTTTGATCTAAGGTTTAATATTATCATGGTTGCCCATGCCTAAAGTGTTGATGATTTCCCATGAATGAGAGTGGGATGGAATCTTTTAGAATTTCCCATATATGAACTATTCTAGGATAGTAGGTCCATGTATTGGTAATTCATCACTAAATAGGTTCACTTCACTCGTGGGGTGGGTCCATGTTACCTTTGATATTTTAGAGGACCTAGGAACAAGGGCCATCTCAACTTCTCTCTTCTTCTGAGTGACAGGGACCAAGTCCAATTCCACTTCTTTCCCCTTTTCTTCCCTAGTTATTTGAGATCCTTCAATTTTAGCCACTTTAGCTATGGATTTCTCAAGCTCTTGATCAGATCTATAGGATTTTACAATTTCTATTAAAACTCATCCACCATCTCATATGGTTCTAAGGAAACCATATTAATGTGCTCTACTAGGAAAGATGGTCCTAGAGGTTGGGTTGATGATGAAGGGCCTTCACTTAGCCTATATTCTAGTCATTTTTCACCTATTTCTTAGATTTAGAGTGTTGGCCATGGTGGTTGATCTAGAGGTTAATTTTAAGTGGAGGGAAATAAATGATAGTGTAGTAGGTTCATTTTCCATCTCTCTCCACCTATTTTTTCCTCCCTTTGCAATGTGTGCTCAAGCTTGAAACCATGTTGTTTTCACCTAGCAAATACCTCCTTAAAGTTTGATGCTTTAGTATAGAAATGGTCATAAGGACCAACCATGTATTCATAGATCACTTGGGTTAGTTGCCTAGACTGCAAATGAGGGACCACTTTGTTGTTTGGGTCCCATTATTTTAAGTCAACTTTTTGAAAGTAGAAAAAATCCCTGTGTCTAGACATGATGTTCAATTTGTTCCAGTCTTTGATCAAGGTTCTCCCAATCAAAAATGGGAAGGTATGCAATATGCCCTTCCTCTTCTCTCTATAGGTGTTATCAACTCCATGGGATATTTGGTAAGAAATTTCTTGTTCATCCAATTTAAGGGGAACATAAATAGGTAACCTAAATGGTTGGGTAATGGTACCCTCAATCCAAAGGATAGTGTAGTCTAGATATAACTAAATATCACCTATGAGATCAAAATATCATTTAACAAGAGGGTACACCTTATGTATGGGATATCTTATGATGCTCTAGAATAGTATGGGATATATACAGTCACATATGAATTGCATATGATCCCTATACTTGATGACATTAAACTCAGAGTAATGATGTGAGATGGTGATTTTATTGTGGGAGGAATAATTATTCACACCAAAAATATGGGTGGACACCATCAATGAGTCCAAGAGATAGGACATCATGGTGAAATTATAAAGTGTCTTCTTTTTATTTCCATAAAACTAAATTCATAATTGGATACTAATTATCTCCCTAATAGGTGGAGTTATTTTTTATTCAACCATGAAGTATACATAGGAAACCCACCTAGGATCAACATAGGTGGTAGTGGCTACTATAGAGGCTCTATTCAATAAAGTCATAATTATGCTTATACCCTCCATAAATTGGATAATGGGGATCCTACCATAATTATTTATAGCTACATGAGCACCTTGGATTAACCATGGTCTTAAAATGACATCTAGATTATGTTGGGTAGTCCATTTTTTTATGAAGGGGAGGTTAATATGGGCTTTATGAAGTTTATAGTAGCCTTCAAAGGACACTAGGGAAACATAATAAATCCTCATTAACTTTCCTATATCAATAATCTTGTCATTAGTAATCCTATAGTCTACAAACAAGGGTGCAAGGATGTGAATACAGGGTAGTACCTCTAGTTTGGTGGTAGCTTGATGAAGACCCATCATTTTGGCCATAACCAGGTCATCATACTTCATTTTGGTGACTGCCACCTTTGTTTTCTAGATGAAAAAGGCTACAAATCTTCAATGGTGAATAAAATCTCAGATAAATTCTTTATTCCATTGGCTAATGCCCTTGTGTCTAATTTAGTGTCCCTAAGTGTCTTCCTTCATGGTCCATGGATAGATACAAGTATGTCTCTTCCTTCCACTATTGAATTTTTGCTACCATGATCTTAATTTCCTTGGAATATTAATATCCTTGATGTTGAAGATGATAATTTGAGCTTACTTGATGTAATTAGGTCCTCAATTAGTCAAGTTTCAAGTATTTAAGCTATTTTGGTAGGGTTTCTGAGGCTTTAATGACAAAGGTGATAGCTTTCATAAATGTATTCATGCCTTAGATTTTATGGATGGTGCCACTTATGAAAATATTGTCTTTTCATATGTGTCATATCTTGAGATTACCTTTTGGTGATTACATGGTGCTTACATGGACCTCCCTAAGCATGTTTCTATGGCATTCATGGGAGTTTTCTTTTTGACTAGCCAATTATTTTTAAATAAGGCCCTTTCATTTTACTCTATTAGATCAAGATCCAAGGATGAATGTGAGCCTTTGATTAAGATCCCATAGGTCTACTTTGATTGGGTGCTTGAGTCATCAATGATGAGGTTACACCAAGTGGCAAGCTCTAGCTTCCTCAAAAAATGACTAGATGTAGTTTATATAGGTGTTGAATCATCAGGATCTGAAATATTGACTTGAAAAGTCTACCTTTGCTTTGTGTCATTATATTAGGATCAGTAATCAAGTGAGAGCCATTGATCATGATTGGTGAGGTCAAAGTTGATTGGTTGATAGGTTGACCAAGTTTAAATTTGATATTCTCACTAACATTAAAGACATCCTCATGAACATCAAATAATGGGAGTGTGACTGTCAACTTAAGCTCATGATGTTCCTTTAGCCAAATGGTAGCATGTCATACATCATATTTTTATTTCCCTCAGGACTTTGGGGTTAACATGAGCCATTGGGTCGGGCTCAAAAATGAAATATGAACCATTGATCATGATCTGTGAGATTATTTTTTATTGATCTAACCTTTGGCAAGCCTTTTGACATCCTACCATTGGATTAAGGTCTTAAGATGAATGTGGGAATTTGGATCCTAAGTTTTAATGTGATAAACTTAAGTTTCAATGTTTAGGAGGTCCCCTTCTAGACTAAAGATAAAAGTTTAGATGAGGTTTATTTTGAAAGCCTCAATAATGTCAAATACATCCTTATGAGTGTCAAATTATAAGAGCGAGGTCATTAAAATAAATACCATAGAAAATTTTATAATTAGTAGTGTTTAACCTATAGTTTGTCTTAGGAAGATCTCACACCATTGGATTAGGCTTTTGAGTGAACATGAACCATTGATCTGTATCCAAGCTGAGACATAACATTAGATCTTGACATATGGATTCAAGCTAAAGCCTTTTAGGATCCTTGAAGCTAGGATATGAATACTTTGGAATATTAACAAGGGCCCCATTAATGAAAAGAAGAATAAATAAGACAAAAATAATGGGGGGATGTTGGTACCAACAACAATGGTGATTCACAAGGGAAACATAGTGATATGTTAGAATCTAGAAACTCTAGTTTAAACCAACATATAAGTCCTTTTCCTCCTTCAATCATTATATCATCACTTAGGTCAATTCAAGGTTGAATCAAGCTTCAAATATGTATAATTCAAATCCCCATGTTAGAGTCTAAGCATGTTGTGTGTGCACTTTGATTCCACTTACTATTTTTTCATGAGACTTTTAGCGAAAAACATCTAGGTTCATATCCTTTTGACCATGACATTTAACCTTGAGCATTTTTAGATATTCTCTTAGAAACAACTAATCTTAGTTTAAGGGAGGATTAGGAATTTATATAATACTATCAAAGCATCCATATCCCTGATAGGGATACCTTTGGATCTACTCATGGCCTTGTTCCACTACCAACCAGGCATCCATAGCCCTAGTGGAGACTTCTTGAATCACCTCTGACTTTGCATAGTTTGATTTAGAATTAATTGTATCTTTTTTTATAATTTTTTTATTAAAAAGGTTTGGAGACAAGATAGCTAGGTTTAAGGATTTGGTCAAATATTTTAGTCTTGGGATAATTTCCTTATAGTTGAAACCTTAATCTCAAACAAGGATATGTTTTAATTTCAATCATGCATATGCCTTGAACTTTTGAATTCCCCTTCCACATACATGATTCTTATTTCAACAAAGCTTTGGTCTTAGGTAATGTTTTGGGTTCTTGGGGGGTAACTTATTTTCATGTGAGTCTTTTGAAAGTCTCTATATTGTAACACAAATATATATTACAAACTTAGGTCTCATTATGCAAAATTCATGCCCCCTACTTAAGGTACCCAAATTTTGAGCAATTCCAAGCTAAGATAGTCTAATAGACTTTATTAAATCAAAGAAATACAACCAAGAATAAAATAACAAATAAAAAATAAATAACAAATAAAAAACAAAGATAAGCAAATAAATATATACAAACCAAGCAGGAAAACAAAACAAAAAAGGAAACTAACTAGCCTACTTAATCTAGTTCTAAGCATATTACATATGTTATTCTATGAAGACCCCTAGTGGAGTATTAACAAAGTAATGCTATAGATATTGTCCATTGGTGGGAAAATTAAACTCTACTCCTTGAATATCTTTCAATTTCAAAGTGGTGTTGCTTAATATTTATGTAATTTGGTATGGGCCAATCCACAAGGGGCTGAACTTGCCATGCTTGCCTTTAGGTTCTAATGCCTTGTCCCAAAGGAAGACCAAGTCTCCTTAATTGAACACTTTCACTTTGGATCTCTTATAAAACCACATTTTCATAGTTTTTTGGTGTCTACTAAAATTTGTAAATGCCTTTTCTCTGGCATCTTCCATCTGAGTGATGTCTAATAGCCTGAAATTAGCGAGTTCTTGGCTTTCCTCTATGTATTCTTATATTAATGTGAACGTAGAGATATTTAAAGTGATAAGAAAGATGGGTTCTTGACCATATACTAAAATAAATAGTGAAGCCTTTAGTGCTTATTTAATTCTTATCTTATCAACCCATAATGCATATTTAAGGAGTTTGTGAAATGTTCTAGGCTTATCTACAACACAGTTTTTGATAGCCTTCATGAGATTATTGTTGGTATATTTGGAAACTCCATTCCCTTGAGGATAATGGTTAGAGGAAAACTTCAAAGGCATGATATTATCATTATTCCATTCAGTCATTCCAATGGATATGAATACAGATCCATTGTCACAGACTAAGGAATCTGGGGTTCTAAATCTAGTGCAAATGTTTTCTTCTAAGAAGTTGATCACTTCCTCTATCTTACATTATTTTGTGGCTATAACTTCAGTACACCTTATGCAATAATAGTAGCAGTCAAGAGATACTTATGACCTTCTAAATAATTAGGATTAATCACCCCCACAAATTCTAATCCCCACTATATGAAAGGCTTGTCTATTCTTACAGGATGTAAAGAAATGGATGCCTTTTATTCTTTTGTGCTAAATATTTGGCATGAATGACACTCCCTCACATGTTTTTGTGTATCTTTGAAAAGGGTGGTCCAATAATACCCAACCCTAAGAATCTTGTGGGCTATGGTTCTCCCTCAAGGATGTCCACTACCTAGTTTTTCATGAAAAGTGGATATGATCTAAGAAGCCTCTTCTTTAGACACACATCTTATGTATATTATTTCAAAGTTATTTATATACAAGACACCATTTTTGATGAGGTAATGAATTTATTTGAGTCTTAATGCTCTCTTCTATTCTCTAGTGAGTCTTTAAGGGTGATTACCATTGATAAGTAAGTGGATAAGGGAGTCATACCACTCATTAGGCTAGAATTTATACTTCTAATCTTGTATGATATGGAGTTTAGGATTGGTATTGGCTATCATCTGGACTAAGCCCTAACATTTCACTAGTTTATAAATCTTCATTTTAATATCATACTCCTATAAGAATGACATCCACTTGCCCCTTCATTCTCCAAGCTCATTCTAGCTCAACAAAGCTTTGTGGTTGGGTTAGGTAAGATGGCATGTACCTTGTTTCTAAGGATGTAGTGTCTAAACTTTTTTACTACCTTTACCAATGTATAGTCTTGTTTATCAATCATGGAATAGTTTACCTTTTCATTTTTGAAGTTGGTGCTCATGAAATTTATAGTATGGTCACTCCCATCAGTCTTTTGAGTTAAGATAATAGCCATGGTTTGGTCAGAATCAAATGAATACAAGTACAATTCCTTTGAAAAGTTAGGACTTATCAAGACTAGGGCTTCACTAATTAACCTTTTTATGTTAGCAAAGGCTTTTTTTAATTATTTATCCCAATAAATTTTAGTATCTTTCTTAAGAATATCATTTAAAGGTTTGACAATTTTAGCAAAGCCTAAGATGAACTTCCTCACTAAGTTAATTTTACCAAAGAATGATTTCATTTCTTTTTAGCTATTGGGTAGCTCAATTTTGGAGATGGCTTCCATTCTCTTAGGATCTATGGAAATCCCATCCTTAGTAATGACAATCCCTAGTAATTTTCCTTCAATGACATATAAGATACATTTATTGGGGTTGAGGGATATTCCATACCTCTTGCATCTTTCAAATATTTGTTGTAAGTACATAAAGTGTTCCTCCCTATTCTTGGAGAAAATTTTAAGATCATCCATGTAAATGATGATGCATTTACCCACTAGACCTTGGAAAACATGGTTTATGGCCCTCTAAAAGGTGGTTCCTACATTAATTAATCTAAATGGCATTCTTTTATTTTAGTAGTGAAAGTTGTTTTCATCTTGTCTTCTAGAGTAACAAGCACTTAGTTATATCCAAAAAATCCATCCAAAAAGGGCATCATGGTAGATCCTAAAACAACAAGGATGACTTGGTTAAGAGAAGGCAATGGGTAACTATCCTTTTTTAAATTCTTTATTCAGATTTCTAAAGTTTATGCATAATCTTATTTCCCCATTCTTTTTTTTATTGGGACCAAGTTTGTAACACAAGTGGAATGCCTAATATGAAACACAATTCTTGCATCTAGTAGTTTCTTGACTTCCCTAAATATCATGGGTTCTAGGATAGGATTGATAGGCCTTTTCTTCTATATAAAGGGTTTACAATTTTATTTAATGGGAATAATATTAGTAATAACCCCTGGCTCAAATATTTTTAGATATTCATAAGACCAAGCAATGACATCCTTATATTTTGCGAGTAGCTCTATATATTTTTTGTTTTCCATTTTAGTGCAAGCCTTTCCTATTTACACTTATTAGGGTTGATCATGTAAACCAAGATCTACTACCTAATAGTCTTTACCATTTACTTTAGGTACCACAAGTGTCTCCACAATCCTATCATGATCAAATAGCCTTTCCAATAAAATCATCCATTAGGTATCTTACTGTCACTTAGTTGGATGATTTTACCATTAATCTCCTTTTTAGGAGAAATTTTTTTAGCTTCATCAATGATTTGAGTTTTAAAGGCTCTAGAATTAGTCAAGAAATCCATAATTTGTTGATCATCATTAAAAACTTAAAAGTAATTTATGTTATCAAGTACTGAGGGACATGGTACTAATTCAATACTGATGTTAGAAGAACTATGATTAGGCATGATATTAGCCACAATAGAGGCAAGCTCATTAATAGCTTTATTTACTTCCCTGGGGATAGATAAGATATTGAAAGCATCAAAAGATTCCATCAAATCCCAAAATCTAAACTTGTATCTCTTGAGGTAAGATATCTTGCATTGGTATTTTCTTCTTACTTGGTTGACCACCAACTCAAAATCTCCATATACAATTAGTTCCTTAACTTTATGCTTAATAGCGATTTGCCATCCTAAGATAAGAGCTTCATACTTAGCTAAATTATTCATGCATGAAAATCTTAACCTATAGTAAGCATGATATTGCTTCTCTATAGGGTCTATAACATCTCTTGACCTTGATTTACACCTAGTACCATCTACATAAAACTTCCATAAACTTGGAATTGGAGGTGGATTTTTAGAACAAGGTTCCTTTGTAACTTCTAGAGTAAAAAAATCCTAAGTCAGAATCCAAGAAGTTCACCTTTTCATTTACATAATTATATTCTATTATCATGTGTCTCATCCTAGGCTCCCTTTCTACTCTTATCTAATTTTGGACACCTTTCCAAGGAAACCATAAGTGGGAATAGTCAGTGGATTTATAACCATTCAAGGCCTTAGTCCATTCTCTACTTAAGAGTAACCCATAAGCAGTAGAAATATCAACCACTTGGATATCAATAAATTTTTGAACCCTTGGCTCACTAGCCAATTACATATGCACATTCAATAACTCCCTAATGATCTTAACTATTGATTTATCCAATTGTGTAGCCACCCTATCAGATTTAATCAAGGTCAACCAAATTTGTTCACATATCCTTTCAGGCATAATATTGGTTGAATATCCATAATCTAAAAGATAATTATGGACATTCTTCCCAAATATCCTAATTATAAGTAAAAAAGGTGGAGACTCTACTTTAGCTACTTGCATAGTTACATTAACACTATCACTTTTAGGGGGCTTCCTAGGTTTCTTGGATAATGATTCTAAGAGTAAATCTATTTGCTCTATAATATGAGTTATAACATATAGATTAAAAATGGCTTTTATCCTTTTCATATCTTTCATAATATTGTAACCATTTTTTACTTGAATATTCTGTAGTAGGTTTATAATAACTATCCTTAGGTGGTTCAGGATCATTCATTGATGTAGTGTCTAGAGGAGTCCCATAATTGTTAGGGGGAGCGGAGGTAGTCAATGGTTTTTTTTATTCCCTATTTCTTAGAGGGTATACCTTCAAGAATTGTTGTAATTATTGAATCTCTTTAGGAATGTTCTCAAGCTCATTGTCCTCTTGGAAAGGGAATTGAAATGTTTCCACCATGTGTACTTGGTTAGATGGTTTAGATCCATAAGGACCTACAATAATATATTTGTTTGGGACTACCTCAAATTTACCTAGTTCCTCTTTAAAAGCCTTAAATACTTTGTAAAATTCAATGCAGTTAATCTCACCATGTTTAGAGGTAGCATGCACTCTATAATAGTCTAGTAAAGCAATATCATTGAAATTGATATCCATAGTCTTTTTGCTAGAGGAAAACTCATTAGCTTTATTATTGTAGAAATTGTCATTCTGAAATCTATTCTTAAGCTGGTTGAACTTTTGGAAAGTGAAGTT
Source organism: Torreya grandis (assembly GCA_037957365.1). Taxonomy (NCBI): domain Eukaryota; kingdom Viridiplantae; phylum Streptophyta; class Pinopsida; order Cupressales; family Taxaceae; genus Torreya; species Torreya grandis. Next base: position 1,240,146 of record JARHVA010001858.1, read on the forward strand.
TCTTCTAGAGTTGTCATTAGCATTAAAAACTTATTTTTACAATTACAAGAAATATGTTCAAAGTTTTTGGACCATCTTTAATATATATTCATTCTCATTATTTAAAGTCATAGAGTTTTGACCTTGACTATTACTAATACCATTGATAGGAACTAAAGCCTTCTAATCATTGATATGAGATCCATTAGTAGCTTGATGACTAAAAACCCCTAGGTTTTGATTAGGGGTAGCATGGCTAGTGGGTAATACATTCAAAATAGGGAATTAGTTTAATTCTAGAGTATTTTGGTTATTATTTGGGAATAGGTTTAATGTAGGCATCTAAGGATTAACATTTGGGACTGAATAAGCCATATGTCCTTGAGGTTACATTTTATCACTAATAACCACTACTTTAGAATAAGCTTGGGCCAATGTATTGATAACTAGGATAAACATTTTAAGAAACACAAAAGTCATAGGATCAATAGCATATTTGTAAACCTCCAAAGCTAAAGCCTCATTAGGTTTGTAGGGATCCCTAGTTTGACTAAACTTCTTTTTGAATCTAGCATTAAAGGATGTAATAGGTTCTATTGTATCTCTTCTAATATTTGTAAATTTATGATAGATGACATAGGGGCTTATGATCTTTCCAAATTGTCAATAAAGATAGTGTTAAAGTTATTCCATGATGTAATACAATTTTTAGGCAAATTGAGGAACCATTCATATACAACATCTTTGAATGTAAAAGGAAACAATCTACAATCTACATCTTCATGGATGGCATTTAATAACTTTAAGGTGACCTTAAAATATTTAACATGTTCTTATACAGTTATGACACTAGTTAGACTAAATATTGGTAAGTTATTATTAGGATTATGAGGTAAGTCATGAACTACACTTGGTACATTAATAGGGGAACTTCCAAGCCATACCATATCTAGGTGAAAATTAAATTTAGGAACCCCTCACAAGCATGAAGATGGTAGAGACTTAGAATGTCTACATCTTCCTCTATCCTTCCTAGTTTTCCTATGAGTTTTTAGCTTGAGCAAGGGCTCCCTTGTCTTTGAATGTGATCTGGTCATAATCCTTGGCACTTACAATTTGAGGATTAAGGATCCTATTTAAAATATAGTGTAACAAGTTAGAATTCTCAAATTACTACAATCAATCTACACACTAAGCCTATTTTTTTGAATATTTGCTCATAAAGGGACAAAAGACATTGATCTTTGACTAAGTAAGCTCAAAGATGTGTTGAATTATGCAGAGATGGCCATTCTTTGTAAATGTGACTCAAATTAACCCAAGATTCACTATAAATGGTCAATCTTCAACTAAAATAAACCATTCTAATTTCAAATACTATGAATTCTTAAATCTTAAAGCTAACTTTACCAGAACCTAAATATTTCCTTACAAAGAGCTACTATCTTTGCCTAACAAAGCACAAAGATATGTGAGAAATCACCTAGATCAAGGATCTTGGCACTTAGATTGAAAATTCACTCATAAGGGTTAAGAATCCTTTATATTTAATGCAAGAATTATTTCAATTGATCAAGCATGCCCTCTTTCTAGTGCTAGTGGAACTCCTCTTGTTAATGCTTCTAATTGCCTCATAGGTGCTCTTAGTGTTGATTAACACTTCTCATTTTAGGGCTATGAAATTCTAAGGCATGAGATGAGGTGTGTGACAATTTTGGGATGTCTGTGGCAAAATGGAAGTAGAGTGTGAAAGTTATCCATAATATTTGTTTGATTTGGTGGTTGGGAGCCACCATGGTCCTAATCTTCATAATAATTTAAGACTATAAGCTAATATAAATGGATATTAACAATGATCTTTAAATTAGTTGAGTTTTGATAAATAAAATAAAAAAAGGAAGAGTAAGGTAGAAAAGAGAATGTGATTGCAGATTTCCATCTTGAATATTATGACAAATTTATAATTACTTTGAGCATACATGAACTAATTTATGGTGTAAAATAATATAAACTTAGATTGCATCACAAACTAGGCAAGCTTCAAAGAAGATATATAAACCACAAGTAAGAACCAAGTTTACTTTAAAAGCTTTTTACTATAACCTAAATAGCATATGCAAATCTAAATGCAAAGAAAATAAAATTAAGTATATTTAAGATATTTTTATTTAATCTAGCATTAGCACAAATTAATAGCCCTATGATATAAAATGTAGCTCAAAGTGTTTCAAATTTAATAAAATAACATGAAGTTGAGAGATATCATTAGTTTTAACACACTATTCAAATAATCCTTTTAGAATTCCATAGTTGTATTAAGTGCTTTTTTGTATACCAATTACTCGGAGTCCCTCCCTTACAAAATGGTAATCCTTACCTATTTATAGGAAACATAGGTTATTTAGTGGTTAACTCCCTCAAAATATCCACATGCAAACTAAGTATAACTATCCTTAATAAAAATATGCAATGCCAAAGGCATTCATGATAATTTTGACAAAGGATAAATGTATGCTAACAGACTAGCATATATTTTATAAAAGACTATTCTTTTATGTTACATTGGTGGGACCCTTAGATCACTATTTGAGGATGTTCTTCAACTTAGTGTATTATTCATTGATGAAATTAAAATCTATGGTAAGCTTCATCAAATAATCCTCTTCTTGATTTGTTAATGTGTCAAATTTCTTGTCACTCTTGGTCTAGAGTTATTGAATGCCTTGGGCTTATGTAATATATCTTGTAGATATGATGATGATACCAAGGACCTTCTAATTATAATTATTATCTTAGCCTTAGTTTTTTTTAATGTTTTGGATGTGGAGACTAACCCTTTGTCTGAAATCCTCATCATCCATCAGGCCTATGGCATTGGTCTTGGATGGTTTTTCCAATAGGTCCTTCAAGAGCTTCTCCATACTTACCATCAAGATTTTGTCTTCTTTTAAAAGTCTATTGAAATTATCACACTAGTTATTTAGGTCCAATATGCCATCTTCAATGACTCCTAGGAGGGCATGCAAGTGTTTTAATTTGATGATTTGATTGCCTTGGGCCATCTTAGTGTGATGGAGAGTAATCAATCTAATTACCTAATCTCTAGAATTTTTCCACTAGGTGATTAATTTTCGTGCCTTCTCAAGTTTATGGGCCAAGACAATTGATCTATATTTTAGGTTCTTTAATCATTTGAAAATGTCCAAAAAAGACTTATTTAGAAATCTTACTATATATTTAGGGACTGAAAGTAGGACTTGGGCTTCCAAGTCCTACTTTTCCTTCTCTAAGTTGGTGATCCTTTGTTTCATTCCTTGGATTCCAACCAAGGTCATTGTTGATTGTGCCACCACTAAACTAGATACATTATCCTAATGGGTGGGGTGTTCTCCTACTACTTATCCTTAGATAGGTGTTAGGCCAATAAAAGGTTTCACTCTCTAGAGTGTGAATTCCTCAGTGTCAATGGTGGATTTCTTTGTTACTATTCTCTCAAACCCTGATATATCTAGATTAAAATGCAAAATGGCTTCTAGTTCAGAGAGTTTGACTCATTTTGGGGTTTCAATCCTAGTTGCACTTGATGTTCCTTGATCTTTCATCCTCCTACCACATTTTATTATAGCCTCAATAATTATCGTCTCTTCTTTCTCCTTCATGAGCTCTTTCATCTTAGGTTTAATATTATCATGGCTGCCCATGCTTGAAGTGCTGGTGATTACCCATGAGTGAGAGTAAGATGGGATCTTTTAGAATTTCCCATATATGAATAAGTATAGGATAATAGGTCCATATATTGGGAATTAATCATTGAATAGGTTCACTTCATTTGTGGGGTAGGTCCATGTTACCTTTGGTCTTTTGGAGGACCTAAGAAGGGCCATCTCAGCTTCTCTCTTCTTTTGAATGAAAAGGACCAAGTACAATTCCCCTTTTCTTCCCTAACTATTTCAGATCTTTTAATTGGATCCACCTCAGCTATGGCTTCCTCAACCTCTTGATCAGATCAATACACTTTTATAAGTTCCTTAAATAACTCATCTACCATCTCATATCATTTTAAGGAAACCATATCAATGTGCTCTACTAGGGGAGATGGTCCTGGAGGTTGGGTTGATGATGAAGGGCCTTCACCTATCCTATCTTCTAGTCATTTTTCACTTATTTATTAGATTTGGAGTGTTTTCTATGGTGGTTACTCTAGAGGTGAATTTGAAGTGGAAGGTAACAAATGATATTGTAGTGGGTTCATTTGCCCTCTCTCTCTAGCTAGTTTTTCCTCCCTTTGCAATCTATGGTCAAGCTCGAAACCATGTTGTTTGCACCTAGCAAGGACCTCCTCAAAGTTTTCTACTTTAGTATATAAATGATCACAAGGACCAACCATGTGTTCATAAGTCACATTAGTTAGTTTCTTAGACTATAAATGAGGGACCACTTTTTTGTTTGGGTCCCATTCCTTAAGTCATCTTTTTAAAAGTAAAAGCATCCCTATGTCTGGACGTGATGTCCAATTTCTTCCAGTCTTTGATCAAGGTTTTTCCAATAAAAAATGGGAAGGTATGTGGCATGCCCTTCATCTTATCTCTACAAGTGTTATCAAATCCATGGGAAATTTGGTATATAATTTCTTGTTTATCCAATTTAAGGGGAATGCAAAAAGGCAACCTAAATGGTTGGGTCATGGCACCCTCAATCCAAAGGATATTATAGTCTCGATAAAACCAAATGTCTCCTATGAGATCAAAATGTATTTTAACAAGATGTTACATCTTGGGCATGAGATATCTTATGATGCTCTATAATAGTATGAGATATATATAGCCATAAATGAATTATATATGATCCCTATACTTGAAGACATAAATCTTGGATTAATGATGTGAGATGGTGATTATGCTATGGGAGGACCAATTTTTCACACCAAAAATATGGGAAGATGCCATCAATGAGTCCAAGGGGTAGTAAATCATGGTTAAATGCTAAAGTGTCTTATTTTTAATGCCATAAAACTACATTCCTAAGTGGATACCAATTATCTCCCTAATAGGTGGAGTCATTTTTTCTTCAACCATGAAGTATACATAGGAAACCCACCTTGGGTTGACATAGGTGGTGGTGACTACTCTAGAGGCTCTATTTAGTAAATTCATAATGATTCTTATACCCTCCATGAATTGGATAATGGGGATCCTACCATCATTATTTATAGCTACATAAGCACCTTAGATTAACCATCATCTCAAAATGACATCCAGATTATGTTAGGTAGTCCATTCTTTTTTGGATGGGAGGTTAATATGGGGTTTAAGAAGTTTATAGTAGCCTTCAAAGGCTACTATGGAAACATAATAACTCCTCCTTGAATTTATTTCATCAATAATCCAATCATTAACAATCTTATAGTCTAAAAAGAAGGGTGTAAGGATGTGAATACATGGTAGTACCTCTAGTTTAGCGACAACTTGATGAAGACCCATCATTTGGACTGCAACTAGGTTATTAAAATTCTTTTTGGTGACCACAACCCTTTGTTCACTAGATGAAAAAGGATATAACTCTTTAATGGTGAAGAAAATCTTGGACCAATTCTTCATTCCATTAGCCAATGACCCTGTGTCTAATTCAATATCCCTAAAGCATATTCCTTCATGGTCTATGGACAAATATAAGTTTGTCTCTTCCTTCCACTATTTCTTTACCACTACCATGATCCTAATTATCTTAGAATATAACTAGCCTTGATGCTCAAAATGATAATTCAAGCTTGCTTGATGCAATTAGGTCCTCAGTTAGTCAAGTTTTAGGTCTTTAACCTATTTTGGTAGGGCTTCTAAGGCTGTAATGGTAAAGGTGATGCCTTTCATAAATTTTATGGATGGTGCCACTTATGAAAATCCTATATTTTTAGGCATGCCATAGCTTGATATTTCCTTTTAGTGCTTACATGGCAATTACATGGACCTCCCTGAACATGTTTCCATGGCATTTCATGGGAGTTTTCTTTTTCACTAGCCTTTTTTTTAAGTAAGGCCCTTTCTTCTCACTTTGTTGGATCAAGATCCAAGGATGAATGTAAGCCTTAGATTAAGATCTTCAAGATATACTTTGATTAGGTGTCTAAGTCATCAATGACCAGGTTACACCAAGTGGCAAGCTCTAGTATTCTCAAGAAATGACTATATGTAGTTTATCTAGGTGTCGAGTCATCAAGCTCTAAAGTCTTGAGTTGAAAATTTTACCTCCACTTCACACCATTAGACTAGGATTAGTGATTGAGTGAGAGACATTGATCATGATTGGTGAGGTTAAAATTGATTAGTTGATAGGTCAATCGAGTTTAAATTTGGCATTATTACTAACATCAAAGACATCCTCATGAACATCAAATGATGGTATCATAACTATCAAATTTAATCTCATGAAGTTCTTTTAGCCAAATGGTAGCATGTTAGATATCATATTTTTGATCCTTTGGGACTTTTGGGTTAATGTGGGCCTTTGGATCAGGCTAAGTAATGAAATGTGAGCCATTAATCATGATCTATGAGGTCATTTCTAACTAGTCCAACCTTTGGTAAGCCTTTTGACATTGTGTTATTGGATTAAGGTCTTGAGATGAATGTGGGCCATTGGTTCCTAAGTTCTAATATGATAAGATTAAGTTTCAATGTTTATGAGGTCCCCTTCTAGACTAAAGATAAAATTTTGGATAGAGATTATTTTAAATGCCTCAATATACTTAAAGACATCCTTGCGAATGTCAAACGATGGGAGTGAGGTCATCAAAATAAGTAACATAGAAAATTTTGTAATGAGTGATGTTTAGCCTATAGTTTGTCTTAAGAAGATCTTGTGTTGTTGGATTAGGCTTCTGAGTGAATGTGAACCATTTATCTACATCCAAGCTAAGACATAACATTAGATCTTGACACATGGATTCAAGATAAATCCTTTTAGGATCCTCGAAGCATTACTCATGTTGAACAAAAACAAAGGCTTAGGGACAAATTTTAATGAATTTAGGGGAATTTAAAAAGGGAAAACCATAGAAGGACTTTATTCATGATTTTAGACATAGGGTCTTTTAAGAGGAAAAATTCCTTCTAAATTTATTGCAAAGATTTAAATTCAAAACCCCTAGGGTTTCTTGCTTTAGAACCCTTCCTTCCTCCATGAAACTTTCACTTTGTCATTCAATATTTATCATTATTAAGGTTATTTAATAAATAATAATTAACTAGGTAAGGACCCATTCTCTTTATAGGTGGATGATATCTCAATTCAGGAAATAACAATACAATGTAAACCATGCCAGGATACGAATACTTTGGAATATTAATAAGGGCCCCATTCATGAAAAATAGAAGAAATAAGACAAAAATAATTGGGGGGATGTTGGTACCAATAACACCTTTAATAATAACATCATACTAACTCCCCTCTTTGATTCCTATTGATCATAGAAAATAACACAGTGTGTTTGAATCCATTGATTGTGAACTTTCCTTATTTATTGACTCTAAATTAATTATTTCACCACTTGCACATGAATTAATTATGTTTGTTGATAAATTTTCAAACCTAAAATATCATGACAATTACCTAAAATTATAAAAACCTATTTTACTATACATAAAACAAATTATAATCAAATGGGTGGGGGGGGTTATTTAGTGAGAGGAATTTAATTGGACTACCTTGGTAAATCCTTATTGAATGACCAAACACTACACTAAATTTCCAGTACTGAAATGTATTTATCTAAATTAAATTTGTTCATGGAAAGGATAATGTAGTTAAATATTATTTTTCTCTTATTTTACCTTTGAAACAAGTATGCAAGTTATAATTTATCCTTGAATATTTAACCTGAAATATAGATTCATAAAACCTATAGGGAGAACATGAAAATCCTTGAATAACATATTTGAGTGAGTAAAATCATCCTTTATACCTTATAAGACCATTGTACTTATATATTTTTGTATTTTTAACTCAAGAAATAGCTGATTCAATGTAATACCCAACAAGAAAATAAATAAATGTGACTCAAATTTCTAAAAAATATTCAGGGAGATTTTTGTGCTAAATGAACTTATGAAGAATGATGGATCATATAGATTAAAGAAAGAATGCTTAAATTTTTTTAATATTTATTTTTAAGGTTTTTAATGATTGTATAAAGTTTAAATCATTTTTCTCTTTCTCTAAAATTGAAGCTATGTATGAACAAAACTATTATAGAATTACTACCTATCGAACTATTTATGTTATAAGTGAAATTATTGACCAAACAATCCACTGAATAGATTCAAACTTGAAAATATATGATATATTATATAAATTATTGTATGCCTAAAAAAATATCATTTATAAATCATGAAAAAAGAAATTCATGTAGAATAATGTGCCACACTTTTGTTTTATACACTTTTATTAAATAAAAAAAGTCAATTTAAGTTTATTACAAGGAAAATTGCAATTCAAGTTAAGTCTAAAAGTAAAAAATATAATTATAAAGATCCTAGACCACTAAGTGAACTAAAAATAAAATAAATAAGCAAATTTTAAATCACTATAAATATTTGGACATCGTTTAATAAGCCTCTTTAATAGTAAATTCAAACATGCAACCAAAAAAGCAATTTAGTCGACTCAGGCACTCCAACTGAGCTAAATATAGAAATTAAGGCCAAAATAAATTTATTCCCATTTATATTAACTTAAAATATGCACCAAACCTATTTGGGATGAATGTATAATTTTTTCCTTAAGTCTTCCATGAATCTGCTTGTGAAATATTTTGGTGATAATATCATTATTTTGATTTTAAATTATCACATAATAAATTAAAATGAGCATACCATTGACCAAGTCTCTAAAAAATGTTTACTTTTAATGAACTTGGATATATCATATAAAATTTGATTCTTGGAAAATTTTAATGCCCCATTATTATCACAAAATTATATGTTGGCTCAAGTTGAGCCTATATGAAATAATACAAGAGTATTATCATCCATAATAATAGTTTGGAATCTAATTTAATGATGGTATATTAAACTTCAATATAGGATAATGTAACTTTATCTTATTTATTTTAAGACTAAAAAAGCAACCCACATCTTAGTATGAATCAATAACTAGAAGTTGACTTCCTTTCATCAAGATATCCTTCCAAATATGAATCTATGTGTGTGTGTGTGTGTGTGTGTGTGTGTGTGTGTGTGTGTGTGTGTGTGTGTGTGTGTGTGTGTGTATTCTCTCCACATCTTGCAACTAGATACGAGTGAAACTAGTGAAACCTCATAACTAATATTAGGCATTGTCATAGATACATAAAACAACCCACCATTATTATAAATTTATTTTTATCAAATAATCATTTCCATCCTCCATCATAATGTTTTCTTCACTTTAAATTAGAGTGTTTTTGGGCTTTAAATATTGAATATTATACTTATTTAGCATGTCATGGGCATACTTGGATTGACAAATGAATATGTCCTTTTTATTTTAATGGAATTCAATGCCAAAAAGGTAATTAATAAGTAAAATATATGTCATATAAAATTATTATTTCATATCTTCCTTGAATTTATTCAACATCTCCATAAATCTACATGCAAATATCAAGTCATCTATATAGAGACAAACATATAAAATGTTAGAACTAGATACTTGTTTATAAATAGTTGGCTTATTTTGAATTATTAAAAATATTTGATATAATAAATATATATAAATTATTTAGTACCAAAATCTTAGATATTTATTCAAACCATAAATTTCCTTATTCAACTTATATACCCAAAATTATTTACCATTTACCTCAAGATATTGTGCCTATCCCACATATACTTCTTCTTCAATCAATCCATTTAGGAATGCACTTTTGACATCCATATGATATATTTTACATAATTTATGATTAGATACAAAAATAATTAGTATTATAGTATCTTTATGTTCCATAAGTGCATAGGTTTCCTCATATTCAACCCCATACGTTTGTGCAAATCCTTTTGTAACTAGTCTAACATTTATCTTGTAAATCATGCCATCACATTTAATATTGGTCTTGTAGACCCAATTTTTATGAATGAAATATTTATTTAAAATGAGGTTAAAATAAATTCCATGTATCATTCCTCTCTATTTAATCCATATATAATTTCATAGAATCAACCCATTCTTCCTTTTGACTACCTAATGCATAACTTCTAGGTTTGCTAGTCATGGATGATAATGAAAAAGTATTATTTTAATCAAAAAAATAATAAAATAAGATATCTTACTATTTTTTTATAATATTAAGCATCCTTTCATAATTTTGATCCAACATCTGATTGGTTAGACGAGTATTCAACAAACACTTATTCTTACATGGTATTGATGTAGATGGATGACTAGTCTCTTGAAAATGGTTAGTATTATTTCCTATTAAACTAGAAACCTATATAGGAATTTTTAATATCTCAAAATAAAATTAAATATGATTACCCTCATTCATTTTTGAATTTTTATCTACATGTTCATAGTAAACATACACCTCATTTAAAACAAAAAAATCTTTTGAAATAAATATTGATTTACTAGTAGGATTATAAAACTTGTATGCCTTAATTTTATCACTATGACCTAAGAAAATATGAGGAAGAATCTTAAGAAATGTTTTTTTTCCTATTATCATTTGGAACATATAAAAAACCAAATACCTTTGGATGAGAAACAATTTATTTTTTTTATAAAATAAGCGTCATAGGGTGTTTTATCTTTGACTACCATTGTAAGACTTATGTTAATGATTTAGACTATTATTTTTACTTCTTCAACCCAAAAATACCTTTCCAGGTGCTTATTCTCAAAAATATTCCTTCATAACTCCATGATAGATCTATTATTTATTTAATCAACACCATTATGTTATGGTGTGTAAAGAGTTATTAATTGCCTTATGATTTCATGTGAATAAAAAAACTCATTAAATTCATTAGAACAAAATTAACCTCTTCCATATGTTCTTAGGGACTTGATGCATTTTCCACATTCCCTTTTAGACAAATATTTGAAAGTTTTAAAATATGAAAAATCTCCACTCTTTTATTTCAACACATAAACCCACATAAATATTGTAGAATCATCTATGAATTAAATGAAATATAAATTTTTACTAATACTTTTTGAAGACATAGATCCACACAAATCTGAATGAATTAGGTCTAGATTTTTTATTGGTATACATTTGATGATATGTAAGGACTCCTTATGATATTTAACAGTAATACATGAATTTAATGTATCATTCTTCTTTAATTATAGCTTGGAAAAACCTATTACCATACCCTTTGTGTCAAGAATATATAAGATCTTAAAACTAATATGACCATATCTTGAATTCCACAACATGTTAACATACTCAATGGAGGAAAAAATAATTTCATTCAACATATTAATATTTAATGTAAAAATACTATTATTTTTCATATATGATTTTATAATCAATCTATTTATAGATATATTATCAAAAATAGAATAAACACCATCTTCAAAAAATAATTAGAAACCCTTTTATACTTATTGACCAACACTTATGAGATTATGAATCAAATTTAGATATAATTAAAAATAATTAATTTTACCCTTACCTTTAATTATGGTGATGTGCATTCTTCCTTTTACTTCAACTTAGATTAACTTATGATCTCCCAATTGCACTTAGATTTTGAAAGAGTAATTTTACTTGTTGAAACCACATTTTTTACTTATCATGTGATTCGAGCACCCTAAATTTAAAAACTTCTAATTATTTACTTACTCTAATCCAAAATTACATGTGATAAAATAATTTGAGTTCTTTTAAACATCACTTTTCTCATCTTGAAAATATTTATTTTCACTCTCTTGATTAGATTGATTCTTATTTACTAGTATCCTATAATCTTTAATCATGTGTCCTAGTTTTATACAACAATGACAATTAAAATATTTATTGATCTTACATGTGAAGCTAGCTTAATATTTTCCATTTGAATTTGAGTTTTTATATCTCACTTGATTCTGATTTTTATTTTCCTTTTTATCTTTTAAAACCTTTACCTTGGTTTCTATGATCAATAGGAATACTAGAAGAGAGATTAGTATTGTGTTAATATGAAAGAAATAAAATAAAATAAACTAATTAATAACTTACACCTCTAGCCTAGAAACTAAAGGATATAGTGAACTACACAAATAAATAACAAATGAAAGCAAAACAAGAAAGTTTAGCTTTCATGAGAGCAAGTGTTGGATGTTTGTAATTAATTGATGTGCTTGGTTGTGTGAAAAAGAAATGTTTATCAATGGAGCTCCTTAAACCACCTATCTTTGTCACCTTGGTAATGTTGATTTTGGATTTGGATTAACTTGGATTAGGAAATGGGAATTATAACACTAAAACAATGAGATCTTTGAGGAAAATCCTACATAATAACATTTCACTACTCAAATTTTTTGATTAATGAGTGAGGCCTTGTATTTATAACCTCTAAAACTAAATCTAATCCAAGTATAGTTAGGTTAGAGCTAATTTTGGTTGAGTTCAAATGAACCATATTTAAGTTAAGGAGAGGACATGTGATTAATATTTTGGATAGAGATCCCATTTATTAAGAATGGCTCTCCATTTTTTAATTTATGGCTTTAGGGAAGATATTTTTAATTCCTTGACTTTGAGGATGATGACATAATAATGACCTCATTTTTATTGAAATTTCCTTTTTTTAAATTAAATGTCACTAATTAAACAATGTAATTGGACTTAAGAATTTAATTTAATTTGATTAGTTAGATCATTCTACTTAGCATTTTTACACTTTAAGAATTGTTTAAGTACCCTGCTTAATGGATCCAAAGGCCAAAGTGTTAATTTTATAGGTTACAAGTTGACTAGAGTGGAATCCATGAGAGATTACTATTTTGTATAGGGTAAAAACTCAAATAAGTATGCCTAAACATAATTATAATCATTAATGTTGTATGTGCATTTGAAATTAGGACATTTAGTGATTCTTAAGCTTATTTTGCACTATTTGGTAGAAATCAATTGAAAGTCTAGTTGGAAGCAAGTTGTGGATAAAATGGGATGTTTATAATTTTCCCCTATTTAGGAAGGTGTTTTAACCTATGCGCATGATAACATATTCTTAAATAATGAAAATATTATTAATGCCTAATGCCCTAAAAGGCAATGGATGAGCCTTAGATGCCCTTTTAAGGGAGTGGCTGGAAAATAAGTGTGATGAATAGTCCCTTAAAAATAAAGAAATGATGAGACCTAAAGGTGAAGGGGGTGGAAATATTAATTTACCCAAAGGTGGTTATAATAATTGGCATACTCAAGTGAAAAATAACAATTTACCCAAAGGTAGTTATAATCATTAGTAGAATGAAAAAGGCCCCAGTAGGGTGGATATAGATAATGAGTTTTCCAAAGGTGGTTATAATCATTAACATAATGAAAATGATCTAGTAGGGTAGGAAAATGATAATGATTTACCCAAAGGTGGTTATAATCATTAGCACCATGAAAATATGCCCCATTAGGGTAGGAAAAAGATAATGATTTACCTAAAGGTAGATATAATCATTAAAATCTAGATAAATCAAAACACAATGAATTTTTCAAAGGTGATTATAATCATTGCCATTGTGATTGTCCTGAATATGGAAAATTAGAAAAGGAATATTATGTATTGAATTTGTAGTCACAGAGTAAGAGTAAGTTGATATAGAGGATAGGCATGAATTTGGGATACTTTCTAGGATGGAGATGTATGTCCTAACTAGTAGGGATTAAAATTCATTTGTGATTTTATTACTACATAAAGTAATGAAATCAAAACAAGAAATTTTATCTTCCATGAGAGTAAGTGTTTGGTGTTGGCAATTAGTTGATGTGTTTGGTTGTGTGAACAAGAAATATTTATTAATGGAGCTCCTTAAACCACCTCTCTTTGTCACCTTGGTAATGTTTAGTTTGGATTTGTCTTAACTTGGATTAGGAAATGGGTAGTGTAACACTAAAATAATGAGATCTTTGAGGGAAATCCTACATAATAACATTACACTACTCAAAAATTTTGATCGATGGGTGAGGCCTTATATTTATATCCTCAAAAATGAACTCTAACCCAAGTATACTTAGGTTATATTTAATTATTTTTTATTTAAAATTAACCCTAGTTAATTTAATGAGAGGACATGTGATTAGTATTTGGGATAGAGATCCCATTTATTAAGCATGGCTCTCCATTTTTGAATTTATGGCTTTAAAGAAGATATTTTTAATTCCTTGACTTTGAGGATGATGACATCATAATGACATCATTTTTATTGAAATTTTATTTTAAAAAAATAAATTTCACTAATTACACAAAAATTTGGATTAAGCATTTAATTTTATTTGATTAGTTAAATCATTCTACTTAACATTTTTGCACTTTAGGAATTTTTCAAGTGCCCTACTTAATTTGTCCAAAGGCCAAAGTGTTAATTTTCAAGTTGAATAGAGATGAATCCATGAGATTTTACTATTGTGTACATGGTAATACCCCAAATATGGATTCCTCAACATGATTTTGAGCATTAATCTCTTATGTGTGGATGAAACTAGGGCATTCAATGATTTCTAAACTTAATTTGCATTGTTTGGTTGAAATCAATCTAAAGTCTAGCTAAAATCAAGTTTTGGATTAAATGGGGTGTCTATACTTTGCCTATATTTTGGAAAGTGTTTTAATCTATAGGCATGGTAACACATTCTCAAATAATTAAAAGGTTTTTAATTGTTAATGCCCCAAAAGGCAATGGATGAAACTTGGATGCTCCTTCGAGGGAGTGGATGACAAGGAAGGTTGGTGAATGGTCCTTTAAAAATAAGGAAATGATGAGACCTAAAGGTAAAGGGGGTGGAAAGACTAATTTTTCCAAAGGTATATAAAATCATTGGCATAATCAGGTGAAAAATAATTATTTACCCAAAGGTAGTTATAATCATTAGTAGAATGAAAAATGCCCCTGTAGGGTGGATATAGATAATGAGTTGCCTAAAGGTGGTATGATCATTATCACAATAAAAATGTCATAGTAGGGAAGGAAAATGATAATGGTTTGCACAAAGTTGGTTATAATCATTAGCACCATGAAAATATGCCCCATTACAATAGGAAAATGATAATGATTTACCCAAAAGTAGTTATAATCATTAACATTTAGATAAATCAAAACATAATGATTTTTCTAAAGGTGATTATAATCATTAGCATTGTGATGGGCCCCGATATGGTAAATAAAAAAATGGGGCTTATGTTCTAAATATATAGTTATGTAGTAAGATTAAGTTGATAAAGAGGATAGGCATGAATTTGGGCTACATTATAGGATGGAGATGTGCATCCTAACTAGTAGGGATTAAAATTCATTTGTGATTTAATTACTATGCATTTGGGTAATCAGGAATTTTTTAGGTGAATAAGGAGAAGTATTATAACATAATTGTTTGTAAGATCCACCAAACTATTTTTTGTTGTAGAATGTGATGATATACACCATGTTATAAATCACCATGATAACCTAGCCATAATATACATAGGGATTGACACTCGATCCAATAAACAAGTTAAAAAAATACACCAATAATTAAAAACCATGATAAAAATGTTGATGAATGAATATGGATGGATTTAGGTTTTATGCACAAGGAATCACATAATGAATTCATATATACTAAGTCAAGGCAAAAAAATGAAAGTGAAAAAACAAAAAAAAAATAATAAAACACCAATAAATAAAAATATAATAAAACACCCTTGAAAATAAAAATAAATAAATTGAAACAATGGTTAATCACAATGATAGTGAAAATAGTAAATATATTATTGGTGCATGTGTAACATAGGTGTTAATCTTGGTGCTAGGGTGACCCCTAAGTGAGACAATAATGATTTAGGTATAACAACATAATAACAAAAGATGAATAATGTTTCCCCTAAGTGATAGGGAATAAAAACACATAAATAATATGACAAACATTACCCCTAGGTGATAGGAGACAATTAAACAAAAAAAATGGGGGGAATAGAATAAAAGGAAGGGGTAGCCAAATAGAGTCCATATGTACTAGGTAATTGGACATTTCCTACATAGTTCCATGGATGCAAGATCCAACATGAACTTTAGGCCAAATTTAGTTCTCCCAATATATGAGATAGAATAAAATGATGACAAGAAAACATGAATGACTTGGAGAGGAATATTTGAATGGTCTCACAAAAGGGAGAGTGAATGAGAAAATAGGGGATGAAGTTTCACATTCATGAAAGTGGTAACATAAATGAAGTGTAGAAGCACAAAAGTATGGTTTAGGCTAAAACACACTAAAAGACAATAGACAAGTGCTTGTACATGAAATAGGTTCATAATGCTCATTATGTATAAGTATGAGAATGAGAATAATCTCACAAAATTGTGAGAGCATAAATAACTCACAAAATGGTGAGAGCATAAGATGAAAGTGGTCATCAATGTATAAAAGTTGAAGACACATTGCTCATAATATAAATTCACTAAATAATGAGAGCATATGGCTAAAGATAATAAGGATGGGGAAACTAAAGTACCAATTATTACTTTTCAAATAGCTATAAGTCCTAGGATCCTTAAGGGATAGAGTGGTCATAAAAAAAGGAAGGTGTGATTAAGCTAACTTAAGATACCCCATGTATCCAAGTGTTTCCTATATATAGTTTGTGCAAACCTTAGGACAATTTAGTTCTCCTAAAAATGGGAGGAAAAATACCAAGGTTGTCTATAAATAAATTAAACAAATAAGATGAGCCATCCCAAAAAAAATTGATGGCTTTATATCTTGCATGGAAATTCTAAGCCAATCTTCATGATTTTTTAATTTTTAGGATTTTTTTGATCTTGTACAAATGTTTTTAGAATTTTCTAAGCATCTCAACTCTATTAAGAGAGACTAAATGGTCTAGATCATAAAATGGAGAGAGAGTGTCTTAGGTTACTCATAAAATAGCTAGATCTTGGCTTAGGTTGCTCACAAAATAATGAGAGCATGGATTAGGTTGCTCACAATATGGTGAGATTATTAAAAATTAAATTAGTTGTAAAATGTTAAAATCATGAAAATGGGTGACTAATTTGACCTCAAATTAAATGAATAATTACCTCTATAGTCCCAAAATGATGCCTCAAGTCAATTTAGTTCTTCCTTATAGTGGAAGAAATCAACTAGATAGCAACAAGTTCATGAATTAGGCAAATGGCATAGTATAGAACAAAAATGGGAAAGGGATATGGTAATGCATCATAAATGTGTTTCTCTTAATTTAGCCATAGGTGGTTATAATTAGGAAATAATGGAATTTATCAATGACACTAATTTTTCCAAATGTGGTTATAATTAATAACACCAAGAATGAAATAGAATATGACAATATTGAAAAATGTAATTTTCAAACCACTATCATACTAATCCAAAATGCTTCTTCTATCTAGAATATAGAATTAACTATTGAAACTTTATATGAATCCCCTCACTAAATGTGCCCAAAAAATCAATGGAGTGGAACCAAGGTCAAAAAGGTTGGAAAAGGAGGGTAAAAATAATATTGGTTAATAGTGAAATTATGGTAAGAATGGTATAATACAAAGAAGATGATATTATGGTAGAATGTAAATGATCCTCATATAGAATACTTCAAGTTTCTCAATAAAAATAATGCTTGAGGTGTATGATGTTCATGGACTCCTCAAGTTCATCTCTCTCTAGTGTAGTGATCATTTATGCTCTAGATCCATAATTAGTGATAATGACATAAGGGCATATCCAATTATACTTGACCCTACCTTTCTTATTTTTCTTGACTGTGGTGTTCTACTAGTTTTATTTGAGGACAAGATAACCAAGATTAAACTCTTTGTTCTTGAACCACCAATTATATTGACCACATAACTAGTTTTGATATGCTTGAAGGCTATTTATAATGACCATACATTTCTTGTCTAGTAAATATAGATCTTGTATCCAATCTACTCTATAATCTTCATAATCTAGGATGTGTTTCAATGATATGGGTAGAGAATGTAACTCAACCTTGATGGGAAGAATGAACTCAGTTCCATATACTTGAGAATATGGTGTGGCTCTTGTTAGAGTATGAAAATTAATATGATATGATCAAAGGGCATGGAATATCTATAGGTGGAAATCATGGCCAACATCATTGATAATCTTCTTAAGAATATTGAAAATGGTCTTATTAGATGCCTCTCCTTGGTCATTAACTTGTGGGTAATATGTGGTGTAAAAATTTTGAGTGATGTTTTACTCGATACATAGTGATTTGAAATCCTTATTCCTAAATGATCTATAATTATTAGATATAATTTAAGATGGGATACCATAGTGGCATATGAGATGGTTAAAGATGAATTTGAAAATTTGTTTGCTAGTCACATAAGTGAGTGGTATAGCTTTAAAAAAATTAGTAAACTACTCAATAGAAATAAAGATGTGTTTATGTCCATCAAATGAGGTATGGTTAATATTTATAATGATATTGAATCCCCATGTTCAAAATATCCATGGTGTGAGCATCCGTTTGAGTGTTATAACTAGAGCATAAATCAAATTGGCATGCCTATGACATTTGTTTCACCTTTTGACATAAGTAGTTATATCTACATCTGTGGTTGGACAATAATAAATAGTACATAGGAAATTTCTAGAAAGGATGTCCCCACTAGTGTGGGCTCCACATACTCCTTCATGGACTTCTATCATGCTAATGTGGCTTCTATCAAATTTAAAAAATGAATAAAAGTTACATCAAAGCTTATATGGTAAATGGTTGGGAAAAATAGCATATATCAAGAGGCTTGGTGTGTAAAGGATTTTTGTTTTTTACATGAAAGGTTAGGTGGAAGGACATGGTCATGAAGTTAACTATATAGGTCTAAGTACCAAATAGAACTGGGGCTAACAATAACATAAATTATTATAATGGTTGAAGGTTCATGAATAGGCACTAAAAGATGTTCAATGAAGAAATGATAGTATTTTTCCTTGTTTATGTTATGGATCAAAGAACCAAAGATAGGCATGGAATTTGTCATCCTTTTACTCGCCTGAGGTATGTGTTCAAACTATATGTTGGACATCTACTATTTTAGAATGTCCACCATGGCCTTTTATGGTACCAACTTATCATCTTTGGTTTGAAAGAGATTTGTAACCTCATTGATGATTAACTAATAATCACCATGAACCATAAGATGATAAATGTTCCATTATACTACTTTATGAAATATTTCAATAAGTGCTTCATATTTAGCCATGTTATTAGTAAAAGGAAAGTTGATATGAAATGATTCATGAATAAGATTCCCTTGTGGTGTAATAAATAATATGCTTGCCCATAATCCATGAGATGTGAATGACCCTTCAAAATACAACTTCTAGTGTTGCTCCTTAAAAGGTGTTTCTATGATGGTCATGATGGACTTGTCTAAGAATGCAAAAGTGAGTGGTTTGGTATCTAAAAGGGGTGATTCAACAAGCTAGTCTATAAGTAATTGTAACTTCATGAACTTCTGATTTATATACTAAATCTTGAACTTGATTCAAATCATGATCCATTATCCATGCAGCCCTATAAATATATATTTTATAATAGATAATTGAGGGTATCTACTTTTGCAATGAATGTGGTCTTATTGTTAAACATGTAATGACACAATGTTTGGGTTGCAAAGACCATAGGTAAATAATTATTTTTATATTGGTGTATAGTTATGTTCATATGCTACTAGTGTATGGATAAGATATTACACAACATATTATTTCTTATTTTCATCATGTTGAGCTAAAAGTATCCCCAAGGCTTTGTCAGTGGTAGATAGGTACAACTAAAATGGCCTCCCTAGCATTGGTAGTAAAAAAATAGGTGGATTTAAAAGATATTCCTTTAGGTACATAAAGAATTTATGAAATTATTCATCCCAAATAAATACAACTTTATTCAACAAGTGAATGAAGGGATGGCATTCATCGGCCAACTGCAAAATGAAGTGTATGATAGACTAAATTTTCCCCTACAAACTATGAATCTACTTTAAAGTAGAAGGTGGTGGTATATTGGTAATGGATTGTATTTTATAAAGATAAAATTCAATGATTTGGTGAGAGATAATAAAGCCTAATAATTTTCCTAAAGTTACACCAAAGATGCACTTCTTAGGATTGAGTTAAACCTTGTACACATCAAGACTTTTAAATATCCTTCATAGTATGGATAAATGATCTACATGGGTCTTATATTTACCCAATATGTCATCAACATAGTCTTGGAAAATATCATGTATCATGTCATGAAATATATGACCATAAACCTCTAGTATGTTTCCCTAACATTTGTTAGGTTGAACATCATAACCTGATAGAAAAACATTCCCCTGTTATGCCCCTAACCTATCACATGTATGAGGATAGGAAAAGCTCAATTATGGCTTATTTATCCCTCTTTGATGCTATGTCACATTTATCTATGCATTCATTTTGTTAGTAGGTTGGCCTATGGAGTAACCATGGCCTAGATAGACTATATATAGGAGGTAGTGAGTAATTGTTTATCATCATATTGTGAATTCTTCTCTTATTGAAAATTTTGGAGGTTTCCCCCTTGATGTGTCTTATCTATTATCATATATTTTGATATATTTTAATCACATTTGTATCTATTTCTTCTATTCTAATTTATTGTTGAAGTAATTTCATTAAAAGTGGTATCAGAGTTATGATTTGGGCAATCTTGTGGGCAAAACTCTAATTTTTTTAATTTGGCTATATTTTTAAAATGGTTGATAATTTATCTAATTTTTTTAATAGAGGTGATAAATCATTAAATTAAGATTCCATTAAAATTTTAGCTCATTTGGATCTATTTTTAAAAAGTTATCACCATTTTAGGGTTTTTCATAAAATTGCTCTATAGTGTGTAATTCAAATAATTTTTTTTAGTTATTTACATTTTTGGAAAGATTAGAAAAAAAATAGGGTATGTTCTTTGTATGTTTTGATTTGAGGCTGAAATAATTCCAAAATCACTTGGTCAAAGTTGGGTCAAAAGTGCCATTCAGGGTCGACATCATAAAGCCTTTTTATGGTAGGTCCACAAACTCGGGGCCAAGGAAAGGGTGTTAAAACTCTAAGTAAAAATCCTAACAAGGAAGAGATGGAGTCAGAAGGGGGATGTACTAGATCATTTTTACCAAGGTTCTCTGACATAGATCACAAAGTGATCCAGTTTGACTATAGTGTGCAAGGTATTCAAAGTGAGGTGCAAGGCATACAATCTAATATGAAATACATATAAGATAGTTTGGTAGATATCATGATGGATTTGAAAAATACTCAGTAAAATCATCTAGATATTTCTATTTCACAACCCCACTAGGGTGGTTCTCCCAACCAATCTACTTCAAATCCAACTACATTGCCATAGAGGAACATATTACCAAAGGTGGATATGCACAAATTTGATGGAAAAGATCCACTCAATTGGATCAACCAAATGGAGAATTTTTTCAATTTGCATAAGATCTAAGGTGGATATAAGGTTACCATGGCATCCTTGTATCTTGAACCTGATCAATTCATTTGGTATTGATGGTTATGTGTTCAAAAAAAAAAGATGACTCTTAGTGTCACCTGGTCAATTTTTATAGAGGAGCTACAATTACACTATGGCAATAGTGTGATAGAGAATTACTTTATCCAACTAGAAAAATTATGACAGACTGGCTCCATCAAGGATTATATTCATCATTTTCAAAACCTATCCTTATGTGTGGAGAATTTCTAAGGAGAACTTGAATGACCTATTTTTGGGTGGACTCAAGGACCACATTCAACATGAGATATGCATGTTTAATCCACTTAAGATTTCTAAGTCTATTATCATGGCATGTAGAGCTAAGGAAAAATTCATAGCCAACAACAATCATCCATTCACTCACTTCAAATATCATAGCATATTGACACCAACATTTCCTCCACCTACGAGATTGACCCCTCAACAAATTGAAGAGAAGCGTGTAAAAGGATTATGTTTCAGTTGTGATAGGAAGCGGAGCAAAGGACATATATGTGTTGAGAAGAAGTTATTCTACATCAAGGGATCAAATGAAGCTGAAGAAGAAGATGATGCCTCCAATGATGATGAGGAAGAGATAGAGGAGGTACCTAAAGATTCCCAACCTACAATCTTTTGTCATGCACTTACAAGTATTAACACTCCACAAACTCATAATGTGGTGGGTTTTCTCAAGAAATAGAAGGTGATAGTGTTGATTGATTTAGGGAGAACACATAACTTCATCAACCATAAGTTGGCCATTTGATTAAACTATTTCATCTACCCAACACCTAGATTTTAGGTCATGATTGCAAATGGTGGTACAACTAATTATTCAGGCAAATGCCATAGTATTAATCTTGTTATGGGTGAGTACAATCTTGATTATCCTATGTTTGTTATTCCCATGGGTAGTACAAACATTGTTTTAGGAGTCCAATGGCTCATAACCTTGGGTACCATTAAGATTAACTTCTAGGAACTATTCATGTACTTTCATTCTAAAGATAGGAAAATTAAACTATGTGGATTACAAGCAAAATTTCCATAATTGATTAGTTCACATCAGATGACCAAGATGCTAAAAAAGGGGGTAGAGGGAATTATTTCATGATTATGTTTCATAGAAGTTTAACCCACACTGGAATCTACAGATGATTCTTGATGACCACCCATCTATTTTTGGGGCCATGCCAAAAGGAATACCACTAAAAAGAGAACATGATCATGCCATTTAACTACTTCTAGGGAGTTAACCACCAAATATCAGACCATATAGATATCCATATGCATAGAAGAATGAAATTGAAAAGATGTTCCATGAGATGCTGGAGGCAAGGATCATCAAG
This sequence comes from Torreya grandis, assembly GCA_037957365.1. Lineage (NCBI taxonomy): Eukaryota > Viridiplantae > Streptophyta > Pinopsida > Cupressales > Taxaceae > Torreya > Torreya grandis. The sequence goes on from JARHVA010001858.1 coordinate 1,263,175, forward strand.
CATAGTTAAAGTGCATATTCATCACCAGTAGTCATAGTGCAGAAGAAGGATGACACATGGAGGATGTGCCTAAATTATAAGGAACTCAACAAGTATACCATCAAAGATAAGTTTCCTATTCTAGTAATTGATGATTTACTTGATGAGTTGCATGGTGATAATTATTTCACAAAATTGGATCTTCGCTCAGGGTATCATCAAATTAGATTCAAGGATGAAGATGTTCATAAAACTACTTTTATAATGCATGAGGTCCATTATGAGCTTTTGGTAATTCCCTTTGGTCTTACAAATGCACCATCTACTTTTCAAAGCTTGATGAACATTATTTTAGGCCTTTTTTAAGGAAGTTTGTGCTAGTTTTCTTTGACGACATATTGATTTATATTCAAACATGGGAAGCACATATACAACATGTGAAACAAGTGTTGATAGTTTTGCATAAGCATCAAATTTATTTGAATCCATCCAAATGTGCTTTTGGAGTATAAGAGGTAGAGTAGCTAGTCACATTGTTTCCCATGAAGGTGTCAAAGTTGATCCCTAGAAGATCAAAGCTATGATGGAATGGCCCATGCCAAAAACTCTCAAAAACCTCTAAGGATTCCTAGGATTAACAGGTTACTACCAAAGATTTGTGAAAGTTTATGTTAGCATATTGGCTCCACTCATTGCATTTCTAAAGAACGATGCCACCACTAAAGCATTTGAGAAACTAAAAGTAGCTATGTGCACCACTCTAGTTTTGGCTACTCTAGACTTTTCAAAGACATTCACTGTTGAATGTGAAGCTTCTATATATGGGTTAGGAGCGGTACTAATGTAGGAAAGAAGACCCATTGCATTTTAGAGTCATCAATTCAAAGGTAAGAATCTACAAAAACCTATCTATGAGAAATAAATGATGATTATTCTTCATGTAGTTAAACAATGTTGGCCCTATCTGATGGGTAGACACTTTAAGGTGAAAATGGATCATGATAGTCTCAAATACTTTTTAGAGCAAAGATTATCATTTGAGGAAAAACAAAAGTTGGTAACCAAAATGTTGGGTTATGATTTTGAAATCATCTAAAATAAGGGTAAAGATAATGTAGTATCAGATGCACTATCTAGATGGGATACATCCACAGAAGCATTACTTTGTGCAATGTCCATGTTGCAAGTAGATTGGGTGGATCCAGCTAGGTTAGAATGGGAGTAAGACAAAGATACACAAGTTTTGATTCAAAATCTCTAGCAAGGTACTTTATCCTCTAAAAAATTTTAATGGAAAGGTAATGTCCTATGGTATAAGGGTAGGTTATACTTGTGCAAAAATTCAGAGCTTAAGCATAAGATTCTTGAAAATTTACATGCATATCCAATTGGGGGACACTCAAAGTTCTTGAAAACTTATCATGGAATTAATAAATAATTTTTTTGGTAAGGACTCAAGGGAGATGTATAAAATTTTGTAGTAGAATGCTTAATATGCCAATAGAATAAAGGTGAGATAGTTAAGAACCCAGGTCTGTTACAACTGTTAGCAATTCATAGTCAAAGGTGGGAGGAGGTTTCCATGGATTTCATCATAGGGTTGCCTTGTTCTAAAGGTAAGAATGTTATCTTGATCATTGTGGATAGGCTTACAAAATATGCCCATTTTTTCTCTCTCACACCCATTTTCAGCAAGTAAGTAGCAGATTTTTTTTGGAACTAGTTTTAAAATTACATGGAACCCCAAAAATAATTGTAAGTGATCATGATCCTATTTTCACTATTAATTTTTAGACTAAACTATTTTCTTGTTTGGGTAATTATATATCTCATAGCTCATCTTACCACCCCCAATCTAACGGACAAACAAAATTGCTTAACAAATGCTTAGAGGGGCATCTCCGTTGTTTAGTATTAGATAAATAAGAACATTGGGTTAAATGGATACCACTTGTAGAATGGTGGTATAACACATATTTCCATACCTCTTATAAAATTTCTCCATTTCTAGCACTATATGGTTACCATCCACCTTCCATCACTTATTCATTAAAGGTGCAAACCAAGGTTTGAGATGTGGCAGAGCACATTCAACATCAATAAGAGGTTTTGGCTAGTTTGAGAGATAATTTGGCCTTGGAAAAAAATGATAAATAAATAAGTAGATCAACATAGTAGTGAGTGAATTTTTGAGTTGGGTGACTGGGTATTTGTACATTTGTAGCCTTACAAGCAGATGTCCTTGAAGCAACAAAAAAAGGACAACAAACTTTCTCCTAAGTATTATGGCCCTTATCAGGTTCTATAGAAAATTGGAAGTGTGGCTTATAAGCTCGAGTTACCTCATTCATCTCACATACACCTAGTATTTCATGTTTCTTGTTTGAATAAGGTCATTGGATAGAAACTTTTAACCTAGACAGATCTCTGAGAACTAGATGAAGAAGGATGTGTCATTTTAGAACTAGAGAAGATCCTCCAAACACATACTAAGAGGTTGAGAACCAAAGAGATTAGGGAATATATGATCAATTGGAGGAACTTGAGTAGTGAAGATGAAACTTGGAAAGGTGAATATTTTCTACAATAACATCTAGAGTTATTCAATGTTGAAGACAACATTGGTTTGAAGGGGAAGGGCATGTTATGCCCCTAACCTATCACATGTATGAGGATATGAATAGCCAATTTATGGATTAATTATCCCTCTTTGATGCTATATCACATTTATCTATGCATTCATTTGGTTAGTAGGTCAGCCTATGGAGTAACCATGGCCTAGATAGACTATATATAAGAGGTAATGGGTAATTGTTTATCATCATATTGTGAATTCTGCTCTTATTTAAACTTGTTGAGGTTGCCCCCTCAAAGTGGCTTGTCTATTATCATATATTCTGATATATTTATTCTATTCTACTCAAAGTTACATCCCCAAAGAGTTATAAACATTGTTTAGGTTGCTCTTATTTCTTCTATTCTACTTTATTGTTAAAGTAATTTTATTACATCCCCAAAGAGTTACAAACATTGTTTTGTGTTGGTATTCTATTATAATCCTAATTTGGTTATATCCTAAATATTCATCCATGAGGCAAATAATTTCACACACATTTATGGAGTCAACTATCATGTCAATATTTGGTAGAGGAAAGTCATCCTTAGGTCAGGCCTTGTTGATGTCTCTACAATAATTATAGATTTTGATCCTTTCTAGATTTTTACTAATAGGCACAATGTTTGAGATCCATTCTAAATAGTTGATCAGTCTGAGACATCTCACTTCCAAGAGTTTTTACAACTCTTTTTTAACTAATACAATAATATGAGCATTCATTTTATGTGGTTTATGCTTCATAGGTTTGGCATCAACATACACAAAAAGGTGGTATACAACCAAGGTGGGGTCTAAACCTATCATGTCTAAATAGGAACATGAAAAAATGTCAACAAAGTCCCTCAAAAGGGATATAAAAAATTCACATTCTTCCTCAATGATGGATGCACCTAATTTGATCCATTTTGAGTTGTCTTGAGTCCCAATGTTGAATTTCATATTATCTTCTACTAGGAGAGTCAATCCATCCTCTAGAATAGTTGGAAAGGATGTGAATTGGCCTACAATGGAAAATTCCTCTAGTCAAATTGGTTCTTCAATATATCACAAGAAGGATGAATTGGAATCTCATATTGGTAGCGATGGCCATGTAACAAATGTTGTAGGACATTCTTAGATAATTCAATCAAATGAAATTTTTTCCTCTGTACTAAACCCAGACCCAGAAGCAATTTCACCATTGGTGGTCTCTTAATATTTATTCAAATAAAGGTGAACAACCCCATCTAGTGGCACTTGAAATAGGTTTTCACTAAAAGATTAGACTTTTTCTTTACTCTTTACCTAGTCCAAAAGTGACTCAAATAGGTTTTCACTTTAGGACCTCAATGTTTTAGTATTTTATTTTTGGATAAATGTGTTCACCTACTATCCAAAATGGGACAAAAAAATCTAGTTTAATAGATAACTATTGATAAGTGTTGTCATTGATGTCAAGGTCAAGGTTGATGTCATTGATGTCAAGATACATCTAGTAGAGATGCATGGTGAAGTGGTATGTAATAAAGAATCCATGTGATAAGAGAGAATTTGAAGTCAAACTATTAGCTCTCTATTGAGAGAGAATTTTAAGGTAACCTAATTATTCTTATAATGTTTAAATCAAGTTTTGGTATAAGGTAAGAATGTTTGAGTACAAGTCCTTTAGTACAAGGTTATTGAGAAGCCTAATCATATCAAGCATAATCATATCATGAGCATGTACATGATGATCATGCAGACATATGTAAAGAGGTATGATATTGTTTTTGGAGTATTAAATTCATGTGATCAAGGTGTATAATAATCAATTAATGTTTCAATGTCAGTTGTCAAGCTTTAAGTGCTTAAAATACCTATTCATGACACTAGTCATATCATGAAGAGACCCTATGAAAAGGTATGAGATTGGTGGATTGGTGAGATGGATTATTAAAGGCATAAGAGGTTGTATTAGTTTTTTTAACATGAATATTATGCATTTTAACACTTATTAGAGTCTCAAAATTAGCCTACAAGGGTAGGACCTATAGACTTAGAATGCAACTAGACTAGTTTTAGACCCTGCCTGACCTAATGAGGTGTCATGAATTATTTTAAAGGCATATGAAGAATGAATGGAATTTTTTATCATTATATAAATATTTATGACATTTATATTATGTTTTAACATATTTTAAAATGGATATAAGGTCAGTTTCAAGGCCTAATGTGACTTGTGTGTCAAGGCCTAAAGAACAAAGAGAGAGATGGTGGCTAGATGAGGTCCCAAGATCAATTTCCAAGGAAAGTGTGAGTATGCATGCATTGATAGAGGTAACTAATGTTTTCTAAATTATTTTTACCAAATTTCATGTCAAATTTTGAATTTTAAGGAAATAAAAAGTGTTTGAGGTCTCTCATATACACAGAATGAAGGGTTCTCAACCTAAAAAGAAATTTTAAGTGATCATTGGCATGTGTAACCTTTGCATGGCAACCTAATTTATTTATAGTATATTTTTATGGTTCCTATCTAAAATTTATAATAATTATTTTCTATAATAAGGGGATAAGCTTTATGAAAGATCATTATGACTAAAAGATGGTTTAAACCCTCAAAGAACCCTAATAGTGACTCAATATGAAATATATTGTTCTAAAGTGGTCATAATGGATTGGTATGTCTATTTAAGATATTATATCATGTATTAAAATCTACTAGGACATTTAGGTGTGATTTTTTTATCAAGTTAGTGAGTGGACCCTATAAGAAAGGCCTTATTTCTCATAGATTTGTTGTAGTAGTCAAAGTTGACCAATTCAATGTTTATAAATGAATGAAGGTTGAATATTGAGAATCGTATTATATGTATATGGTGGTTTATGATTATTTTATATCCCTAAGGTTTTCTAAACTAGTAATACAAGTTGACCTATTATTAATAGATATAATGGTGTAGATAGTGATAAAACCATGCAGAAGTAAGAAGTTGATTAGGGATGTGTTATCCTGGATTAGGGATGAATCCAAGTTCATGAATATATTTTTAAATACATGTAATACATGTTAATTTTGGATATAATTTTGTATTTTAGTGGATATGATGAAAATGTTGCTCATAAGTTGACCTATCTAGTATAAATAAGATAGTGAAGGAGTGAAGTTATGAGATTGGTTTTCAAGACCAATATTTTCATGTGTCTATGTAATCTATATATTTCATATTTGTATAATGATATTATAATGTTATCCACATTAATTATAATCTTATTAAAATGTATACATAGGTGTTTAAGGTCATTATCACCATGACTATGTTTGAAGATAAATTGGTAAATATGGGCAAGCAAGTTATAGTGATGAGTTGAAGACTCTTTGCCATAATTTGAAGCATAAAATGCATATGATTTTGTTTTTTAGGACATAAATTTCATATCCATGATTTTAAAAATCTCAAAAATTAATGAAATTTATTGAAATAGTAAAGTAAAAATGGTTTGATTGGTTCAGGTTTGATTGGTATACTAAAGGTAAATGATTGGTCTTCAAGACCCATATTTGGCATTAGAACTTGTGATCACTATATTTTAGAGTTATATACATGTTAAATAATATCTTCAAGGTGTCATAGGTCATATAAATTATTTATTTAGGTGTTGAATATCGATTTTTAATGATTGTATTTTGAGGCTAGTTGGTTATTCTAAGTGGGCTACTTGCAAAGAAGGGTTTGAGTACTTTTGCCCTGAGTTGTGAAGTATAAAACATATGGTGATTACCATAAGGTTATTTATATTATATAGATATAAAAAAAATTCCATGGTTTTTTGTAAAAATTATGTTTTTACTTTAGTTGTTTAAAATGGACTTTTTGAGTATGCATAGGCCTAATATGAATAATACTAATGGTATGCTTCAAGTAATGGTTTGATCCAAAAAGTGTCATGGACCAAATATGAGCCTATAATGTGTATATTTGAATATAATATGATGTATTAATACCATGTGAAGTTTTTTTGAGTGATCAAAGGAAGGTAAAGTATAATGTGTCTTATAACAGACCTAATGGGATTAGGTCTCTATGAGACCTATAGGTAAGATAAGGCCTAACTGGGGTAGGTCAGACCTAAAGGGACTCAAATAAAATTTAATAAATGTATATGATATGTATTATTATTAATTTCATTACCAAAATAATAATTTTAAGGGTGATGTTTTGACCAAGAAGGATATGAATAAGATAGACTTATATAAATACTAGGCATTTTTAGGCCTATTATATAGAAAAGAGTGTAAGCAAATAAGATAACACATTTGTGAAAATTATAAGGTCTCATAGACCATAAAAATAGTTTATATAATTATCTATGAAAATTTTACATAGGTTATATGTATGATGATCAAGGTCATATAACCTAATCAAGTCAAGAAGAGGACTAATTAAGTGAAGAGACCTAGAAGGTAGTTTTGAGAAGGATAGAAGAGAGAAAAAAGATAAAGAAGGAGATCATCATATATTTTATGATAAACTAATTTTTATAAAGGTTATAAATGGTTTCAAGGTGTTTATTTGGGGATGGGTCATCTAGGGGGTTGGTGCTTCCTTACAAGTGGGTGCTTGTTAAAGCTTAGCCGAGTTGGTACTTAGCTAGTTGGGGTTGATGCTCCATGTGAAGTGGATGATTCACTAAATTTTATGTTTTTATTTTATGACTATAGTCAATTTTAATATATCATTGGTATTTCATCCCCTTGAGGTTTTTACACACATATGTTGTGTTATCTTGTTTTCTTATATTTCGTGATTGTATAGTTGATTGTTTATGCATAGGTTAATTCATGTGATTGAATGAACATTCACGAATACTTAAGTGGAATTGAAATAAAAGGTTTTTAATTACTAATTCAACCCTTATCTTAGTCATTTTTATTCCAAAAATAATCCTTATTTATGGTCTCTCAATAGAACATTCTCTCTTAGGCCTAGAAAATTGCAAAAGGCCTCATCATTCTCAAACTCATCTAAAGGTACTATGGATTATTTTTGGCCCCAATATATAATTTGATGATGATAAAATGGAAGTGGGGAATGTATTATTACTATAATAATGGTGAAAATTGTATATGGGTTGAATAATTTGGTACTAGAAAGGTCTTTGTATATGCTATTATCAGATTTTGCTTCACTATTAGCATCATCATCACTATTTGTTGGTGTTGTAACACAAATAAGATATGTGGGGTCACTCCTAGGTGGTTTAAATATAATACAATGATTTAATTTGTATTTTGTCATAAAAATGGGCTCAAAATTACCCTTTTGATTTTCCCCCAGGCCTCTACCTTCATAGACTTGGATATCCATGATCTTGTTAGGGATGGGATACTTTGCACTATGGTAAAATTGAATCAATTTTTCATTGTAAAACCAAGAATTGTCATTAGATAGTGGGTCCTCTTCTTGGCTATTGGATGGTGTGAAAATAATAGGTGATGGGATATAAATATTTATTTTCCTTTCCATCACCATTTTCATGCAAGCTAGCTTAGATTTAGGTCTTCCATAGGACTTGTTGTTATGTGGAATATTTGATATGTGGAATTTGTCATGGATAAAATATTCTCCTAGACCAATATCCTAAATGGTAAAATTATTAGACATTTCAATAGGAGGCATATGTGAGGATGAGGTAAGGCTATTAGAGTCTATATAATTATCCTCTATAAATTCAACAAGTATCTATTTGTCTATGTCCTTCTTGAGTACTAGGTCTTAAAACAATTAATCTTTACTTTCTTATTCATCCTCTAAATTCTTTTACCATTCATATGGCTTTATATCTCCATGGATAGTTACCTCCATTCTTGAATGAGGAAACTTAATACACTAGTGCAATGTCAAAGGAATTACATGGATTTCATGTATCCATGATCTACCCAAAATAAAATTATATGATAGGTCTAGGTCTAGCACATGGTAGAGTGTATCGTGGGTCAAAGTCCTAATGATCACTGGTAATCTTACGGTTCCTTATGATTCCCTCTCTTCATTATCATAATTTTTGATTGTAATAGTATTTGGCTGTAGGTTGGCTACTATATATCCCATATTCTTGATGAGATTTAGAGATAATATTTAGTCCTGATCCATTATCCATGAGGACATGTTTGAATTTATTCCACATTTTAACAACTTTAATGTATAAAAGGTTATTATGGAGAGGGCCAAGTGATAACATGTCACTTTTTTTGAAGTTTAACTATTTTTCCAAGACTAGGTATCCAAGTAAAGCTTTGAATTTGTCTAGAGTTATGTTATTTAGAACTTGGGTTTGACCTAGGAGTTTTGTTTAGTATATTCTTATGGATGGTAGATGTGCATAATAAATCTAAAATGGATATTTATGTGGGTGTCTTTTAGAGTTGTTCCATAATGTCATATGTCATTTACGTAATAATGGTGATTGACTTACTCTTAGCTAGCACAGTGGGTTAGATTGGCTTAGTGGTAGGAGGTTATGGGCTTGGGATGGTAATCTTAGACCATTGATTTAAAATTATGTAATATAGATTGGATACAGGACTATTGTAAGTAGAAGATGATGGAGATGGGCTAGAGAGGATAATTATTGATTACTAATGCACTTGGTTATGGTCATATGGAAATGAAGAGTTATTAACCTAATGTATTGAAATGGTAATCCTTGGTTGCTATTATACTTGTATGCAGTCACATGTTAAAAAAAATTAATAACATAGGTATATTAATTGGTATTGTTAAGTAATGGTCCTACTTTATTAGCACTTGATCTCAAATTTATGTTAATGTAAGAAACATGCACACCTATAACATGACCTATAACTTTATTATAGTCACATGCAACTACATGTTAAGTCTATTGATTGTTGGGGTCTTTTAGCCTTGGTTCATTCTATTTAGTTGACATTTTTATTGCTATTGATATTATTGTTTTCATTGTTATTATTATTTTAGCCTTTGTTTTTACTATTATTTATTGGTATTATTATGTTGGGAAAAGGATTTTGGTAGATACCCAAGCTTTGATTGGAAGTAGACACTCTATTATCCAGTTAGATCTCTCCATTTTCTAACATTTTACAATATTTTTGATTAAGTGTTTTAACTTCACACAATGATGTATGTAATGTTTCTAAACATGATGGTATTCATAGAATTGATTATATTTATATAGTACAGATATGTAATAACCTTAAGATAATGTTTTATAATCATCTAACTAATCATATTGGTCAAGGCTATTTTGTGAAACACTACTTCAATGAGCTCACTAGTTTAATGGGATCACCAATGTTGCTTGAGATTGTAGGAGTGGGCATTGTTTTTTGAGGATGTGTTTACAAAGGTGGTGGTTATGAAACTTAAGGTATTGGTTTAGGTTATAGTAGAGGTTGTGCTTACTAGGTATGTTGATTATGTAGAACAAGCTACATTTACAACATAGGTTGAATAAATGGTGTTTGAATTTTTTTGACATGATACAACTCAATTAATCCATTACCAACAACATTATTATTGTAGTTGTATGGTTTGGAGTTTTTATAGTTATTATCTTGAGCCAGTGCATATGCTTACACTTGGATTTGGATAGGGTTATAAATTGAGATTACATTAGGGTTTTGGCTCTGGTTCTAATTTAAGGAAGTTAACTTGATAATCCCTTTATTGATAAGGTAATTTTCAATATGTAAACCTTTATTAATAATCTCCTTGAATGTGTGTACACACTAAATCTCCAAGTGATAAGATATTTCATTCTAAAAATTCTTGGTAAACATAATTACCAATTATTTATTTGGTAAGTTAGGGGTGAAGTGATTAACATGTGCTCTCCATATATATAAGTTATAAATATCTCACCAGCTTTCTACTTGGCCAAACTCAAATCTACTACTAAAATTTCATATTCAAGATTGTAGGATAAATGTTTCACAAACTTATCCAAGAGATCATCAAAATCAAATACTATTTTTTTTGAAAACATGAAAACCCACTTCAAATCTTATCTAGCTAGACTCTGAGAAAAAAGGAGTAGGTAAATGTCACTATAGGGCATTGGATGGAAAATGAAAAAGAACTCTGGTAAATGTCCTTTAGGGTCTCCTTTACCCTTGTACTTGTTAATTTTTTTTGGTTCACAACTAGGAGTAAATGGTATCTAAATATACTCCATGTTAAAAGGGTATGAACACATGTCATATAATTTGAACTTATTGGTCTACTTTCTTGTTTGAATGGTGGCAATAACATCATTTTTTTTAGTTCTTGAGCCAAGAAATTTAATGGCACATTTAGTTGTGGATGTGGCCAAGTGGTCAAAGGTGGATTACATTGATTAGGTTAAAATAGAGGAATGAATTATTATATAATGTTGGTTTGATGGGTCAACTGATTAGGAATATGCATCCATGAATTGGGATTCATATATTGATATTTCATTTATTGTTGTTAAATATTCTAGTATAACTTTAGTAAATGAACTTGGGTCTGAGGGAATTATGATTTTGATGGAAGGATATGTTATTTTGGAATATATTGTTCCTACTAAGGTTGATTAGGGACTTACTTCCAACTAGTCTAACCTTGTTGAATAAAGGGATATTTATATTGACCAAGGCCCTACCTTTGAATTTATATAACTTGTTGATTGAAAGGCAATAGTTGCCTAATAGGTATTTGTTGGACATTGACACCTCTTTATTGCATAAACACTTATTGTGAATTATATGCTTTTTAGGTGTTTATAATTTATCATTTAGCAACAGAAATACATTATTGATTAAATAATGTGTGCAATTGTTGGGATATACTAGTCTATGACTATTTAGGTACATTTGTCACTACCTATTGAGGTGGAACATTTGTTTCCCCCTACTAGGGTGGCATAGTGTTTTACCTTTATTTTGCTGGTAATTAAGATTGTGACTATTACTATAAAATATTATCCATCACCTATTGAGGTGGGATAACACTTGTCACTTATTGAGGTAAAGCATTAGTTGGCACCTAATTAATTATCCCCTATTTTTGCATGATTGAATAAGCAACTAGTTGAGGAGTGGGAGTAATATTTTGTGGTTGAAAAATAAGAATTCTTGGCCCATAGTATTGGTAAGAGTCACTTGTTATTGAGGGTTATGTACTAGTTAATTTACCTTACCTTGGCCTACATTGGAAGACACGTGTTATCCATCGTATTTGGAACATTGTCTTATGCAGAATCCATAACTACTTCCTCAATAAATGGGGCATTTAACATGTCATCTACTGAAGTGCTTTGGGAAAATGGGTCTATACTCAAATTATCTTGACCTATCTAATCAAATAGTACTTATGTTGAAGGATTTATCTTATTGAGTGGAGTATTTGATATAGCCATGGCATTGAAATTTCACACTAGATTAAGATAGGTTTGATGTGATTGTTAAATTTTCAAAAATCAAACCTCCTTAGGGCCCTTTCCCTTTTCAATCATATTTAGATCTTGGTATGACATAGGTACAAGTGTTTGAGGGTCATTAGTAGAGGCTTGTTTGATAATTTGGGTGTAAGGTACATTTATAGACACCCTAACTAGACTACGTAAGTTTTCATGGGGGAAATTTAATGGAAATTTGACCCCTACCTCCACAAATCTAACTTAAAATTTGTCATTATTTTCAATAAAGTGATGACCAAACATGTATGGGTCATATTTTGATGGCATGGTAACATAGTATAATTGTTTTTTTAACTTATTCAATGATAGATGGCACACTAACAAGGTATTGGGTTGTTTTTTCTTACTCTTGCTCTAGATAATGAGGTGTATTAACTAGGTAATTTGATAATAGATCTTGGATTTGTTCCATAAATTGAGAAGTGTAAGGAGGATGGGGATCTATCTCACAAATTAAATCATCACCATATGGGTTTTAATCAAATGTATCATTTGTGAACATACTATCATAATATAGATTATACATAGTTATACTATGTGTGTAGCAAGGCATATCCACATCCATTCATGAAGAAAATGTCTAGAGTTTTTCAAAACTCTTAAAAAATTATCTAAATGGTAAAATGGTTCAAACTTGGTTAGAATTTGGCCTAAGAATGGAGTTGTTCTCCAAATATATCAACTATAAACTCAATATAAAATGTACTCAAGGTCTAATGTCTAACACATCAATGGTTTATTTTAAGTGTTTCAAACAACTCTAATCTAGGTCTAAAAAATATAAAATGTTGTTAGGTCTTTGGGAGTAAGGCACAAAGCTAGGCTTAAAATGGCATGAATGAAACCTAAAAACTAAGGAAAATGTTAGGTATTTAGAAACATGGCACAAACCTAGAATTGAAAACACACTAATTCTAAAAATGAAATGGAAAATGCTAGATATTTAGAAACAAGGCAAAAATCTAGACTTGAAATAAACTTGGTCAAAGTAAAATATGGCAAGGCAATTAATATAACAATTTGAAACACTTGGACTCAAACTAGGCACATGGATTCAAATATAAACTTCACCATTGTTAAAATACATTGGACCTTAGGCACAACTAATTGGGAAATTTAATATAAAGTAAGAAAAAATAATAATGATGAATAAACATTCAATCCCAAGTGATAATCAAGACTCAAATGTAAACTAATTATGCTTAAGGTTGTACTTGAAAAGAGAGTTTTGACATTAGTTATAAGTAATAAAATAGACATGATGCACATAGAAAAAGACCACTTCAAAAAATGTAGGTTAAGGATATATTTAAAGCAATCAAGGAAATTGTCTAAGTTGCACAATTCAAAACTAAGAGGTAAACACCTAAACCAAAATTAATAGAGGCATAGGCATAAACCACTCAATATTTGAATCTAAACTTCACAAGACCAATTTTGAACCTTGTTTAAAAATACTTGGTTTCTTAAATGGACAACATTATAGAACAAAATGGGTGGTATAATGATACCAATTATAGATAAAAAAGGCATATAAGTTTTTGAACTTAGTTTGACACAAGGTAAAGTACTGAAATAATATGAGCAACATAAAGATTTTATCTTGATCAAATGGTATGATAAAGTTTTTTTTTTTTTTTAACTTAAAGGCAAATACTTGGGATGAAATGGGAAGTGTAACAAACCCCTTTTCAATAAAGTCACACACACATAAATGTTTTAAAAAATTTCTTAAGGTAAATGGTGGGGTATCAAATGGATAGAGTAACACCTCTTTGGGAAAAAAAGTGGAGTATAAACATGTGATTGGTTCATGAATTATTTTCTGCATTTTTTGGACAAACAAAATATTTTTAGATTAAAAAATAATTAAATTAAAATAAATATACATAAAAACACCTAAGTATATGGTTTTATCCCTAAAAATTAGAAAGGTTTCTCCATATTGTCAAATTATGTCAATGTACTCCTTGAGAGCAAATAATTTGTTGATCCAATAAATTTATATACACATGAAAAGTAGGGTTTTTAGGCCCCCTATTCTCTCAATAATTCATATGTTGACATGCAACTTTGGGCTACCTACCCTGCATTGACAATATTTTCACTGTAAGTGGGGTTTGTCTAAAAACTATATTTTTTGTGCATTTTAGATGGTCCCATATGTGTGATTAACACCAGGATGAAACACATCATTTGGATCTAAGCTAATATATTTGTTGTAAAAATGTGTTTTCCTTTTTACAACCACTACATCTATTATATTGTTCAATATAGTGTGATGTCCATATTAGGTCAATATTCAAAGGGTCATAGTCATTAGCAGAGTTAGTTTAAATGCTCAAACTAATTTCCTCATGAATCATACTCAATTTGTAGACCCCACCATGGATTGGTGTTTAAATAATGTTGGGAGATTAATTATTGTGTCAACACTTCCCTAAAGAATGTATGTGGAGGTGATGAAATCCCATCCATAAGCCAAATGCATGAAATAAATATAGGACTTTACAGGGCATTTTAAGATCACCCAAGTTGCTCATATCTTTAGGATATCCTTTTCAACATTCCTTATATGTTTACACTAAGCAATAAAAGTAATAATCAAATCACTTTAGGTCACCCAAGTTCCCTAAAGGGGATGGGGGGAGAATACATGCTAAGCTTCATTTGCAAAAACACACTATAAATAAAAATGATAAACAAAAAATATCTTGAGAATACATAGCCTTGGATTTGAGTTTTTTTTTAAATCAATAAGTTAAGTATGAAGTGAAATTTATCCCCTTGGATTTACTTCCACTTATGAACATTGAAAAATAAAAATATAGTGATTTAACTAATTTTTAAGCACTAAATGTAAGTGTGAATTGAACTTTAAAAGTCCTAAAACTCCCTTTATTGGTCTTGGGTCCTACAAACATTTTTAGGGGATTTTCTTGCTTAGAATCCCAAAATAGAGTGAGCAAATAAAAGTTAAATTTGAGCTCTCAAGTTTTATGTTTTTTTCACATAATCCAATACTACCAGTTATAGTGCAATACTATTGAACTATAAAAAAACATTTCTTAGTCCAAAAATGCATTTTAGTAGATAAAATAAATTTTTAGTACAAAACCACACTTTTTGAGTGCAATACCATATTTACATAATGTAATAATGCAACTCCTCAAATCAAAACTGACTATACCCTAAAAAATAGACTCTATCAACACAAAACCACATGCTATCAATAATACCACTAATTATGATTATAAAAATACATGCCCTAGTTGTAATACCATATTTTCAAACAAAACAAGATCTAGCAAAGTAAAATTGCACTTTACTAGTGCAATACTATTGATTGTGAATGCAATACCATAGTTACTAGTCATAAAAATGCATTTTGAAAGTAAAATAGTATCTAGTGATGCAATACCACACTTCTACAATTTAAAACTACATGTAGCATGAAAAAATTCATCTACAATACCGTACTTCCATAATTTAAAATTGCATCTCACAAGTGCAAAACTACATGTCCCTTTGTCTTAGTCATGAGCTTTAATTTTTCACCTTTTTGGTCATTAAATCAAAACTTTAGCATGAAAAGTTTTATCAAAAGGTTTTAAAAAGTATTTTTAGGAAATTTATGGGGTGCATGTCCCACTAAGAGTGCCATTATGTAATCAATAGGAATACGTAGATGGGATATTAGTATTGTGTTAGTATGAAATAAATCAAACAAAACAGACAAATTAAAAACTTACACCTCTAGCCTATAGACTAAAGGATCTAGTGAGCTACACAAGTAACTAAAAAATGATAGTAAAATAAGTAAGTTTACCTTCTATAAGAGCAAGTGTTGTGTTTTGTCAATTAGTTGATGTGTTAGGTTGTGTGAACAAGAAATATTTTTTAATGAAGATCCTTGCACCACCTCTTCTTGTCACCTTGGTAATGTTTATTTTGGCTTTTGATTGACTTAGATTAATAAATGGGCATGGTAATGCTACAATAATGAGATATTTGAGGGAAATATTACGTAATAACATTATACTACTCAAGTTTTTTATTAATGAGTGAGGCCTTGTATATATATATATATGTATATATATATATATATATATATATATATATATATACATATATATATATATACATATATATATATACATATATATATACATATATATATACATATATATATATACATAATATATATATATATACATACATATATATATATATATATATGTATATGTATATGTATATATACATGTATATGTATATATATATATATGTGTGTGTGTATATATATATGTATATATATGTGTATATATATGTGTATATATATGTGTATATATATATGTATATATATGTGTGTATATATATATGTATATATATGTATACATATATATATATATATGTATATATGTATACATATATATATACACATATATATATATATATACATATATACATATATATATATATATATATATATATATATATCCTCCAAAACTAACTCTAACCCAATTGTAGTTAGGTTATAGTTAACCACGGTTGAGTTCAAACTAACCCTAGTTGAGTTGAGGAGGGTACATGTAATTTATATTTGGGATAGAGATCCCATTTATTAAGCATGACTCTCCATTTATAAATTTATGGATTTAGGTAAGATATTTTTTATTTTGTGACTTTGAGAATGATGACATCACCATGACATCATTTTTATTAAAATTTCATTTTTACAAAATTCAATTTTAATAATTACACATGGAAATTTCACTTAAGCATTTAATTTTATTTCATTAGTTAAGTCATTTTTATTAACATTTTTTCACTTTAAGAATTATTCAAGTGCCCCGTTAAATGGGTCTAAAGGTTAAATTGTCAATTTTCTAGGTCACAAGTTAATTGGAGATGAATTCATGAGAGGTTACTATTATGTACAAGGTAATACCCCAAATAGGGATGCCTAAACATGATTCTGATCACTAATGTCTGATATGCAAATGAAATTGGGACATTTAATGATTCCTAGACTTAATTTGTACTATTTGGTATAAATCAATCTAAAAGTCTGGTTGAAAGATAGTTGTGTCCAAAATGGGGTCTCTATAGTTTCAAGTGCTTGTTATTGATCTATTATATATAGTCTCATCTTATCTTCATGAGACAAAAGAGATCCTACTAAATCATCAACCCTTATAGTGTTCATGTCCATACAATATTTAATATTGATCACAATATGTAACCATATATGGCTTAAATATTTCAAAAAAAAAAATTACTATAACACTATATTGTATATTTTCTCAATAAAGCCTCATTCTATGAACTAAATCATTTACCCTTATGCAATAATGTCCTAACCGTTCATAATATAGCATTCTCAAATTCTCAAAATTATTTTCAAGGATTTTGATTTTGTATTCCCTTATGTTAAAAGAGATTTGATATGAATTCTCTAATGTATTCCATTCATCATGATCATTCTTGCATTTTGTAATTCATTGATAAATTTTTGGGTCTATGGCACTCTGAATATAGAAGAAAGATTGTGCTTATCCCTTTTCTTCATCATTTTTATTATTTTCTCATCTTGTGTCACTGTATTTAAATCTTGAGTTGGTGTTTACCCATCGATAAAATTATTCCATACTCCTTTCTGCACAATAATTATTGTCAACTGATCTCTCTAATACTCAAAGTTGTCACCTTTAAAAACATAAATATTCATGAAATTAGAATTCATTAAAGCCATTTTTTCTTCTAATAATGACTTCAACAATTCAATGAAGCCATTTTTTCTAAATTTTGACAAATATATAAAATAAGACCAAAATAAATTTATTATTAGTTATATTAAATTATAAAATTTTCCCCACCTTTTGAGGATATATGGATAGTGATTTATACTCAACTAAATACACTTTTAATGAACTAAAGTGAACTCGTAGTTCCAACTATTTGTTAGGAAATAACTAAAAATTATCTAAATTTGATCCAAAGACTAATTTACAACATAAATAAATAAAATTAATTTTATAAAAACCTAAAAAAACTAAGTATAAAAATATAACTCAAGTTACCATAGTGACATCGTACTCAACATCTTGGCTAGGGAAATGAGCAATACATCAAGTAGTAAGGGGGAATAATATTTCATCAAGTGTTATTATATAAATGTCCATATTTAACCAAGTAAATAAATTATCCTCGATCCCATATCATAATACCATAGGTTGGAGAATAAGGTTCCCCCTTGTTGAATTACTTTAGAGAGAGTTGTTTCATGTGTTGAATTATTGATGAGTTGAGAGTGATCAAGTCTTAACTTCTAGGTTTAACTAAATCAATCCCATGATTTGGAAATATTATTTTTTTCAAATATTATGAATTAGGAAAATAGTAATCCCCAAAAAGGTGGAACCATAATGGGTTCATTATAATTTATGCCAAGGCTATTGAGTGTCACTATACTCAAATATACATCATCCACAATAAATTGAGTCACACTGCTATAGATGTATATATATTATATTTTGCATGATTTAAAAATAATTAATAATATTTATTCACCCCATTATGACCACATTTATCAAATATTTAATTTTAATTAATATTTTTCCTTTTAATTTTTAACTCTGAACCTTTGAAAATTGAATTTCTCAAATTTGATCTTTAAAACATTACATTTTTTAAGAATTTCTAGATTTGAATAAACATGAGTATGAATGAATAATTTACCCCTTAAGTTTATGCTAATTATCTATAATATTATGCATATATATTCTCAATTATAACTATATTTTAAACATATAACTTTGATCTTGTAATGTTTTTTCATATGCACATGCCTATCCATTCAAGTGTGTATGATTATGTGCTTTGAATTTTTTTGAGTGAGCACTATGCACGTCATATGCCTTTAGAATATGTATCAATGTGAAAATATATATAACATTTTTTATTTATTAATTTATTTGAAGCTTTGAAACACTTGTGATATATTTTAGAATATAATTTTACATTATTTGGATCTTTGTATTATGTCTTTCATTGATTTTGAGTGGAATTGTATGTCATGTGCCTCTAGTGGGTATGCTTTTAAAATAATTATTTCACAAATATATAGTGTGTGGATATTTTTAACCATTATTAATCATTTATAATATGTTGAGACTTATTTTTTAATAAATCCAAAGGATTCCCCCTTTCAGTGTGAGGCATAAGAGAATCAAATGCATCGTATCAAAATAATAAGGTGTATGTTTTGTGATAAATTTTAGAATATTAGTGCTTATTGGATTAAATATCAATTTAAATTTTTATTTTTTTTGAAATATAATAATTTTTATTATTCTATGTGATGATTCTTTTTTTTTTTTTTTTTTAAATCTAAAGATCGAATAATAGGCATGAGATTCTACGTATAGGCAAATAAACATAAAAAAAATCATTTTTGAAAAGATAAATGACATGATGAAAATTTTTACACATAAAACATAAAATTACATGTGTTAAAATGTAACTTATAGGTATTTGTTTGATATGTATCACTTGATATATCACATATTTATTTATTTATTAAGTGAAGATGAATATCAATCAATCATTATAGAAACACCCTACCAGGTTCTTATCTAACACATACTTAGTGAGGTGGTACCTAGTGGTCTATTAGATCATGATACTAAGATTTTGGGTGAGAATTCCCCTCTTTTTTATCATTTAATTATAGTTACTACAGTTTATGTTACAATAACAATAAAGTGTAGTGATGTAATAGGTAAGAGAGATGCAATTATTTTTTAGCATGACCAATTGAGGGAAGATATCATTAAACATCATATTCCCCATACTACTCCATCAACATATCTAAGTTTTTTTTTAAAAATAATTATGTAAAATTTTAGTGTGATAATGATGTAATACAAGTATGAATGGTCATGTACTAGGATCATGAGTGGAGTTTATCTCACTTGAGTTCACGACCAGTTGATAATGAAGCTTTTTACTCTGATAATTAGTTATTAGTATCAGGTGGTGGAGAGGCATAAGGTGATGATCTAATTATTGAGTTATATTATATCATGTTTTACTTTTATTATATTCTTTGATATTTTTTCTCTTGTGTTGGACATATGTGGAACATTATATTATATGTGCTATTGGAAAAATTGTTGCATTTGATAGTTTAGGTCATGTGATGATATGAGGATTGAAAGTATTGATATATTTGATTTTTTTTTTTGTAAAATATAAGTTGATAATTTTAATTTGCGATGTATGAATTTAATTCATTTAATTAAAAAACTATCAAATGATCTAACCATCTTAATGGAAATCATAATTATTTACCATGTTTATTGTGATGTATAGCTACCTTATTATATTGAATCTATGACTCTATATTTGTATAGATATTTTAACCCATATTAGTTAATTATGGTACATGTATTTGACACTATTTTTTTGATATTTTTGAGGTATTCATTATTTGTTCATAACATTTATCTTAATTTTGATGCTTTTGATTTCCATGTTTATGCAATTTAAGATGTATGATTATCATGTACTGGTGTGACCTTGGATTTTTATTTATTTACTTTGAATGTTAACAAACCATCTTAAAAATTAAAGGATAAATTTGAATTATATTTATTCATTGTGGCATTCATTTTTCATAAGTAAGGTTGTCCTAAAACTACATTTCCTCATGGAATAATATGTTTAACAGTGAATAATGTGCTCACTATTTTTTATCCCAAAGTAATTGGTAAAATAATTTTTCTCACATCATAATCCTAAGTATATTGAAAATATTATTTATTGTATCCCATAATGTGGATAAATTATATTATACATATATTATGTTTTTGTGTGTTATTGATAACCATATTTTTTTTATGTGTATCACTAATAAGTGATTGAATGATCCTAGGCTAATTTTTAGATACCATTGTTTTTTAGGAGAGTATGAAAGAATATTTATAATGTTGGACTTTTATCCACTTTTTCAAATGTAGTAACTCCTTTATCTTTTAGTTGTGATATATTTATACCATTTATAATATTTATTTTCATGTAGTGCATAAAAATATTATCCTTATGTCCATTTATACCATGATAGGTGAAAAATGATCTTCCAATTATATACTCCTAACAATGACAGAGATCATAGTAATTGGAAGGAAGATTGATTAATTTTTCCTCCAAAAATGCATGTAAAATATCATGTAATTAATATATTCACATGTTAAACTGAAGTGATGGCCTCTTACTAAAAGAAGATATATTTACTATAGATAGTGTTTTATAAATTAGTTTTCTCCCTTTAATACCTTAAATTATTTTTTATTTAGTGGAGCTTATTTTATTGATTAATCTATATTACAAATAAATTTATCTATATTATTTAATTTAGACATGGAATCTAAATAGAACTCTTTATTGATAACCTTCTACTTAGGT
The DNA here is from genome assembly GCA_037957365.1 of Torreya grandis. NCBI lineage: Eukaryota > Viridiplantae > Streptophyta > Pinopsida > Cupressales > Taxaceae > Torreya > Torreya grandis. Next base: position 1,284,677 of record JARHVA010001858.1, read on the forward strand.
GAAGATTATTTTGACTCATTGCACTTTTTTTTGTATAATTTAGGTCACATAAATATTTAAACACATCCATGTATAAATTATCAACATATATTAAAATTTTATGCATGAATTTATCTTTAAGTGGAGACAAGAGACTCCTACTATAAAGAAGTTGTTTTTCCAAATTTAAGGGTTGATAAGTTAATGATAAAATCATTAAAATATAATCAGTGAATTATTACATTTATAATCCTATTGACATCCATAATACAATAAGTTAGTTAATACTCAAACCATATTATATCTCTATCAAACCTATTTTCATGAGTTGGATTAACATCTTAATAAATCATATATACACCACACTAAAATAAAACATATGAGACATAGTAACCTAGTGAATTTTTAAAACAATAACCCCTTATTAAGAACATGGGGGAAAATGAGACATTACATGGGAATTGAATAAACCATCCACTTGGCTCATATTATGCTATATGAAATCTCAACCAAATCATGGATGGGAACTGGATCAATAAAAATATTTGAACTATATCAATTAATATATGGGAACTCAACTAATCCATTGATGGGAATACTTCAACCAAATCATCAAAAGTGACCTCTACTTATTGATTTAGTTATAGCAGTGTGGATCTCCACTTTATTTTCCATGAAATACATACAATACATATAGGCAAAATATGAAAGATTTTATTCCAATACTACTATGTGAAACCCCTTGATTAGTGAAAAACATTAGGTCATTGATCAACCTCCTACCTTTATTTCCTTTTGTTAACAATTATATGTTGCTTAATAATCAAAGTATATAGTCTTCATCATCGTTGGTAGATTTTTATTCCCAATAACCATTTTATTCTTTAGTGTCAACCAAGTTAGTTAAATTTTATTATTTTATAGAAATCAAGACCTTATTTTTTATATTTATGTAAATAATATCCTATGCTCTTTTTTTTAAAATATAATAAAATGTATCAAGGAAGTTTGCAATAATGATAAATATATATTTTATTAGGAGTTTTGAAATATATCTTGAATGATGAACTAGGTTTATCTTTTTTAGTCATTGCCTTATCCTCTATCTCAGAATATTTTTTTTATTCTCCTCATTGCACAATGCATATATTACACTTTCAAAACTTGGGTTTAATTTACTTAAGGTAGAGACCATATGTTACATATTAGTAGGCATGTCATTCAAGAGTATATTATTTTAATCGTCATGTTTTAGTGATTAATTAATCATAAATAACAAATTTATTAAAAAAAAGTGGAACTTACTTATGCGATATGTCACATTTCCACCTTCTTCCATATTTTGACCATAAATTTTTTGTTTCATTGCTATATTGACACTATCAACTTGTGATCTGAATAGTTTACTTAATGTATCCAAAATTTATTTTGAGGATTTTTTTAAAAACACACATGATGGAAATAAGGTTATGATAAACCAATACTAATAAATTACAAGTTTTTATTATCCTTGATGCTCCATTTAATGATTTGATTAGTATTTTTTGGTCTAGCCATAGTAACATTGATGATTCCCTAAATATATTTTTTAATCAACAATAATTTAGTTTTTATCTACCAAGTATGAAATTATTTTCCCTCAAACTTTTCAAGTAAACTTAATTTATCAAATTACTCCCCACAAATGTGATTGCCATAATCGACATTAATTTAAATTGAAAATGCATCCATTTTACAAAGGAAATATTTATTTTTGATCTTGACAATGAATCCTTTTATTGGATTGAAAGTTTTTAAATAAAATAAATACCTAAAAAATATATAATGATCATAAATGGACCATCTAAAAATAATATGCCTAAACCAAAAGAGCATTAAATTAAATTACCAAATGACTTAGATAATTATTTGGCATCCCATATAACACAATACTATATAAACAATTATAATGTAAGGATTAAAGTAAAATAATACCTATGCCTATTAAACACTAAAGTATATATAAAAACATTATAAAGAAACTAATAGTAAGTGGATTCAAATAAAGAAAAAAATATTTTCATGGAAGGAAGAGAAAATGAGTAAAAAATTACAATAGTCCTATGGAGATATACTAAGTAAGAGTGTATTTTTGAATAATATCATAAAACTATAGTCAATTAATGAGTTCATAGATATCTCAAATATGTAAAATGATTTTTAAGGTAACTCAAGATATTACTATTTGTATATACTGAAATATGATTTAAATAACATCTTAGATTTGTATACTTGAAAAATACATATTAGGGATATACCCCTAAGTTATATACCTTCTTGTTATCAAATGTTTCATATTCACCATTTCATTGTGGCTAAATGTTTAGCTTATGGTTTGTCCCTATAATTTTTATGACCCAAATCTATTACACTATACAAAAATCTTAACATATGATATATCATTCATGATCAATTTCATATCCTTAGTAGATTATTATCATATAGGGAAATTATGTCCAACATAGGGGCACTTGCATTAACATAAGTGTCTAGTTTATTATGAAGTGTCCAGTCCTCAAAAGTCATCTATTTTTAAAATGTTTTAAAACTTATGGGGTAAACCATTTTTTTTATTTATCCATTTTGTGATATATTTTTATAAAATGTGGTATAAATACAAATCTAAGCCTACTCATTATTCATCTAGCAATACCAAGAAATACCGTATTTAAACTTAATCAATCAATTTAAAAATTGAGTTATACTACAATATTCTTCCCTATTTTCATATTAGTCATAGATAAATCATACTATAGATCTAAATCACTCAAAAAAAAAACCCATAAGTAGTAATTTTTATTTTTCAAGTTACAAGCTATATCATTGTATGTCCTTTCATATAGTATATTTCACCATTATGCACACATAAGAAAACACTTAGAGGAGAAATACATGGGTTTGATGTCCTCTTTAGAGTATTAGATATTTAAGAAGCACTCATTAACATATGGTCCCTTGAGGTTATCTTGATACCATGAACCCACTAACCCATTTTTGGCAAGGTAGAAAGACCTAAGATGAAGATTTAGGGTTTTATCCACACACAAGCATTGACAACCTATGTGTCAGAGTAAAATGCATCAATATATTGGTGAAAAAAAACATAAAAGGATCCAAGTGGTTACTTCATAATATAATAAATATTACGTACATAATAGTTACATTGAGATTCTAATAAAAGCATTGACACAAGTGTCTAAAGGTCAACATAAGTGTTAAAGCCTCTAGAAACAATATTTTGACTTGATCTTGATGTTTTCCTTGCATATTTCCACCTATATAATTATTATATTTGCCTATGTATTTATAGATAAGATAATAATTCTCTTATTCATATTTATACAATCAACCTATTATTTTGAGTGTACTTTCTCTATTCAGCATAACTCAACATTTTAATTAAGAATGTTCATGTATATGAATTTTTAATTAATTAGCCTACTCTAGAATATTTTTATTGTATATATTATTATAACCCATTTAATAATATACACCATATCCAAAAATATTTAAACATTTAGTGAACCCAACCTTTGAGTCTTCTTGTGCAAAACCATAGTTTGACCTAGGGTTTCTTGATTTTTAATTTTTTATTCATAAATTGTTATATTTTTAAAATTATATTTATATATTAATTAAAAAATAATGAATTATGTTTAATATGGATACATATATTACTTATTTCGTTTCAAAATATACAATGGTAATAATTATTTTTTATTTCCTATACATTTTCAAATCAATCAGAATTATAATAATATCCAGTAAAAATTTTACTAGTTTTAACACAAATGTATTATTGCATACCCATTTATTGTTATAGTATTTATAATGATATCCTACCTATCACTACTAATAATTAAATGTAATTCATAAAATAACCCCTCTTCATAAAATACTACCCATGATAGATATAAATTAGAAGTTTAAACTAAGAAAATAAATAAACACTTAAATTCCTATTCTAAGACTAATTTAAAACCTCAAATAGAGATAAAATAAAAGAATAAGATAAAATAAACAAGTTTAGTTCCATATTAACAATAAAATTGAATTAATTATCCTTTTATTGACTTTGATTTTCTCTTCCATGTGTGTATTTAGATGCTCAATTCCATATCCAATGAAAAGGAAATTTTAGCATGGTAAGGATGTTATATGTTGATTATCAAATGGATGCATAAGGTAAATTTGATATCAATTGGATAGCTTGATGGTGGATGTTAAAAATAGAGGATGAAACTTAAATTTATAGGGTTTCATGTGAGAATATAGATGGTTTGGAAAAATATGGATTTATTGGATTATGTTAATTTTGGATGGCTGAATTTGAGTCCTCATCCATGTGGAAGAGACAAATTCCTCATGTGATTGAAATATAAGGGGGAAGTTAGTTGGTAGTTGAAAATTTATCATGAATTAGTCAAGGTAGTTAGATGAGTCACCAATTTTGTTGAAAATCTCAATTATGAATCAAAAATTAATTGAGAAATTTAGTAAAATGGTTGGATGACTCAACTCTTAGTTCAGATAAATGTTGAAGATGTTTGGTTACTTGAAAATTCTATGTTTTTAACTAATTTAGTTGAATTATGTGTAAATTATTAATTAGTTAGCAAGGAAAAATTAATTATTCAATAAATGGATGGAAATGATATTATTGGACTTAGGGATATAATTCCAATATAGGGTGGTGATTAAGTTAATGTGTAAATATTATAAAAAAGTTAATTATGACACTAAATGTGGTGGAATTTAGGTGTCTATATTTGATCATATTTTAAATGGAATTGTGAATATAATAATCAATACCTTTTCAAATAATAAATAAAAATTATATGTAAAAATATAATACCATAGGTGGATTTAAATAATTATGAATGATTCCCTCTTGAGTGGTCATGGATGGATAATGGATGTGAATGAGCACTATAAATAAATGAATGAATGGTATATGAATCATGTTGTATTTGATATATTAATAAACATAAGTAATATTATTGATTAAATTATTTCATTAGTATTAGGAATATTTACAATTATTTCCCCCAAGTAAATAATTTCTAGGAAGCCAATTTGAAAAATAATATTTTCTAAGATAAGTTGCATGATTGGATTTTTCTCAATGAAGATTTTTACATGGAAGTAGATTTAGGAATGATATATCCCATTAATAACCTATGAGATATAAAAATGAAAAATAAATTTTCCAATGAGTTATGATTAAATTTACTTGAGTGATTTTTAAGAAAATAATAAACAAATATGGTATGGTGATCATTTAGATGTATATGTGAGATGAAAATGGGATGATAGTTTTGTTAAATAGTCATAAAGGATTGTATGTGGGGAATTTTTGAGTGGGGAAGGTTAAAAAATAAGTATCAGGTAAATTTTAAATTAATTTGCATGAAAACTAAGTGTGTGATTTTTCATCTAGTTTACATTTTAATATGGATTGTGAGAGGTGAGAGAGGAAATATGGATTGTATTCAAAGTGATTGACACTAGAGGGAGTGAGAGAGAGATTAATATAGGTTAGTGAGGAGTGGGGATATATTAAGTGATTTTTTTCAATTATTATATTTTCATTAGGAATCATATATGCTATGTAAAATGTTGGTTAATAAATTCATTATTTTCCAAACAATGGTTTTTGGGTCAAAACTATTAGTTTCATAATGGAAAATGGGAGTTTCATAAAGGAAAATGATGATATTATTATGGATTATTTTGTTAAAATAGATGATTTTCAATTTTTTTAGTGAATTAATCAAACCCATAGTTAATTTACAAAAATATACAATGAAGTAATAAAAATAGTGAATTTGTTAAGGGGGTACAGTGAATTCATTATTGAGTTTGGTGAATTCTTCACTATAAAAATGTTAGATAAACTTTATGACTGAGAAGGATGTGTTCTTAAAATATCATCATGATATATGTATTTAATGCATAAAAATACTAAGGATGTGTGATTTTAATGCTTTCAAGAGAGATAGTTTATATTAGTCACATAAGAGAGGCAATCTAGGGTACTACATTTGATGAGTAGTTCTAAATATTATGATGTGGGTGTATTAGAGGTAGTTAGAATATTGTATGGTATATAGGTTCTTAATATCCATGTGTATAGGGTGTTTTTTTATGAATTTGGTTGATATATATCACTAAAATACTATCACATTTCACCTAACAATAGTTGAGATGACTATCACATTGGAGGATGTATGGTAGATACTTCACATCCTAATATGGGGTATGAAGGTATACTAGAGAGACATCACAAGTGGTATTAATGGTGGGAGTTTTTTATGATTATATTATCATAATTATTGATCTTAGAATAGACCTAGATACATGCATGGATTTATAGGAGATAAATGCACTGACATTGGTGCTTGTGGCTCTTAATAGTGGCATATTGCTACTAAACAAGAGTGGGAAGTTATTTCCTATAAGACTAATGGATGTGATAGCATATATGTTAGAGAGGGACATTTTTTTCTTGGGTACCATATTTAATATAATAATTATACATGGATTTACATTATTTGGTGTAGAAGGGAAGAGTGAGAATAGGCCTGTACATACTAGTACATGGGTTGGCATGGGAACATATTGCACTAGAGTGACTAGTTGGGTAGTTGTGATAGAGATACAATGGAGAGTCATTTTACTATAGATGGTATGTGATTTTAGGTGGACAAAGGATTAATTTATGTGATATTAATATTTACTAGAGATCATGTCATGAGCTAGTGCCTTAGAATATTTCTTGGAGACCTAATATAGAGGTGAATCTAAGGTGGAGATAGGGTGCGCTATATATAGATTATATGTTGGCATTGTGATACATTATAAGATAGTAAGAGTACATCATGTAGAGATACATGCCATAAAAGGTATTGAGGTAATTTGTCTTACCATACAATGCATCTAAAGGACACATGTAATTTCATGATTATCATGGGAGAGACCATAGTAGGGACTAATCATGATATTAGGGTGGTTTAGCATAGTTGTGTATATCTATAGACATTGCCTTGTCAATAGAGGATATACATATAAAATTAGGGTGTTAGTGATTCTTATAAGGCATGGTGGGATCATATGAAGCCATTGAGGTTAAAATATCCTCATCAATGGCCTAGGACATGGAAGAATAGATTAAATATGGCATTTTGGATGTGACCATGTAGACAGGGATAATCAAGGATTCCTATTTAGGTAGATGCCCTAGTAGATGGAGGACATGCTAGTGGTGGGGATGGATATAAGGGTGGGGATATTTAAATTAAGGATTTACAAGTTAAGTAGGTATAGTTTTAGGAGGTAAAAACAAATGATGTTAAGGGAAATAGATCAAGAGAATCCACAACCAAGATTTTTATTGATAATGAGAAGGAAGGAGATGGGGATGACACATTGATGCAAATAGTACCAAAGATTCATATAGTTGGATATGATGATGTGGGGCCATCACGGTTAATAGAATTAGTGGAGGATGAGGCCTTGATTGATAGGCTATAATAAGTTATTAGAGATAGGTAGGTAGAGATAGTAAACCTATGGGGAGATAGAGTGGATAAATACTCGAGAGATACAAACATAGCTAGATTAAAATCTAAGGTAAATCAGATGAAAATAGTGATTATGTTGATAGATGAAGTATTTGGTGACTCATGATATAGGTATAGAAATAAAGTTTTATATAGGGATAGCACATAAGATATCATAAAGAGTGAGATGCTAAATAGAGAGATATAGAGATACTAACAAAAGTAAGACAACTAAAGGCCTTGTCGTGTATTATGAAAGCAATGGAGTGTATATCTTACTACATGATCCTCTATGAGTGATGAATTCTAATATATTAGTGAAACCATCATTCATAGATTATTTAAGTGGTTGGTAATATATCATGATCAATTTTTATGACAACACATATGATGAAATTAGAATGCTTTGTGGGTTAGTCACCTCAGAATGTCACATGGGTCATCGATGGAGTACACCATGATAGCTAAGAATAAGATCACCTCCTCCATATAGATAGAGTGAGAACTAGAAGATTATATCATATATATTTTTTATATGTACATGAGATGTATTATATGTATTCATGGACACAATTAATATAAATACACACACACACACACACACACACACACACACACACACACACACACACACACACACACACACACACACACACACACACACACACACACACACACACACACACACACACACACACACACACACACATACATATTCATATATATACACACACATATATACATATAAATGATTCATCTTGACATTTGATTGTGTATGGATATGCTCATAATTTATGTGTTATATATTTATGTTTTATTGTGGTATATGAAAATTTGTAGATGGATAGATATTTGTACATGTTATTAAAATATCTCTTTTGCATTTGATATTTGTCAATAATTAGTTTTTTTTCTTAGCACTATTAGGGGATAGATGTGAAATCGCATTTATGAGAATGAGATTAATAGTTATTTCCATAAAATGGAAGATGAGAGAAGAAATGAAGGGAAAATATTCCACTTATTTAGATAATGTGATCTCCCATGATAATGGATTCTCTTAAATAGGCTGATAAGGTGACATTAGCATTAGAGTATGATTTTCATCCTGCATCCAACCAGTGGTAGTATTATAATTTAAATATGAATTTTAAAGGTAGGGCATGACCATATCATTTGGCTAGGAATACCATGAAGTTTTCTTGTTACATGGAGGCATTGGAAAACATAGGGTTGGGGAGGATGAGAGTGGGAGTGGTGGGGTAGCTATCTACCCCTATTAAGAAGTATTCTTATGTAGCTAGGTCTTCTATTGGAAATTTGGCATCTCAAGAAGAGTGGCTTTGGGTTTTAAGAGTGGATAAGGATTTCCTAGTTGTGATATTTGAAAAGGAGGCTCTAAAGGTGGTGGTGGAAGGTGAGGAATGGTATGAAGAAAGGGGTTTAGTTTTCCATTTTAATAGGTTTTTTCCTTCCCTTCCTACTATTCATCAATGGATTTTGGACTCCTAGAGGCCTATTTTAAAGGTTAGTTTTTAAATTTACCATTGTGCTAGAGATTTTTTCATAGTGTTTTTTAATAATCTTATTGATTGTAATTTAATTTTACACTCTAAATATTAGATCTATGATCATCATCTTATTTTTCTTAAACCTTGGTTTCCTAATTTTAATCCTCTAATTAAAAACCTTTCTCTTAGAACCATTTGGGTGTGGCTTCCATATCTTTCTCTTCAATTCTGATCAAAGACCAAGTTGTTAGCTATTGGGGATGTTTGGGTGAAATGTTAGAAATTGATGTTGGTTCTTCTAATTTATTATGGATGACTTTTTCTACGGTTATGGTATGCATGAATATTTCTCAAGACCTTCTAGAAATGATTGAGTTGAATGTCAATGGAAGATGTTGGTTAAAAACCCTTGATTATGAGGGGATTCTATTTATATGTTGAAAATGTTATCAAATTGGACATATTTTTACTTCTTGTTAAAATTCTAAGCATAAAGTGGAATTATTTGTGATGGAAGTAAGAAAGTGAAGAGCTTATTACAATTTATCTAATTTGTGATTTTGATTGGCCTTTGTGAATTCCTCCATAAATTCTCATTGAGGAGGAATAAAAATGGGTAAGGTTACATTGGCATATCATCCTCAAATTTCTACAAATGCTGGTTTAGATGAAAGAAGTGTTGTATGTTTTAATAGAAACAATAAGGCTTATAGTGGTTCATATGTGGAATGTGGTAAAAATCAAAATTTGGATTTAGGTAATTTGGATAAAGAAGAAGAATGTACAATAGTAAGAGGTAAAAAAATGATGTTTCATTCCAAGTTATCCTACCAAGGTACTTTGTTCTCATAACAGAGTGAAAAAGGTGAAATATAGTAATTTTAGTATTTTGTTTTGGAAAATTCTATTTTTAGAAAAAAGAATGGAAACATTTAAATATTTTTAGAAAGCTACTTTTTTTGGGAGTATGTTTTACATATGCCTTGATGGTTATGCTTTCAAGATAGGCCATTAAAACTTTTTATGTTTTTATGTTATTAGGAAAGGGCCCCATAAACCCTGATATCGATAAAAAAAATGTTTTATATAAGAATTGCATGGAGTTACAATAGGGTTTCCAACATGATTACAAACATGAATTGAGAAACCTTATTTTTTATATTTTTTATGACAATATACACCAATACTATGGTAAAACCATAATGACTATTATGTGATACACATAGGGACTAAGATATTCACAAGTGTAAGACATAATGCATCATGATATAGAGAATCATAATAAAATAATTTATAATTCACATAGTGAATTTTGTCTCAAAATAAAAATAAAATTAAGATAAAACAAATAAACAAGTGATAAAACCAGCAAACATGTAAAATAATTAAATCTAGTAAATGATTATATAGTCAAGTAAGTAAATAGATGTGAAGACATGTTTTACAAACCAAGTAAATTAAATATAAGGATAATATTAGTTTTTATTTATCTCCTCCTATAATTTAAACCCTATGACATATAAGATTTTTTATAATGATAACCTTGAAAATTGTAATTTGTATAATGCAAGACAAAGGTACTTAAATTATTTTGGGTTATTTTATATTTTTATTATATTTTTGTATTTTTTTGGGTTTTTGGGATGGGTAACTAGACTATGTACATGAAGGAAAACATTTTATATAATATGGAATAAAAATGATGGAGGATTTTATCATGGATGGATGAGTGATAATCCAAAGATTATAACATGGAATTCATATATATAAGATGTTTATGAAACATGAGTCAAAGTTTTATACACATTACCACCAAGATAAAATGTTAGAACAAAATTTATGGGTGATAAGGATAAATGTGGTATATACAGTGGGATATATGAAGGATGGGATAGTATGTATTTTGGATAATACCAAAAGTAACAAGGGTGTGTATTTACCATGATTTACACATGTGACAAAAAGTAGCTTTCACCATGGTACTTTCCCAAAGTGTCATAAGAATAATTTTCACTTTTGGATGGATTATTTATCTTTATTTCCTTTTTACATATATAAAAAAACACTATAGTGGTCTAGGCATGAAATATATTGAGATGCATAATATTCTTTGGCTCATCAAGCTCTTCACCTTCTTCAATAGCTAGTTTATAAGCACCAAATTTTTACTTGGTAATGAAAACATATGGACCTAACCAATTAGGTTCAATTTTTCCCTTATTTTCAAGATTGGAGATAATATTCCATTAATTTTACTTTATAATAATATGTCAAATATCAAACTCCTTAACTTTGATTTTCTTGTTATAACTACAAGAGAGGCAATTTTGATAGGCTTGTAAATGATTAGAGGCACATATTAATTTCTCATCTAGGAGGTCAAGCTCATGTAGACATGAGGTGTGGTATTATTCCATGTCTATGGTGGGACATATGGATTTTTCCTAAATATTGGGCATCATATATTTTTTACTCTCCCATACCTTCATCCAAAATGGTAGATTTGGATAGTGGAGATGTGGAATTAGATGTGGATGGTTGAAATTTAGATATATATGGTTGATTTACTGATGTAGAATGTAGATCATATGGATGAAACTTTTTAGGGTAAAGAGGAATAATAATTTCCTCATCAATGTCCATGGATTTTGATTTTCATCATTTGATATTTATGTAGAGGACTTGACTTCTATGATTTTATTGTTGTGTGGATGTTTGGAGTTGATATGATCTTAAAAGTATATTAAATTTTTCAAGTGTATTTAAAAACATTTATTATGATCCCTTACTATACTTTTATCTCTCTCATGAATTCATAGATTGATTCCTCATTTTTAAAATGGTAAATTGACGGTGGATTTTACTGGTCCCATGTTATAAATTTTGGATATTTAATCTCAAGTGTTAAAATGGTTGTGTCATGGAAAAGGTTTATGGATTAAATATATTCATAGAAACAATAAATGGAACTCATTTTAGTATCATAATTTGGCTCCTAAGATGTCACAATAAAATCGCTATTATAATCATATAGGTTAACACTAGGTGGTTTAAAGCAATACGTCAAGAATATTTGTTTATTTCAGACATTATAAGTACTACAATCCTTTGTTAATTAATACCAAGGAATTTAACCTTATAATTCATAATATGGAACATAATAGCTTTGGGTATGGAATATTAGCTATCTTGTAAACATGTGGAAAAATCATCACTATAATGCCAATAAGTATTGACTTCTTCAATCTATTTATCATAAAAAATATATAACTTTAATGAAAGATGTTTTTCCAAACCATTAGACTACTTATGCTTACTTAATATGATGAGGTCTACCATGGTTATGGGGAACATATGGATTTTTCCTAAATAGTGAGAATCATGGAATTTTTACTCTCCCATACTTGCATCCATAATGGTAAATAGGGATGTTGGACTTTGATGTGGATGGTTGAACTTTGGATGTATATGGTTGGTTTGATGATGTATAAAGTTTATAATTTGGATGAAATTTTATAAGAGGAAGAGGAAGATTAAGTTTCTCATGAATGTCTTTTTGATTTCAAGTTTTGTAATTTTATATTTTTGTAGAGAAATTAACTTCTAAGATCTTATTATTTTGTGGATGATTGGAGTTTATATGCTCCCCAAAGTATGGAATTTTTTCTAAGTAGATGGAAAAACCTTTATTATAATCCCATGTTGGAATGTGGTCTCTAACTCTCATGAATTAATAACTTGATTCATAATTTTCAAAAATTTCAAGTGATGGTGGATTTTTTTGGTCCCATGTTATAAGTTTTGGATATTTAAGCTCATAGTTTAAAATGGTTGTTTCATGAAATAGGGTTGTGACTTAAATATCTTTGTAAAAACTATAAATGGAACTCATTTTAGTATCAAAAGAGGAATCTTTAGATGTCACAAAATAATTAATATTTTAATTCTTGTCACTAAATATTACATCCTATAGTTGGTTGTTTAATCCTACTATAATATTTGGGTAACATTGAAATGCCTATGGTAGAGGTAGACCTCTAGGTTTAAAGGGCTAGCTCCCTAGATTTTTATTTGCTTGCTTATCACCTACACTAAACATTTTTTTAGATGAAAATGGATACAAGTGACATGAAAATAACATACTCTAATGAAGTGATAAACCATAAATATATCCACTATGCTACCATACGATTCCACTAATAATCATGACTCACAACACTAGTCTCAAAATCTTTAATTACTCTAACATTAGTATTCCAAACATGGAGGTGATATTCATTGAAATACTCAAGGTGAGTTAACAAAATCTCATATTTAAGATACTAAGTCTACTTCGTTATATTTATAGATAGTTAAATACACTTGACTACACCTCATGTGACCTGTTAGAGTGGCAATAACTTGCATCAAACATGGAAGAATAAGGAGAAAACAAGGATATATACTAATCACTTGACATTCCACTATACACCACTTTACACACTTGGACAAGAAGTTTTTGAGATAAAAAAGATATTTAAAATATTATTTAAAAGTAAAAATACAAAATAAAACCAACAAGGCTTCCTTTTATTAGGTGTGGCTTCTATTACAAAAGACAAAATGGCTTGCATTTATAGAATTTGGAGAAGAGAGAGAAGAAAGGAAAGTGGAAAGTTCACTAAGACAAGTGTAAAAAAATTAAAACTAGATACATTTCAAGAGAATGAAGTGAATAATAGAGGTATAGAAGTCATTCTTAGACAAGTTTCCATCTGAAGCATAAAACTCTATGAAACTAGTGTAGAGGTCTTTAGCTACTTTCTTGAAATTGCCTTCATGAGGCATCTATTGATTCCTCAAAATTAAACTAGGGAGATTTAAAACATGTGAATTATATTAGTGGGGTTTAAAAAATTCCATGATATTCATCAGATGCATCCCTAACTTATGTCCTTTTTCCTTATACTTCATTAGTTAGGCCTTACGAAGATCCAAAATTAGACTTCTCCTCTTCTTACTATCTATCTAAGATTGCTCATAATGAATGTCTCAAATAGTATGTTTATATTATTATATGAGGTGATAAATATATATTTATAGTGTGTATAAGTATCTATAAACATCCCCCAATGATTCTCACTTATTCATTCTGCTCTATACCTATAAAACATACAAAAACCTACAAAAAACCCAATTTTAGACTTGTCCATATAAGTAGGGTATAAACCAATTATGTTTCATATATATTGAGAGAGTCCTAAATAATAAGTCTAAAAAACCTTAAATTCCAACTTACCCACTCTTAGTGCATATCCATTTTTATTTCATTCATTAGGTCTTAGGCAAGGGTTTAGAAGGGTTTTAAAGGGTTTTGCTTCTTAGGGGTAATTCATAAAAACTAGATGTTTAATATATGAAAAAATGCCACTAAAATAAATTTTAAGACCTCCTTAAACTATCTTTATCTCTTTATATCATCATTCAATGTTTCCATATAGGTATGAGTGTTTGAAGTTGGCCTTTAGAGATCTTGAGTGCATTCTAGACACCCCTATCATGGTTTTAGGCCAAATTGACCACCTCTAAGTGGTTTCCTAAAAATTAATGGATAAAAATAGTATTAATATCTCCCATTAAATTATTCAAATGTTTTATAATGTTATTATGTTCATATAAATGAAATATATACCTTTTTGGGGCTTAGGTCTAGTTCTAGACCTAATATACCTAACTACGTTATAGTTACTCATGACCACCCTGTGTGGTTTCTAGTGACTATAAAGTCTTATCCACATTTTTCATAATAAAAAGAAAAATTAAACACCATTTTTAATCATCCAAGACTCCTCATGTCATTCTCATAGCATTTACATACCAAGTCTATAGTTTTATGATGACTGGGAGTGCCCTCTATTTGAGATAAAACACAGGTCATATCCCCTATTTATCTTTACAAAATGAGAATCTGGGAGGTTATATTAGGTCTTAAAGACATCATAAACCAAAAATTAAGGCTAGATCACACCCATATATCACTCAAATATTTAAATCCCTCAAAGGCTGGCTTATATGATAAATGATTATGCAAGGTTTTTCAGCTGACTATGGGTTGAGATTTGAATCCCTTTTTACTTTGCCTTTTGTATATAATAATCATGTTATATGGTCATAACCACTATGATATTTTTCCATACATATTCACCATTATACATTCATGCTAACCTTCTCAACATGCACTCTCCATGTGACTAGGCTTAGTTTCTCTACAGTCAGCTTTTATCACCTGTAGGTGATAATTATGGAGAGTTCAAAGGCCCTCTATAGATTATGACCTATGTCACACCACTGTGCCTCACCCTTTTAATATTAGTTATCTCATAAATCATATAAAATTGAATTAATAACTATTCCTTCATATTTTTCTTTTAATTTCTCTCTTTCCACACTATAGGTCTATAGTCAGGTTGTAGATGACAATTTAGGGACTATGAGACATGTAGGTGATGATTTCTCCTTGAATCTAGATTGTATCTTTGTTTCTCTTTAATTCATTCCACTATCACACCTAAATGAACTCATTTATGATTTAATAGCATGCCTTTATACCATTAGATTTAATACACTAAAGATCAATGCAAGTCATACATTCATATAGGCTCAAAGCATAGTATTTGATTGAGTGTCTTAATTGGAGACTAGATTGTACTTGAAACTCACTCACCATAATTTCCCTTTGAACAAATAATATTATATAATACTAAGGTGTTTAATTCATATATAGACTACAATAATGGAGGGATTGGACTTGAACAAAACACATAAGCTCCCACTAAAGGTGATTCATTTTATGAGCAAAAAGTCTCATTCAGAAATGCTAAGGTAATTAGTCTCAAAAATAACTTTTCAAACCTACACTCAAGGCCTTAGGTCTATTTTCCATATTATGACCTTAACACTATCACAATAAATTTATCCATGTTATTATACCTTAATTAATGTCTCAAGTGAGTTTCAAGTATCTTAATTTTAACATTGCTCTACCTTTTTGTATTGCACTTAGACCCTTATTGGAAACATGTAGGTGTCACTATGTAATATCTGATTATGTACATATATTCAAGGATTTTCCTCACCAATATAAATTTTTTGAATGCATAAATCCTATTTATTCCATATTGGGAGTCTTCTCACCATGTTGCAAACCTCTTTGTGTCATGAATATGACTGTTAAGGGCTCCTTTACACTAGACTATAGATTACAATCATAGGAAAACTATGTGTGATTCTTTATCCCTTTTACTTCATCAAGAACACTTTTGAGACTAATCCTTAAAGTAATAACTAATTTTATTATATGATAAGTTGAAAACAACATATTGTCTTTGATTTTAAGGCCCTTATAAGAACATAAGTTTTGTAATTTGTTAAAACCTTATTTGTAGATTGGCAATGGAGTTTCTCACTAGAAAAAGAGATGATCTTGGAAAATTTATTCACACCATGCATTTAAATAGGACTAGAAAAAATGTGATAAGGGTGGTCATACCTCCTAAGATCATGTAAACAAAGTAAATTACATAGAACCATGCAGACAGAGAAGAAACCTTGAAGTGTTAGGGATGAGTAGGTAGAAAGGTGTCACTATCACTCTTAGTAATAGTTCATAGAGCATGGTATACCAAAAATACAAAGATTACCATGGATTTTTATTATAAAAATAGTTTTATCACCCACCAAGTGTATTTCCTCTGAATCATACCCTCATGTCTATATCATATAGAGATCAGTTGACCATTTTAGCGTGCAAAGAAGAGCTATTAGATATATATAGGATATTTTTTCTCATTTTCAAGTTTTTAAAATATACTTTAACATGTAAATTATTTTTGGGGAGTTGATGGATCACTCTAAAGTTTACCACGTGTGTTAGGACTATACTGTAGTCCATATAATTGCCCAAACTCACCCTTTTTCAAATATTTTCTTGTTTTCAATATAGAACCCTAAAAAAATTTAGTTATGAAATAGTCTTTATAACATCTAATAACACATGGGATGTTGAAGACCACCTTGGAACACTTGTACTCTTATGAAAACTATACCACTTCAATAAATGACCCAAAAGTGGCATAAGATGACATAAAATGACACTAAGGGTAAATAACAAACATGACCAAGGATAAAAATACATTAGTTGACCTTATTAAGACCATGATACATAGTTTAAACCCTAGTATACCCATATAAAAAGTTTGAATATATATGTGGTTGATGTAATTTGACTTGTCAAATTAGTCAACATTAATCAAATAGGTTCACACTAGGTGGTTTAAATCCAATACCACAAGAACATCAATATTTTTTAGAAATTATAGGTTATAAAAGCCCTTGTACATAAATACCAAGGACATTTCCCTTATTATTCATAGTATGATACATAATATATTTACGTATGGGATATTTGTTATCTTGTAAATATGTGTAAAATTCAACAATTTGGAGGCAAGGAGGATTGTATTTTTTGATCTATTATTTAGAAATGAATCTTCCTTTAATGAAATATGTTTTTCCAAATTGTTATATTACCTGTGTTTTCTTTCTATGATGGGGCCTACCATGGTTATAAGGGCCATATGGATTTTTCATAAATAGTGGGTAGCATTGATTTTGTACTCTTCCATACCTACATCCATAATGTTAAATTTTTATGGTGGAGATGTGGACTTGAATGTCTATGATTAACCTTTAGGTGTAGATGGTTGGTTTATCCATATAAAAATTAGGTCATATAGATGGATGTATTTTGATAAATTTATATATTACTCATTAGTTTCATAATTATCTTGGGTAAATGAAAAACAATTTATATATATATATATATATATATATATATATATATATATATATATATATATATATATATATATATATATATATCCCTTCAAATAATTTTTTATATTGAAAAGGTTGATGATCACCAAGAATACTAACTTCCATAGTAGTGGGGGGGAATTGAGATAATGATGGAGGGTAGATGAAATAAAATTAGCAGCATGGATCTATGGACATCTAAGGAACAAGTTGTCTGGTAAATCAAGATCTAAGACATTGATTAAGGTTTCATGGATAATAAATCCCACCATAAGTGGAAGATATATAGTCCCAATTGACTATTATTTTGCATTATCATAGGTTTTTATATGTTCCAAATGTTTATCAAACTTAATGTAAAAAGATTTAGGGTAGACTCATTGTTTATAAACACCCTCTTCACTTTGTGCTTGGAGTTAATGAATTCAACATACAATGTAAAATTATGGGATGTACCCATGAGGGAAATAATTATATGTTCAAAAGTCACTTTATTATTGGAGGATAAATGTCATACAAGTACTTGAAATTTGGGTGGATTAAATTTTTGGGGATTTTTAAATCCTATAAGGCTGTGTAAAAAAATATTTGTAGTTAGATAATGTCTTGAGAAGGTCCATAATATATATTTGGTCTAGTGTTTTCTAAATTTGTTTAATGATATTATAATTACCTTTTAAAATGGGCAAAGGAACACTTTGGAATGGTAATTTTTGTTTTCCTTGTAGTGATGGCAAAATATTGGGATTTGATCTTAATGATGGAGACATGATTATACATATGTTTGATATGATTTACAATGGAATCAAATTGATGCCATGTTTTATTGATATTATTGGTTTGATTTCGATCTTAGACTTTTTTATTGCGTCATTACTCATGTTTTGAGAAATTATCTTAATATATTCTAACTTTTTATTATTATATGTGGATGTATGATCTTGTAATTATATGTAAAAACTATCAATTAAGTCTTGGTCATATTTTTTAAGTCTCATGAATCTATTTGTGGAATTCCCTTTGATATTATGATATTAAAAATATTTATTTTATATACACCATTTGATTTTTTGAGTATGTTCATCAAAGGGTTTTGTGATTTTAAATGTGATCATATTAGTGGATACCAAATTTCAAACTAATACATCAAATAGTACCCTCAAGGGGGTATAATTTATTTTCCTAAAGTCTTGTCTAGGTTGGACACTAGGTACACTAATGTTGTTGATGGGTTGGTTTTTTTGGAATCATTTGACATCATTTAAACCATAACATACAACATAATTTTTATTGGTGAAAAAATTAGGTTTGTAATTTTGAAATTGATTTTGGTTATCTTTAGTGAAAATCTTGACAAGGGCCTTTCCAATAAGTACCCTTTTAATTTGAACTCCCTTTTCAATTATTTCATCAAATTAAGTAGCACAATGAAGTTGAAGTTGAAAGGATATTTTAGGATTGATATTTTTGTGAAAATTTTGGTATGTTTTTTTAGGAGGTGAACATGTAAACAAAATTGGTAATGCATGACATCTTTATAAGAGAGAGGACTATCTAACCCCATTGCATTGTTTGGAATAAGTCTATCGTGATCAACTCATGTTCAAAATTATAATAATAGTTTTTCACAATACTCTTAGAAATATCTATTAAAGTAGTGATTAACCCATTAGGTATATATATGAACCATTTAAGTCTTAATCTCTGAGGCTACGTGGAGTAGATAGTTTTCATTATAACCAACATTTTGACAAGCCATGTAAAAATATTTAATGTGTTCCCTAATATTTCCTTTCATTTTATACTTGTCAGATTTTAGGGGTTCAAAATGAGTAATAAAATGTGACTTAATCATGTTTATTACAAATAAATATGGAAAATTTTCTTTAAATTTACATTTCTTTTTTTGGTAATAACTTCTATCTTGTAATCCCTATATTTTATCATTCATGTTTTTCCATTTTAGGGCTAATGTTATGTATTTGTGTGGTGATGATGATGATTTGTTTTGATTTTGATTTTGATTTGTATTTATTTGGAAGGACCATAAAGCTAATTGGTTGACATAACTATTAAGATAACACTAATTATTTGTTATATTATTTGATTTATTTATTTTTGGATTTGAAGGACTATTATATAGTTTGTATTTAAGATCATCTATATCTTTTATTAACTTTAGAAATTGTATGATATGGTAAATGTGTGACATTATTTTATTATGTTGTTTAGAACTACTTTTCCCTTATCTACATAGGCATCCAAAATGTTTTTAGGATTTTCATTGGATGACTCTATAAGGTTCTTATCATCACCAAAGGAGGTGATAAGTTAGTTTTGATATTGTTTAGGATGGTTTATTTTACCTCTTTCAATGAGGCTAGGTAAATTTTTATGACCAAAATCAGGTGGGAGCTTTGCTCCTAGCTTGAAGTTGTATTAAGACCCAATTTTTATTTTTAAAGAGGTAATCAATAAATACAGATGGTTGTTCCTTAGGAAGATTAAAATTATCTTAAATTTAATCTTAGATATGTAGTATATCATTATCATGGACCTCAAGATGTTATTCCTGATTCTCAAGATGGAAAGGGTCATTTTTTAAGGTTGTTTTTCTCTATTTAGATTATATTGAGGATTGTTTAAGTAGGATTGATGCCTAATTATTGGAGACATGAATTAAATGTTATGTTATTGACTAAAAAGGGTTTTAATCCAAACTATAAATATAATTTTTTTTCATGTTGTTTTGGAATTAGCTATTTTAGACAAAGTTTTGATAAATTTGAAAAACAAGATTTTGATTTGAAAATTAAGAAATTATCCTTTCAAAATATTGATTTTTATTTGATAAGGTTAAATATGGATTTCAAATGGTATTGTATCCAGTAAAAAAATTAAGGATGTTTAATATAAAATATAAAAAAAACATGCATAATGTGAATCCCCATGGGATGTAAAATGGTAAGGCCAACTTCCACCAAAAAGAAAGATAACCATTATAAATTATCCACCAAACTTTATCAAAAATATTATAGAGTAAAAAACAAGGGTGAATCTATCACTAAGGTAGAGTACTAAGGATAAGACTCCTCTAAGTATGAGTATCCAACTAGTCACATGCCTTTCATATTATTGCTTTCATTAATTTGGAGATGGACTTGAGTTCTATTAATAAGACCTTGAGTAGTCTTTTGCTTCACTCCTCTTCATTTGAGAGGGAGTTTTACTAGTTTATCATTTTTTTCTTAGTTGATTCATCCAAGTCTTTAGTGTTATTATCATTTTTCCTTATCTTACTTAGGGTAACCTCCCCCACCTCCCCCTTACTAATAATTTACTTGGATTTATATTCTTTTCCACTATGAAAGTTTATTCCTTTAGATTGGATGAGAGCTAGTTGATAACTCAACTTAGTCATTTAATTTTTCATATTAGTACACAATTTTGTTTTCATGGAAAGTTTTGTCTTTAGCTTCTCCATGTTCACTTCAAATTCTAATTTTTTTCCCCTAGGGGTATGGGTATCATATTTTTTTCCCTTCCTTAATGACCCTCCCTTTCCATCCTAGGGTGGTCATAGGGTCTCCTCTATCTTGTTCAATAGATCCTTCACCTTGAATTTTCATTTATCTTGTCATATTTATTGATAGGGTTGGTAAACCTGTTAAAGAAATCAACCTCCTTGGATTTTTAGAGTCTTAATTATTTTAGGTTTTATTTTCCTCCTTAGCACTATATTCTAAATATTCAGCATTTTTATTCACTTAAATGGCTTCAAACATGTATTTTCCTTGTAAGGGCTCATCCTTCTTAATAATTAAAAATATGAGGACCTAATGTAATAAATTGATGGTAGGTTTCAACTTGTAGGAAGTTATAGTGGCCTCCAAATATTTCAATAAGAAATAGTGAAGATTGATATTTTGATGTTTAGAGTGAATCATAAACTATAAATGGTGGGATAAATTTACTACTTACTTACCCTCCAAAATTATGTATTTAATGATTTATAGGTACATATCTAGCCATTTCTTTGATAGCTCTACTCTAGGAAAACCTTTATGTTTAGAAATATTATTTTTTAACACACAAGCAAACTTTTAATTATGGGGTTTTCATAAGGAGATTAAAAACAAAGATAAAAAATAATATCAAAATAAATAAAGAGCATTCAAACCACATGAAAAGGATTAAAATAGGCAAGGGTATTGAATGACTTGTGGGATGTCATGTATACTTACTTTCTCATTGGATAGTTTGAGCCCAATATTTCAAAACATTGATTATAGAGGTAGTGTCATATGCATATCCCACTAAAATTGGTTTCAAAGATACTTTGATATTAACTTGCCTAGATGATACACTCCTTTTAGGTAAACCACAAGTCAAATGATTGAATGTTTCATAAGGCTTAAGGTTTTTACAATTTTAACTAGGGGATGTCCTATATATACCTTTTAGTATGATTAGGCCCAATATCATGGAAGAAGTTGATTAATGATCTACATAAAATGGTCTATTCCTTACATTCCCACTCCATCTGTATGATTTCAATAGAGTTTCACCAGAAAATTAGACTTAGAGGTAGCTATTAAAACCCTGAGTATTGGAAGATGAAACCTCCTCATGTCATGGTGTGATTAAAAGATGAAATTATTTAGTAAATTAAACTATTTGATCTTAAAGTTATATATTTATCTAGTATATGGGGCTTGGCCTACTTTGTGGTGATTAAGTCCATAGTCGATATAGCTCCTAGAAAAAGAAAATAAAAAGACTCAAATTATCTCTGATTTCCAAGGATCAACACCAATATAGTATGAGGAAAGAATATAATTTAATCTAATTCTTGGGATAAAATAAATTGTAATAAGTCTTTTTGATTTCTAAGTATCATCACCAATGTGACATTAGGAAATAACATATACAACTTTTTATAACACACAAAAACAACTTTTTTCAAGAAAGGAAAAATTAATTAAATAACCAACTTATGCAAAAACTTGAAATGAAATAAATGATTAGAAACAAAAATAAAATTACACTTCTATTTAGATTTCTTAAGTATTTGGACCATATTCATACAAAAACAAAATTAGTAGTTTATATGTAATGATTTTGACAAGTGAAAAATCTAAAAAATAGCTAAAAATAATATAAGAAAGAAGACTAAAATAAAAGTATATAATAATTTGAAACAAATTTATTATTAAACAAAAAAATTCACTGCATAAAAAAAAAATCATACGTTATACAAACATAAGAATGATAAAACTATAGAAATAGGAAAATAACTCCCTTAAAAAATTGCCAAAGTTTGGAAAAAACTACTGAAGTTCATGATAAAACCACCAAAGTTTAGAATAAAATCACTGAACTTCATTAAAAACCCACTAAATTTTAGTACAAAACCACCAAATTATAATACAATTTTTTGTAATATAAAAAATAAAATTAAAAAATAGTAGAAGACATAAAAATAGAAAAGTAGAAAGGATTGAAATAAGAGATAAACCAAAAATAAAGTCAAAAAATAACTAGAAATAAACTCACCATTTTTAAGAATAAAATTATTAAATATTAAGACATAACCTTCATTACTCATAAAAACCACTTATGTTCAAAATAAAACCATTATTCCTCATAAAAACTACCAAAGTTCAAAACAAAACCATTGAAGTTTAGAATAAAACCATTAAAATTCAAAACAAACCTACTAAAGTTTAATACAAAACTATCAAAATTTAGTACAAAATTGCTGAAACTTAGTACAAAATCACCAAAGTCTAGTAAATTTTTTTAATTTTACAAAAAGGATAAAAACAAAAAAATAAAAAATAGAAATAGTAAATTAGTATAATATAGAAAACTAAAAAAGAAGAAATGATTGACAATAGAGATAAACCAAAAATAAAGTCTAGAAATAGTTAGAAATGAATTCACCATTTTTTAGTACAAAATTCTTGAATCTTAGGATGAAACTGCTATTGCTTATAAAAAACCACCATTCTTCATCAAATGTATATAAAACTTATAAACCATATAGAAAATTCAAAAACTTACAAAAATTGTTCTTGAAATAACAAGAAAACTTCCTAAACAAGGATTAAGTTATTATGCACTCCAATAGAATTCAAAACTAACATTAAAACTCAAAGAAAAGAATATAATAAGGAACATATTTGGGAAAGGTCCCACCAGGCATGTTAGAATGTCATAGTTAAAAATTATAAGTTTACACTAAGAAAAAAACACTTGAATTCTGATTCTAAGACTAAATTAAAGCCTTAGATAGAGCTACAATAAAATAACAAGACAAAATAAAAAAAAGTTACCTTCCATCTTACCAATAAAATTGATTACCTTCTCCTTTGATTTAATCTTTCAAGTGTGTATGCA
Source organism: Torreya grandis (assembly GCA_037957365.1). Classification (NCBI taxonomy): domain Eukaryota; kingdom Viridiplantae; phylum Streptophyta; class Pinopsida; order Cupressales; family Taxaceae; genus Torreya; species Torreya grandis. Next base: position 1,309,023 of record JARHVA010001858.1, read on the forward strand.
TATGCTTAATTCAATCTCCAATGCAAGGAAATTTTAATAGTGTAAGGATATGATTCATATATTCTAAAATGGATGCAAAAGGTAAAAACTATAACATGTTGATAGCTTGATGGTGGATGTTGACAATGGAGGATGACCCTCTAATCTATAGGCTTTCGGGTGAGAAGATGAACAATTGGGAAAAAAGAGATTTGTTGTGTTATGGTAATTTTAGATGGTTAGATTTGAGTCCTCGTCCATGTGGAAGATACCAATTCCTTATGTGTTTGAGAGATAAGGGGAAAGATAGCTAGTAGTTTAAATTTTCTCATGAATGATTCAAGGTAGTTATATGACTCATCTTGTTGGTTAAAAATTTCAATGATGACTCAACAATTGGTTGATAAAGTTAATAAAATGGTTACATGACTCAATTTTTAGTTGAGATAAATGTGGAAGATGTTTAATGACTTAGAAATTAAATATTTTTAATTAGTTGAGTAGAGTTAGGAGTACATGATTGATTGATTAATATGGATTAAGTAATTATTCAAAAAATGGATGGAATTAATATTAGTGTAACTTAGGATAAAATTCAAATTTAAGGTGGTGGTTGACTAAGTATGTTGATACTAATCAAAGTTTATTAGGACACTACATGTGGAAAAATCTATGTATATAAACTAACAATCACTCTAATGGTGTCTTTGGAAATAATTGACCCTTTGGATTTAATACATATATATTACCATTATAAATATGTTATTTTAGATTCTTTATGTATGATCATCTTCCAAAACAATGTGGAGCCACCATAAGTGTCCTCCATGGTAAACTCCATTAAAAGAACTAAACATAACATCTACTTTGAAAAATAAGACTTACATCCTCAACATATTATAAATCATTATTTAGAATTATATATCCAAGTATGTGTTTTCAATAAATTGGTTAAAAGAGTAATTATGGACAATGGTTCAAGACTCAACATTTATAATATATCCTTCCTTTATTTACATGGCCTTGAGGCAAAAGACATGGAATTATCAACTATGAGAATTAAGGGATTCAATAATATTTAATGAAATGTATTTGGGTAGATAACATGAAATATGGTTATGGGACATCATACATTACTTACTTTATGCCAAGTTATGCCAAATTTTTTAAATTACAACATTTTTGGGGGACATACTTAGATACATGAAATTTATGTAGTTCCATATAATTTAGATGCATGCCCACCATTTAACCACCATGGAGTAACTTATGTGTCTAACGAATATTGATCCTTTCAAACATTGTGTGATGGTCTAACAAATGAATAATTATACACCAAATTCCTATAAATATTATTTTGGCTCTCAATATTTGCTAAAACATGGATACCAAGGATAAGGATTATAAAAAATTAATAAAGAATAACGCAACCTACTTCCTATTTAAATATTATAAATTACAAAGGCTTAGGGTTTTTTAAAAAATCCATATGAGACAAATCATAATGCATGCATATATCTAATTATACTACCAATCTATAATTGGTAAACCCTAATTTTATTGATAAGAATGCTTCACTAGAAATTTGTACATAGGATGAGTTTTAAAATGACAATTCATTACATGAGTACTTGGGGGAATATGATGAAATACCTTCCTTATATCATAAGAATAGGTTTCCTCATGCCACCTCCACTCATGCTTACTTTAAGGAGAGTAATGGTGATAATATTAATCTATACCACAGGGCCCAAGACCAAGTATGTGGGAAAAAACTGAGTTTGGATGTGCAGAGTGAATACATAGAGACATATTTAGATAGATCTATCAAAACACAATAAATGGAGTGGAAGTCTTACTTGTAGGAAATGCAACTTGTATTCAATAGTAGATAATAGGGAAAATGGTACACTATTATACATCTCATCTGTTATAAAATATATATTTGGAGCATGTTATCTATGTTAAGACTATGTATCACACCAACCTCTATGAAGAATTCATATGTTACATATTTAACATGAATAATACAAGATTAGTTACAATTTTTTTTAGTTATGAATAATATGGTTAGCAATTGTTTCTTCTTTGTTGGACAATGGTTTCATTGGTGTAGGCTATTACTTTCCTTCTCTTTATCTTACTTAGGTGTTATTTCATTTGGATATGTTTATCTCACATTCATGATGATGGTTTGGATTCTCCTATCTTCTACCTATATATGTACTTATTCACCTAGTCATTCATGGCAATGTAATAGAACAACTCTTGGTTTATTCTTGGTGTTAAAATGTTGAAGTACTCATGGTTGTGGTAATGAAATCTTAGAGAGATCTTAGATGAAGAGTGTTGATAACTCTTTCATGGTATTAGAACACCTCAAAGTAGCCATTATTCAATATTAGGTTTATTTCATTGAAACAAATCCACCATTATTTCATTGATTAACGCTTTTTTGTAGTGATTCCCATAGACTATTAAGCCACTTTTTAAAATCAACTATATTTTGGTGCATTTTTAGGTATTCTAACCCATGCCATTGAGCCTTGAAGGCCTCGAAATTCTAGGATCACTTGTAAATTTTTTTTAAATAGAGAATTTTTCAAAAACTCATTTTTTGAGGGTTTTTTATGTTACCCACATACAGATCTATACAATGCATTTATTCATTATTTTTTTGAAAAAACTAGTATTTTTTGGTTTTTTAAATATCTTTCTAGGTTTTTCAAAAATAATTATGGGTTATTTATGGATATGAGTGTTATGTGTCTGTTCAACAGATTTGAGGCATTAAGGAGGTGGTGTTGGCATTATATTTGTATCATGAATTTTTTTGTGGCATTTGGATATGTCATAAAATGCCTTCCTTTTATTTTTTCTTATATGCTCAATCTATGGTGTAGAGTTGTTAGTCTCATTTCTTCCTTTAATGGCATTCCATTTAATCTACCTAAGTTTTAATTTTTTTTCAATCCACAAAGGAGTTGTGATCTTCTTTACCATCCTCCCATGGCCTCTGTGGTTTAGTCAAACTTCCATCCTCTCCTTGGTAGGCTTCTTCTACGCTTCCCATGAAAAAGGTAATACCATTTCAAAACCTACTCCAATTTGTCTTGGTTAGGAACATACTTTCCATTGTGGATCTCACTGATAAAAGCAAGTGGTTAAAAAAATTTACCACCAGGATAACTCTACTAGTTAGTAGCATTGACAAAGTTCTAAGTGATCTTAAACCAAGGCATGGTCCATTCTATTGACTGTGACTTGGTTTTGTATAAATCCACCCACCACTTGGATAATTAACTCTCCAAGTGACACTCCAATCTATCATTGGACACTTTAGGCTCCTCATTGACCATATAAGGTACAACCTTCTTTTATTTCAAAAATACACTCAACTTCACTTCATAAGTTTGTGTATTTGGTATTTGAAATGATATAAACTCAAAGTGGTTGGTGGGAATTTTTTAAAAAGAGGAGTCAATGTATTTAAAATGGTGTCTTTTATATAATGGAGGGCTAAGGGATGGGACTTAAGTGGGAAAATTTTTTGTAAGTGGTGAGTATTTTAAAGGTGGTGCTAATTTTTAAGTGGTGGGGCATGTCTTTTTTTCCTTCTAAAAAAACATATGATGGAGGGTTATTAACATTTGGGGTCCATTTTTAAAAGTGGAGAGGCATTATTTTTGTATATAAAAATAATCTCATTATAACATGGGAAAATATATTGTGAGGGGAGTTAATTGATTATTTTTTTATAACCATTCCAATCTCTTTTGTTGAAGACCAGTAGGTGAGGTCCAGTTTAGTAGGAGGCCAGACACCCTCACAAGAAAACAAATTCATTTTCTTCTTCTTTGTTTTTTCTCTCTCATTATAATTTTGGATGAATTTTCAGCTAAAATAAATGTCCTATATGCATGATATTTGGCCAACATTACTCCCTCTTGGCCCACCTTATATTTTTAATGACAATATTTGACTTTAAATTATTTTAGATGCATTTTGGGTTGAGTCTGAAGTCCTTTGCATGTGATTTTATAGGTTTTTATTTTTTGGTGGTTTATCATTTCATGTGTGTTTTTGCATACATGATGTCTTTTTTCCATTTTACACACTCTTCCATCAACCCACAACATGCTCTATTCTATTTTGTGCATTGGCACTTTGACACACTTATAGTCTGTGTCATGTTTTGATCAAGGCCTCTTTCTTAGTGTCTTTCTTTATTTTATGGAGACAATTTTTTTCTCCCTTATTTTTGGAACATCTCTCATGATTTATGATGGTATTTTTATAGGTTGATAGTCTCCTTGTTTGGAGTTATTCTAGAGAAGCTCAGTATCTTCTTTGTTTTAATTTGGTGTTTTTTTGTGTATGGGATATATTATACTCACACTAATTTATAAAAAACCATGAGGGGTTTTATGATTCAACATTATCTACCTTCATGTATTTGTGTGCTCTATTTTGGGCACTTTTTCACTTATTCAATTACTTATCTCTTTCATCATTACCAGAGCCATCCTCTTTGAGAGACTTTATCTATATTTTTGACACCACCTTTTTTGATAGTTGATAGTCTCCCACATCTTAAAGTGTATATATTATAGTGAATCCAAGTGTTATCTTATATTTTTTGATAGTTTGATAGTCTCTTTCAATGTGATATTGAGCTATTCTAGTGCATACAGTGTTAGCTTATTTGGTATTAGACTATTAGATTTAGAACACTCATAAAAACCTTTTTCATCTATTCCACCCATTATGGGAGGGTATTCATATAGATGTTTTGTCATCACTCCACCCAATCAATGGTATGGGGGGTGTGGTGTACATTCTACTTATTAGGTGTTGAGCATCCCTTGCACATGAAACACTCTTTTGTACTTTCATCACCACTAATAGTCTTCTTGATGTAATCAATTCTATTGAATCCCACTGCCATCTATTTTTATGATCAAGTAGTGGATTTGGACCACTCATTTAGATTGATTTCCTTTATGATTTTTGAGTACTTGGTGTATGGACTACTTTAGCATCATCTTTGGGGGGATTTCTATCTCTCTCTTATTCTTTTCTCTCTTTTGGCAAGGAGTTTTTACTATGGATTTTCTTATTTTTATCTAATTTATGAGAGTTATATATGTTGCACTTTTTCAAGTATTTTCTATATTCCTCTTTTGTACATGGGTATCTTATTTAGGCACTTTGTTTGTCAGAACCTATATGAGGTTATTTTACTTGTCTCTATCACTTCGATGATATGGTCCTTTTCTATGGGTCACAAGTGGTCAACATCTAAATCAAAAAGGATGTTGTGTCATAGTTGGCTCAATACATTATGGAGTTTTAGGCTTGAAAATTTTCATGTTAAAGATTGGGTGCATGCTCAATTATGAAGGCAAATCAATAATGAAGGTGTTCTTGATATACACTTGTATAAAGGTGTAAGGAACCTAACATAGAGGACTAATATTCTTATGTGGACATTTTAATAACTCCTTATGAATGCAAAACCAAACTTTATCACCAACTCAAAGTGCATGAGTTTTGCAATGTGCATCATATCACTCTTTGTGATTTTATTATGTGTGAGATAGATAATATATTAAAACTACTCATAAAAATATTAGATGTGGCACAAAAACTTTTTGAATTTGTCCACTTCATGTTCTTGTGTGTGTAATTCAATACTAATAGGTGCATGGTAGGAGATTTTTATAGGTTCCAAATGTTGAAATATAAGAGATGTATAAAATGGACTATGAAATATAGAGCTATATAGGGATAATTTATAGGCATGTTGAATGTATAGGAGATTTTAATCCCAAGTGCAAACACGTGCATGGTTATACAGTCATAAAAGATGAATAATTATGTGATTGACCACTTTAGTTTTCCCATCTATCTATGGATGAAATATTGTTGAATGATCCATCTAAATACCCATCAAGTATCACAATTCTTTCCAAAAGTGACTTATAAATCACAAATATCAATTAGAGACAATGAATGTTAGAAACCTAAAATGAACTCAAACATTATTTAAGAAGGATTACATAATTCCAACTAATTCAATGTATTTATTTTAAGTGACCATGATAGCCATATTAAAAAACATATCCAATATAAAAAACATAGTGTCATGTTAAGATATCATCATAAATTAACCAAATCATGAAATCCATGCTAATATATTCCTATGGTCTAGATGAAACCGATCAAGGTGTGTAAAGTCATAGCTTCATATTTGTGGGATTGGTGATACAACAAGGAATGCAAGAATTGATGTTTCATCCCACATCTATGTTCATGTGAAACCAATATAAGTGTGATTAAAATGAGTCTAGAGTCTTTATCATGCTAAAGTGTCTTGAGGGATTTACATAATGTGCCACCCAAATGAGTTGTTGGTGAGGTGCACCACCAAGAACATAGAAATGTTTGAGCTTATAGATGAGTTGGTTAAGCAAGTATAAATCCTAAACATATTTAAATTACATGAATTTGGTGTAATTCATTGTGAATTCTATATAAGTTTAGTAGAGGGATAACTAAACTATAAAGTTATGTCTACAAGTGTATAACATTGTGATGAGCACATGAACTAGTTGTTAGCTAAGTCAATCTACTACATTTTTGTCCTTAATTTTCTTGTGATTGATCATACTATGTAAATATTATAGGTAATTCATTCATTTCATGTGTCATGTATTTTATAGCTTATTCTACATCTATATAAATTGATATGATTTGTGATCTGAATGAACATTTTTCTTTTTCCCTAGAATGTAGTGGTGTTATTGCTTAATTCCTTAAATAATAACATATAACTATTTCTCATACATTGAGTACCTATACACCATTTCATTGAACATAATTGAGTGGTATATGATCAAATGTCCATGCTACATGATCACCACATTAAGCTCATAGTTAGATGCATTGGTGTGAATTTTGAAGGAATGTGAATTGTCAAGCATTGAGAAAATAAGAACTACATAAAGGTGTCATTTAAGTACCTCAAAATTATATTTTTTAGTATGAATCTAATTTAAATTTTATTTTCCATGTGTTATTTGATTTAAATCCCAAGATAGATGTGAAAACCCAAGGATTAACCTTTGGTGGAAGTTATCAAGTCTAATAAAACTCCTCAAATTTTTGAGTTAGTATGGAGTAGGCCAATCTTGGACCACTTTCATCTTATCTATATGTACATATATGCTTGTGTAATTAGTGATGTAGCTCAAGTAAAAAATATGTGCAATATTGAATGTGCACTTTACTAAGTTGGATTAAAATGTGTATTTACACAAAGTGTTAAGGATGTGTGAAACATGTTCCATATGTTCCTCCCAAGTCTTATTGAAGCTAAAAATGTCATACAAGTAAATGATGATGAAGGAGTTGAGAAAAGGCCTTATTAGATCATCCATCAAGTACATGAATGTGATTGCTGCATTAGTTAAATAAAAATGCATGACCAACCATTCATATAATCCTTTCCATGAATTAAATGTTGTATTATGGACATCTTCAGGATGGATTGGGCCCTGATGTTAACTTAAAGTTAATTCAATCTTGGTGAATTATTGTACACCTCAAAGTTATTATAAAAGGTCATCAATGCATGTCAATAGTTTTTAATTATTAACAATTATTTGGTTGAGTGCTTGATAGTCTATGTAAATTCACTATGAACCATCCTTATTAGATGGAAGGACTATTAGAGTCCCACAAAGATAATACCTATATCTACTCTTGCCCTAATTAAGGAGCTCTTATATTTGGAACTAAATTTCATCATTATTCTAAACTGATATATGATATAAGGGGATATTTTTAAGAGGGAATATAGGAACCAAATTAGTGCAGTGTCATATTATGTACTATGTTAGAAGTACTTTAGGCTCTATGATACTTCTTTATGTTATTTCAATATATTATCGATCTACTATTACTAAAATGTTGTTTGAGTTATGCACATTTCTAGAGTCTAATTTGTCTCCTATATAGGTGTGTTAGAACAAACCAAAAACAACACAAACTTATACATGTTTAAGATGAGTTATTTTCTTGGAAGATACCAAGGTGACTTTGGTCATGGGAACTAACTCAAAAATATTATTGAAGTGACTTTATGAAAAAATATTCCAATGTTATGGTTTGGCATGATATGTAATTTCTAAGTTATACAAATATTGTCTCCCCAATAAGATGGTGTAGACCTTCAGAGGGGAAATATCATAAGTTACATCCTCCATAGGCTTGACTACTAAAGAGTGAATTATGTCTATAAATATATTTCTTTCCCCTATTTTAGTCATCCCAAAGAATATGTCTTGGAGTGCATGGTAGTGGCAAGACCAAGTTGTTGAACTATGGATTATGTAACCATTATATATGATGACATGAAGAGTATATCCCTTTACCTAGAGCATGGTGTGTAAAATATGTTCACACTCATATAAGTTGATTTTAGTGGTTTTGGTACTTAGACAAAAGGCATCTAGATCAGTTTTGTCTATTAGTGTGGGTCTTGAGGTAGATATCTCAAAAAGGTCTTTTTTACACAACATTTAGAATAATCATGAGTGAATGAGTGGTGTTAGTGGAAACACTTATGACATAAATTATTATTACCTTTTTCAAAATTTTAAGGTGTAGGAGACTTTGATTTGTGTGCAATATTCTAGAGATGGTCACCTTTGTAAGAAGTGTTCTACTTTTGCATAGAAGGCTATGATGTGGATTTCTGTAAAATCTATCCCCTATGAACTTCATTGGATGAAGATATGGAATGATTATTTATATTTTCCTTGGTATAAATATTTTTAGTGTTGAAATATGTTTGCCCCAACATATCAAAAGTTAATAAATTCATCTCCACATAGATATAAGGTGAGATTATTATGTTGTACTTCAACACCATATGTTTTTCTATCAATTTATATTGTAGATATGTAGATTATTCATGTAACATGTTATTATAGTCTTAAAACTATCAACTCATAATAAGAATCCTATAAACCCCAAAACATTTCCTACAACTTAATTAAGGCATACACCTAATAAAAAAGAAGGTATTGTTCACTCTCCAATGTCACACATGCCAAATAGAAGATTAAATATTATCTAAGGGTATTGTATAATTCCTAATAATACTTTAACAACCTTATTTAATCATCAATGAGTTTACATTTTCATTGAAAATGCCCAAAACTAAGCCTACAAGGTTTAGATAGGGTTTAAGAGCACCCTACCTTATTAATTATTTTTAATAAAGGGGAGGAAAAAATATGAAAAATATGGTCATGGATTTTAATTCCATTATTACCCCCTTATATTGTAAAATTTTCAAGTCCCAACTCTCTCTACACTATATAGACCAAACATTTGAATGTGACCTTCGCAAGCTTGCCAAGGTGTTGATGAAGATTATGATGAAAATTTTGGAGTCTTAAGACCCATGAAAGATTTTTATTCATGTAAATTACTATATTAATTTTAATATACACTATTACATGAATTTACATCAACAAATCATCCTTTTTAATCTATACAAGTGGGTGGAAACCCTGTTCTAAGCATTGCAAATCACTTGTAACTACTTTCCATCATTTGAAACTAAATTATCATGAAATTTATACCAACCTAAAATTATAAAATTATCAATAAATCAATTTTAAATAACCTTTCTTCATGGTATTCACCCTTTTAGGGTCTTAAAGTGGTTTTTTTGACAATTTTACACAAGCTAGTGACTTATAAAAGAGTTCAAAAAATGACTTGGTGACCTTAAGCCTAACATTAAATATTTTTGGGAAGTTATAAATACTATAGGTACTATTAAATGACATTAAAACATGACATATGTCTTAAAAATACACCCTAAACCCTTATCATCACTTGACGCATCTTGAAGCATGACCTGAAGTGACTAGACAAGTTTAGTATTAAAATGAACATTACCTTAAACTTATCAAATTTACCTAAATTAATGTTAACATGAAATTTAAAAGGAATAATTTTATGGACCTATCTTATGGTACCCAAAATTTGGATAACATCTTTGGTAATCTCCTAGGATGGCATTCTTACTATGCTCATAAGACTAGTTGTCTAGTCCATCCATTAGGCATGGAGTCATATCTCACTCAAACTCAGACTTGAATTGACCTTGACCAAGGTAATATTACCTCAAAACACACATAATACAATAAAAACACACAAGTCAAAATAAGCTAAACAAGACAACACATACTTGTGCTAAGGAACTTAGGGAAAATAAAGCAAAAAATAACCTACTATGTACAACTAACCATCATATCTTCATCCTCAAAGATAAAATGGGAAGATATTTAGATAATCATGAAACCATGAAATTATATTATTATATGTTTAGTGAATTATAATCAAGTACTTATCATAGAGTGATAGTTTCCATCCATATTCTAATATATTGGCATGTTCATGATCTCCATTACCAGTAATCAAACATTCTTTATTCATTCCCATGTCCATGAATTAACTATGTGACTCAAGATTAAAGTCACACTCATTATAATCTTGGTTGTTTGGCCTAAAAAATACCATTATTTCCTCATCAATAGGCTACTTATGATTATCTATGACTTCTTCATGCCTATTAGTTACTACCTTCTTGATTTCTTGAAGACCTTCATTTAGAGAGCTATAATTTTGAAAGAGATTTCTTTCCATATCATCAAGGAAATATTCAAGATCACTTTATTCTTAGTCAACTGATATATTTTAATCTTCAATCATATCTTTCGCTTTCTCATCCTAAAGAGTGTCATACTCATCATATGTTTCTATGTCATACACTTGAACCTCTTTGTGGTGGATGATCAAACTTGTTGTGTTGTTAAGGGCCTTAAAATCCTCACAAATAAATACTTGATCTTATTGAGATGTTAACTTCTCAATTCCTTCAAACTCATTGAACATATACAAGTATGAATTCTACATGTCTTCAATGCCTCTTTCAATTTTCTCATGAGACTCAATAATATCATCAAATAGGATATTCTCTTTAAGATCTTTCTCATACATCTCTTGATCATGATAATTAGTCAAATACACATCATAAACATTATCCTTATTGGATATAGTCTTACCATCTATACTAGAGTAAAACATTTCTAACTCTTCCCAAAAGATAGCTTCTTCTTGATGGCTTGAAAGCATAACAAGCTCAATACTAACCTTACCTTTCTCTTGAGGAATAATAGGGTGATCAAACACTTAAAAATCATCAACATGATCATGGCATGGCTTAAAATTATATTATTCAAGTTCCATCAACTCATTTTTAGCTGTAATTTATTTAGCTGCTACATAATCATCTCTTTTCCTAATCAATGTTAAACTAATCTTCTTCCTCCATGAAGAATAAAATCTCATCTATCCACATGAGATCTAAAACCTTGTTTTTTTAAATTATATAAAACATTATTTTTTTCTTATTCATAAATTTTAAATCCATACCATTCAAGTTGATCCATATGATCATTTATGACCTCTAAGCTTACCAATTATTGGCTAAAAGGTTGAGGCTTGTGTTCATCCTTGAAAGATTATTGATTTTATTCTCCACCAAGGGGAGTTATAATGATCATCACTTCTTCATGATCACTATAATAACTCTCTACAAAACCTTCTTTACATTCACCTATAGTTAAAAAATATTACCTCTCAAAGGTTACCACCTCATAATTGTTTTTTGACAATTTCTCCTTCTCAATTGATTGTCCATCTTATTCCCCCAATGCTCTTTATTATAATTCACAAAAGGAGAGGGTGTGATGTAAATATACTTTATTATAATATTTTACACCTACTATAGTGTCATTATAACTTGGTATTTTGGGATAACTAGGTTTATTGGATGTTTCTTAGATATATGCAATTTGAATGGTAGATGAAAGACTTGAGGTGCTTGTAGGCTTTCTTGACTTGACCTCTAACATTCCTCCTTCCTTTTGATCTTGATATTACATATGAAGGACATCCTTCCAACTTATAATACCTTTTGGTTGGAATTTTACAACCACTTCTCCCTCTTCACTTTGGATGGGTATAGAAGATTCATTCTTTAGGATAGGTAAACATAATTAGGAGTCATGGTCCAATAAGGCCTCTGAGATGGAATGGTCTTGGGATCTTGGTAAAGGGTGTATGGATTTGAAATATAAATAGTTTTTTATTTTATAATACAAGTCTTTAAACTTACAATATTGGGGCTAGTGGACTCATTAAAAGATCTATTGAGATTTTTTTATCTTGTATTATAACTTGCAGGAGATTTGGAGAAAATGAAGATTGACTTGGGATAGGTGGTATATAGGGTTGATTAAATTTGGATTTCACATGATCCTATATCATTGTCCTATCTTCCACTAAATTCATCATCTTCTTAAATTCTAATTTTTCATTGATTGGGTGATCATCCTTCTCAACACTCACCCATACTATCCAAAATCCTTGCAAGAGCTCTTTAACCTCTTGAATGGGATAGATAGGAGAAGATACACCATGTTGTAATTATATATCAGTCCTTAAAATCTAATTTAAAAGGTGTATTACATATTATTTAAAGGTGATTAAGAGTGAATAAGGAGAAACATAACTTTGAGAAGGTTGATTAGAGAGATAGATGGGTTGTTGGTAAACTTAGTAGTCAACTATTTGAGGATTACTTGAGGAGAAACTATGAACACCATTAAATTTAAAAGACATATATGAAGGTAAAAAATAATCATTTTTATCATAAAACTAATGGTACATTTATATTTTATATGTTTGAGGCACTTAGACTATATATACTAATTGGTATTCACTTAGATTTGCCATTGGTGTTTGTGTTGTTTCCTCTAAAGGCTGATTTATTAAAGTATAATGCAAAAAATTACTTCAATTTATGATAATATAATACCACTAGGTGTGTTATAACTATTATAGATCAAATTTTTACCCTTGAGAGGTCATTTTAAGCCCTCTCGACTTGAGCTATGCAATGGGATTGGTCCTAGGATGTGGGTGACCATTAGGTGGACCAACCCCTAGATGTATCAATTAGGCTCTAATACTAACTTTCAAATTAAAATAAATTATAATAACATGAAAATAAACTAAGGGGTGATACACCAAATATATTGATCACTACAAACCAACTTCATGTGTGCATGTATACCATGAGACTAACCTTAACATACACTACTCTTAATTTAAATATCTCAGATTAGAATTTCAATGTGAAAGTTATGATAGATGTTTAGGCTAGGAGGAATAATTAAGAGGTCATATAATGACACTAATGAGTATAAAAACTTACTCAACCCTAATACTTAACTTGAACCCTTCACATCACCTACAAAATAGGATTTCAATCTACATATAGGTGTTATAATAGGAAAACATGTTAAAGAAGACTAAGAAAATCAATTGATAAGATCAACCATCCATGTGCAAAAACTAATTACATTCATAGAAGGAGGTAAAACTAGTAGTATTTCATTGATAAAAGGCATACAAATTGGTAGGGATTCACCATACCTAGGTGAAGGATCATTACAAATCCAAACAAGGTTGTATTTATAGAGAATGAAAGGAGGAGAGAGATAAAGGGCATAAAAGAGACTCATTGACAAGTGTCAAGCATTAGAAAACAAGTTAAAATCAATAAAATATTATAAATCAGACCTATAAACTCCTTCAACATGTATTGATTTGTGTGGTCATGACATTCTAAAGAGTTGGCATATGAGAGGTTCTTTAGCTCATTAAATGACTCAATACCTTCTTAGAAACTACCTTTATTCTTACTTAAAAGTTTCAATTGTCCTTATTTATCATTAAATCATATTTAAATAATCTTTTCCTTTTTTATTTACACCTTACATTAGTTTTAGAACCTCCTTATACTAATATTATAGTGATTATCATCTCTTCTTAGGTGTCTTGAAGCCCGTTAGTCTCACTATGCCTCTCTCTAATCAAAAGCCTCAAATATGTATTATATATCCATATATGTAACCTATATCCATAAAATTATTCTCTTAGTCTTAAAAAACTTTTATCAACCCCATTAAATGCATCAAAAACTCTACAACACTTCATTTCATACCTAAGCCCATACTTGCCTTTAATTCCTTATATCCTTAAAAATAGACAAAGACCCTTGTGTGGAATAATATGAAAATTATCATAAAAAATAATCATATATTTGAGTACCTATTATTCTATTATATCTTTTTACCAAATTTCATGACCAAATCCTGAGTGTAAGTACAATTACTCCACTTGTTTCTCTCTCCAATCAGCCCTCAATTAGACCTCTAGGCCTAGCAACTGAGATTTGTCTCTAATCAATGCCCAAACATGTGAAAATTTATATAATTGTTTTATTTACTTTAGGGACATCTTGATCATGTTACATGTCAAATTTGGGGTTCTTAAACCTTATAAGGATGGGTGAACTAAGGAATGGCCAAAACCCTAGCTTAAATGCTTGTTCAATCTTGAGAGGAAATTGAAGTGGTTTCTCAATAATTTTTGAGGTTTAAAATATTTATTATGGCATGTTTAGGTCTGAAAAAAAATAATACAACTCAACACCTTGATAATAATCTCTCTAAGAGTACCCTAAGTCTGCAAATAGGCTTGTAGGTAAGCTTCTTGAGAGACATAGTGACATAATCATCTTTTGGGCCTAAACTAGTGACTTGAATATCCCATTGATATTCTAAATAAGTATAAAAATGATAATATAATACCATAAAACCTTTTTATATTCTTAAAAATACTTCCCACTTGGTTTGAAGACTTATTACCAATTTGGATACTCATAAATAAGCCTGTAACTTGACTCTTAGGCCACTTTTATACACCATATTCTTCCCACATGCCACAAAATACCATATAAATTTGTCCATGAGACATTTTAATGTCACCAAAGTCATTTAAAGGTAAAAAAATCATTTTAAGTCATTTTAGGGTATATCTCTTTCATCAAGTCATTAGAAGGTTTATGGGTAGCCTATGAGTACTTTACAATCTTAACAATGGTTCATAAATACCATGGAATATTTCTCTATATTGATGCCAAAATATTTTTGTATGGATACCCATAAAAAATATACAAACACAATTTATTCCCTTTTGAAACCTCTTTTATGTTCTAAATAAAACTATGCTCTCTCTTGAGCTCTTCACAAGGCTTAGGCAGGGTTTGGAGTGGTTTCAACTCTTACTAATTATTCATAAATATGTGAGGTTGGAATATTTAAAAAATGTTAATAGTTTGAATTATTATTCCTCATTCACCATCTCAAATGTTCATTTTTAAGCATGAAACTTCTCCACGGAATTTTGAGTGTCCAAAGATGACTTCTCGGGCTAGTGTATTATGTGAGAGATTGAGAAGTTAATTTTTTGCAAAAAAAGTCTTAAAATTGAATTATAATGGTTGGAAATGATTTATAAAACTCTATTACACCTAATCTAATATCATCCATCTCTTTCTCAATAATATTGGTCCTTAAAATAGCCTAGAACATGGTCTCAACTATGCCTAGGGTTTGTAGGCCAATTGACATCATTGGCCCCAAAAACTTGTTCTATAATACCTAATTATAATATAGGATGTTAATAAATTACCTGACATTCACCATGATCTTTAAATTATTTTAAATATTCTAAAATCTAATTTTCATGCAAGATTACATCTAAATTTTCACAATTGAGTACAAAAATAAAAAAATTCCCACTAAGCATATAGGTGCATGAGACTATGTGACTATAGGCATCAAGGTGGATATATTTTCATCACTCTCTCTAAAATTTTAGGTATTAATTTATCTCTATTTAATTTATATACCTTTATTATTAATTTAAACCCCAACTTCAATGCACACATCACATCTTTCTCGTCAATAGTTATACCAACACTCCCTTGGTTGTAGGTGTGCACTAGGTGATTAAACTACAATTTTGGAATGAAAACCTCTTAAAAAAATTACTTATCACTTTTTATGTTCTTTAAAACTATTTAAAATTACCTCAAACTCATTTTATCATCTCTTTCCCTTGAAAACCATCTTACACTACCATATTAATCATTTCTTTCCTCAGTCCTAAGATAGATATGTAAATGAATATTTGGCTTAAAATAGGGTTTCAGATGCTTTGATCTTACATGGTGGGTGGTTAGACTTGTTGAAGTTATTATATATTATATTTTACCCTCTGGCCCATCATCCACATTCTCATTTCTAATTCATATCTTCATTGCATTTTAGGTGAAAAAAGGACCTACAAGTTTGTAGACCTTTAGGTCTACTTTTTGTTATTTTAGGTTCCTTTATCATGCATCTTGGACCATTTTATCAATAAATAAAACATTACATCATCTCATTGACTACCTCATGAGGTTTTATCCTTCATACAACACTTACAATGCAATATTTATCACCTTTTTGATTCACCTCTATGTAATCTAGTTTACACATAGTTTGTGGCCTATAATAGTAGTATGCTTGCCTTGGTAAGTTGGTGATGAGGTTAATAAACTAGTTTTAGTTGTTTCATTGGAATATTTATCCCATTTTAACTTATATACATTAATTACATAGTCATTATTTTATCACATGCCCTTGATATCATGTAAAATGAATTCAACCCAACTTGGTTTGCATTTCAATGCATATAGCCACTAATACACTAATCAAAGTGGTTATAATGTTTATTTGACCATTTATTAATAGCTTTAATACAATGTTTAATATTTCATTAAAATTATAAAATCATAATAAGACTACAACATATCCCAAACCATTGCTTGCAACTTCATTGAGGCTTGCACCTAACATGAAAGAAGGTTTTGTTCACTCTCCAATGCCACACATTCCAAATAAAAGATGGAATTTAATACAATGGTATTTTATAAGGCCTTATAATAATTTAAAAACCTTTCTTCATCACTAATGAGTTCACATTTTCATTGAAAATGGCCAAAACTGAGCTTGCAGGAATACATAGGGTTTAAGAGCACCCTACCTTCTTAATGATTGTTCATAAATGATAGGCAACTGATATTAAAACCTTGAAATTAATTTTAAGGTCACTAGTACCCCCTCCTCTTGTAAAATTTTCAATTCTCAACTCTCTTCGTGTTGTATGGACCAATTTTGTGAATGTCGCCTTCATAAGCTTGTGAAAGAGCCAATGAAGATTCTGATGCAAAATTTTTATTATTAAGACCTATTTAAGATTTTTATTAATGTAAATAACTTGATTAATGTTAATATTTTCCCTTAAATTCATTTACACCTTCAAATTATCATTATTCATCTTAGAATTCAGTGGCAAGCCTCTTTTAAGCATTGTAAATCACTTGTAACTATTTTTCATCATTTGAAATAACTTATCAAAGAATGTATACCAACCTCACATTATATAATTATTTATTAATTAATTATAAATAAAAATAATTCATTTTATTCACCCTTTTTGGGTCTTAAAGTTGGGTTTTGACATTTTTACACAAAGCTAATGACCTATAAAAGAGTTTGAAAAATGATTTATTAACCTTGAACACAACATGAAACCTATTAAAGCACTTTTACAAACTATATGGAGTATTAAATGACCTTTAAACATTAAATATGACTTAAAAATACACCCTAATCCCTTAACATCACTTGAAACATCTTGAAGCATGACCTGAAGTGACTAGATAAGTTTAGGATAAAAATGAACATTACCTTAAAATTATCAATATACCTTAAACTATGGTAACATGCATTTCATAATGAGGAATTTGATGACCCTATTCTATGGTAGCTAAAATTTGGATAATATGGGGTTTGTTTATAAAACCATATTTGAGCATATTGTGGATGTGTAGTAGAAGGCATCGGGTTGAGTTGTATTAACTCATGGAATTAGCCAAAAAGTGTGGTGAACTTTGCCTTCAATGCATCAAAAATAAGCCTTTAAACCTTTGGGGCTACCTAAAGTTTATTCTAGGCATCAACCATCTTGTTTTTGCTATGGCATTCTTCTAAATATTATGAAATGTAACTAACCGATAGACCTTATTTCTTGAGTTACTATTTCTATACGATTTTCACTTTCACATTCAAAAAGGAAATGAGAAACTAAGAGATATGGTCTAGGGTTAGTTGATACCCGGATGAGGTCGTGCACACCAAATTTAGACATTGTGAGAACTCCTCTTTGGTTGTGGAGGATGACACTTATAGAAGAAAGAGACTAAAACAAAGAAGGCGTTAGATGAGGAGATGGTGGGCTGCCAAGCAAAAGCTTGATCCTAGAAGTACAAAGACTTCTTTGAGGGATGTCAACCCACTGATTGATAAAAATAATGTTTGATAAAAGGTAGAATGATAAAAGACTAAAATGATTAAAAATTGAAATAAAAATAGAAGTAAATGCTTACCTAAATGCTATTATCAATCTAGTCACAATCATCGATGTCAGTTAGTCTGCCGACATCAGTTGGTAAAGTCTACCGATGTCAGTTAGTCTATCGACATCAGTGGAGGCATTAGTTGATGTCGGTCAGGATGATGGTCTGGGACAAGGTCTGGATGAGTTTATGGTCTGTGGATGGGTCTGTGGTCTGTTTGGGGTCATTAAAATGGCTTGAGGTGTCTAAGAGTCTGTTTGGAGGTCTGTGCAGGGAGAAAGTATGGTCTAAAAGAGGGACCAGACAAAAGACAGAGGCAACAGGAAGATAGGGATTAGAGAAGGCCTTTCAGCCTCTCAGGGAAGAGTAGGTTGGGTCTGGGCAGTAGTCTAAAAAGTAGTAACTAACAGTCTAAATAATTGAAATGAAAACACAGAGGGAATACTTACCTTTTCCCTGCTAAAGAAGAAATGTTGCAAACTGGTTGCACCTGTTGTTGATGTTGTTGGTGTAGAAGACCTCTAGCAAGGTGGAATGACTGATGACAAGTACCTATTGTTGTTATAGCTTGCTGTGTGCTTGAGAGAGAGAGAGAGAGGTCTAAAGATTGGAAGGTCTGCTGCTTGGAAGAATGAAAGATCAGATTGTTGAAGGTTGAAACGTCGGGTTCCAAGATTGGAAAATGGATCCTGCATTTGGGTCAAGAATACAGTTATGAAGGAAACCAACACCAGTAATATCACTGACATCGGTCGATAGTTGATAGATGTCAGCGGCTAGAAGATAGGTAAAAAGGCTAAAAATAGCCTTTCATCCATTTTCCCAACTACCAGGTCAGCGGGTCAGGGGAAGAAATGGTCGAAGGTGATTTAATAGGCATGGGAAATGAGTGGGATAAGGGAAATGGGGTCTTAAATCATTTAAGACTTGGCAAGGGGTAGTGGAGGGGAAGTTGGAATAGGTCATAGGGTGATAAATGAGGGTATCCAAGGGCAAAGAATCCAAAGAGAGGAGAGGTGGCATGGGTGAGGTGTCAAGGGAGAGAGAGGGAATTATTAATTTAAAATAGATAATCATTTTAAATTAATAAGACATAGGTTAGGCATGGTTAGAAGTGGAAAGGGGACCAAAGGGGGGAGTCAACCAAGGGTTAGACATGATTTCGGTGTCTACAGTTACACTCACATGTTTATAGGTATAGGAAATAGAAGATATCTTCAGCTCTAATACCAATGATTTGTACCATGGATCCCATGACCAAGTGTGGGGAAAAAATAATTTTGGATATCTAGATTGAATGCACAAATATGTATTCAGATAGAATAATCAAAACACATTCAATGGATAGAAATTTTTACTTATAATAAATTCATTGCTTAATTGGCTAATAGGATAATACCTTTCATGTGTTTGTTTAAAAAGGGACACTAAATTTATGTGGGATGACATTATTATTTTTTTTTTTGATATTATAAAGAGTATTTAACAAATCCACTAGTGTTCATGCCTCCAATACTAGATATACCATTACTCTTTTATATATCAGTAATAAATGAGGCCTTAGGGGCCTTATTAACATAATATGATGATGATCATTAAGAGCATGAAATTTAATATATAATTTGTCAATTGGTTAGTTATGAATGTAAATATAAATCATATATATTTATGGTTAGAAGTTGTGTGAAATGTTTTGAGAAAATACATTTCACATAGCTTCTACCAAGAAATCTATATGATTTACTCTTATAGACTATGGAAACATCAAAAATATTAAATTTAAATATATTATAATGGAAAAACTATATATAGAACTAGTATTTGATACACAAAAATTGAAGCATTATCTATTAGTAATGAAATCCATGTCATAATTAAATAATATTCCTTTCATTTTCTCATGAACAAAACTCACCTAACAAGTCTAATAGCTAAGTGGGTGATAAAACTTACAAAATTTAATCTCAAGTTTACATCTCAAAAATCAATAAAAGGACAAATTATAGTTGGTCTACTAGTTGTAGCTCCATTATCAGATCTTTTCCTAATTACCAAGGTTTTTTGTGATGAGTTATCCACATATAACATATCCCATAATCCATGGACAATGTTATTCAATGGATCTATATGTATGATAAGAATGGGTGCATGTATCATATTTTTCACCCTTGAGGGTGAATACATGCCATTTTATTATATATAAGCATTCTCTTACACTAACAATATAGAAAAATATTAGGCCTTAATAATCTTATTATCAATAGCACAAAAACTTCATATCAAGGATATTCAAGTCTTTGTAAATTCTCAATTGGTTGTTAATGAAGTTACCAATCATGACCAAACAAAATAAAAACATTTGATTCCATTTTAAGAAATGGTAGATAGACTAAAAGAAACATTTGACACATTTTCTATTGATAATATCCCACATAAAGATAATTGTCATGAAGTAGTGGCTAGTGTGACATGCTTAACGCCTTTTGATATCAAGGATGCTTATATAAATTTTATAATACATTAGTTATGAAAACCTTCCATTATGTTAAAAAAATTGATGTTTTATCAATTCTCACTATTAAAAATATCTATACAAATTAAAAATAGTATAATGACATTTTTAATTTACTATATCAGGAATACACACTAGATCAGTTCACATGGAATGATAAACGTAAGCTATAAAGAGAGGTGATTCATTATGGTATTACTAAGAATGAATTTTTCATATTATTTTTTTTATAGATAATTACTTTGATGCTTAAAAAAATATTAAGCACAAATAAAACTTCTATAAATGCATGATAATGAGTATGGGGGAGCTTTAGTGGAAAGGACATGTCATAGAAACTATTACGATAGGGTTATTATTGGCCTAAAATGTAAAAAGAATGTATTTATAACATTAAACTATGTTTACAATGTTATAAATATATTATTTTAAATTTTGATCCATATCATGAGATATAATCGATTGTATCATCTTGGACTTTTTATTTGTGGGGATTTGATTGAATTGGAAAAATCAATATAGTATATATAAGAGGCCACAAATTCATAATCACAATTACATAATATTTTACCAAATGGGTGGAATAAATTCCTCTTGCATTTACCACAAGGGACAACATATGAAGGTTATTAATGACCAATATTATCTCCCATTTTGGCATACCTTTAGCTATAACTAATGATAATGAGTCATCATTTAAAAATAAAATAGTGAAACACTTTCGTAGAAAATAAAAAATAAAACACACTTTTTATAACCTTATTATCAATAAGGCAATGTTCAATTAGAATTGACAAACAAAACCATTATCAAATTAATTGGAAAAATTGTTGAATGATACAGTAAATATTGACATCATTAAATGTTGTATTCTATACCACACTAGTGTTTATACTTCTCAAGCCACACCTTATTCATTGGTTTATGGTATAGAGCCAGTTCTAATAATTTATACATGTTTCTATCAAGGATATTATAAAATATAATGATTATTAATAAAAATGATTACACTAGTTGAAACAATTGAGTTAAATACACACATGCTATTAAACATTTATGGGTCTATCAAGTTCATGTCTAAAAAGTATATAACAAAAAAGTTTAACCACACATTTTTTTGTGGGTGACTTGGTAATGAAATAAAATTAAAATAATATGATTACACAAAAACGTAAAAAATGAAAGTTGAAACCAAATTGGTTGGGCCCATTCAAAGATATATAAAATTTGGGGAAAAGGGATATACCACCTAGATACGCCTTACAGAATACCTATTAATAATCCAATGAATTCCATGCATTTATTTAAGTATCATACCTAAGAAAATTCAAAATAAAAATCAATAAAATATAAAAACATTCAAATAAATTAAAAAATATAAGAATATTTAGCATTCACATGTTTACTAACTTCTTGACATATATTTTGTTTAATTTATGCTATTTTAATAAAATAATACACCAAACCCATTATACTTGCACATATAAATGTTATAACTTTTCTCTTCTCATGTTACACACCACATTGGGGTCATCTACTTCCTTGATCATTATTGATATAGGTTGTTATTGACAAGTTTGACCTCATAGGTCAAATCATCACCCTTGCAATTCAAAATTTTGCATTTCATTATATTTTGTCCTATTTTTCTTTATTTTTGTCTTTAAATGTCCTTAGCATGATCACTTGAAGCCTTGATTAGTAAATTTTAAGGTTAATTGGATAGGTTTGAGGTTTTGTTCATCAGAGACTTGTGTTTGTTTAGTCTTTCTTAGTCTTTTCAAGCCATTTTAAGTGGTTAAAAGAGTTTAAAGTGTCTTTATAGGTCTCATATAATGTTTCAATATCATTGCATGCCTTACATGTGATCAATTAGGTTGATGATTTTTTGGACTAACTTTATGGCTTATTTATATGTATTTTTGAACATTTTATGAATTATAGAGAAGGTTTTGCAAGGTAATGACAATATATTATCACAAATAAACTTCATTTCATAATTTTTTATCTATTTATAAATTTTTAGTCCTTATTAACACTTTTTACAACATTTCAATGAGGTCACCTAAGTAATTATCATTTTCAGTGTTAAAAAGGTCATTTTAAGGCATCCATATAGATTTTTAAAAGGTTGTTGGTTGGAAAGTATCTTCAAGACATTATTTAGTCCCATAAATGTCATATAAATTTTTTATAGGAATTTTTATGTGTTACAATGGAGAAAACCTACTTTTCTCCCATATCGACCTCTTTAGCAGCTTAAAGAAGGCCAAAAGGTTTTATTTGGTATGACCAGGATTGAGAGATTTAAGGTATAATATATTATTAAATGATATTTACCATAATGGAATTAATTTTTTATTTTTTTATTTTTGTGTTCATTACCTCATACTTATGAACAATTGCTAAGAGTGTAGGGGGTCTAAATGGCCTATTCATCTAGGCAGGGTCAAGGTTTTCCTTCATTTGTTCACTTAAATATTAAATGGGTAAGAATGGTTATGTTGAGTTTATTTCAGGTCTAAATTCAACATATTTAATAAGGTACATATGGCATAAATTTAGTTTCTTATAGTGTCTATATGAATGGTCTATTTGATCAATTTTGGAACATAATTTGAGTTGTCAAAGAAGTATAATCATATTAATGTGTTTAAATTATAATTATTAAGTCATTTCACACCTAATTCATCTATTAAAAATCTCATATATCTCCATATTAATTATAATCTCCTTTGAGATGGTTTTGGTGAGATAATCTCCTTAACAAGGTATAACTATAGTTAATGAGTTTCTAATGCTTGAAAAATATATCAATGAGGTCAAAATTATCTTATAAATCATAGTGACTAGATATTTATACTTAAGTAATTTAATGGATTTCAATTATTTTCAAGAGACCATACTCTCTTAAGGTAAAAAATAGCACTTAGAGGTCTAGTAGCATAGCTCTACATAAAGAGCTTGGTGAGCAAGTTAAGAGGAATATAATGACAAGTGACATGAATAAGGAGTCACAAAGGTTGGAATGTTTTATTAAGTAGATGATATTTTTTTATTTCACTCTTTATAATTATTTAAATGGATAATGACACTCATAAGGATCAAAAGACCCAAAAATGCCTATTATGCCTAAATGTACTAGTCAGGCCTATATGTTATGACCATGTAGACTAATAATAAATAGGTAAGCAAAATGAGAACACTAATTTGATCTCCTTGACTCATATAAAAGGACCAAGTGATAATTAAAAGGATAAATTAGGTGAACATGATCATGGAATCCTTAGTAGGTGAAATGATGATAAGTGTCACAGAGAGAAATGACTACCTACAATAGTCATGATGGAGTAGGGGTCATAAGAAGTATTGATTTGTTATATAAGCTAAAATCAAGGTTTATAGAACATAAATTGCTGTCATATAAACCAATTCATTCATAAAGATATAAATCTGATGAATAAATGGAATAATTCATTCATAAAGAGCTAAATCTGATGAAGAAATAACATTGCAAATTCCTTTATTCAAAGAAGTTAAGGTATTTTTTCATTTTATAAGGTAACGGATCATTTCTTTTTTTCATTTATATTCAAATATCCTTAAAATAATCTGATGATTCTTCAAGATATTTTTGAACATGAAGGGTCAAGAGGATCTTAAGATCTCTTTTGTCTCTTGAGACCAATCTTCCATCCCTCCTCAAGGAGAAATCACCACCTACAAGAGTCACTCATGAAGATACTTCAAAAGTTTTCATGTAGAATATGGAGGTAAGAAAATAGTGTAATGATCTAAGGGAGGATGAATTCAAAACTTCAAATTAAATTATTATTTTCATGTTCTTACTCAAGTTCCCTACTTTACATACTTTAACATGATGGTCTTAGTCTGTACAACAGGGTCCACAAACTCTCTTGATGACTATGTTTTCAAAGAAATTCAAGGTTTTGGTCTTAAGTGAGGGATAATAATGAATAATATAAAAATTTATAGTCATTTAACTTTAATTAAAATTTATATTCATTACCAACTCACTCCATACCTCCACTTCACCTAGTGTCATATTCAAGACTTGAAAGGCACCTACATCCATCCTCTTTTGGCTCAAACAATGAGGTGAAGGTGAGGTTGGATCCTAATGTAGTTGGTAGGTATATGGAGTCATTATGAAGTATATAAAAAAATTAAGGGCATCTTAATAAAAACATTTCTTTATAATATGTGATTAATATTACCTAAATGAGCA
Organism: Torreya grandis; assembly: GCA_037957365.1. Classification (NCBI taxonomy): domain Eukaryota; kingdom Viridiplantae; phylum Streptophyta; class Pinopsida; order Cupressales; family Taxaceae; genus Torreya; species Torreya grandis. The sequence goes on from JARHVA010001858.1 coordinate 1,334,223, forward strand.
CTTACAATAGGGTTTGAGTAGGCCTAAATAGTCAGGCTTATGAAAATAAGGCAAGGTGAGTAAATAGATAAGAGCCTAGACACTTATACATTCTAAATGATACTATGAGATGATAAGTAGCACATTCTCAAGTTTTTAGTGACATCTCAAGGTTAAATTACCCTATATTGGGCATCTCACATCATGAAACATCACATGATCACTTAAAACCATCTTATTTTGACTCAAGTAGTGGTATGAAGAGAAGGTTAGAGATAGAAGGATAATGATGAGAGACATATTCCATGTAGATAAATAACACCTTATAAAGTAATATAGGACATCCAAAAGTATTATATAACCTACATAGAAGATATCACCTCTCTCTTAGTCCAAACATCACCTACATCAGGACCTAATAGATCATGAGACAGATTTGGTTTAATATGAATTTAAAAAGAGAGGTACATAAGAATTAGTAATATATAAGGGGTCAAGGAGTGAAAGTTAAGTATTATTGAAACATTATCAAAGTCATTACTCTTTCTCTCATTCAAACTATTTCATTCTAAGCCTAGGTACCTACAGCTAAGAGGCCTAAATGACCACATACACATGTCAGTTTAAGAAAAGATGAATAATGATAGTTTGAATGTGAAAAGAAGGGTGAAAAGGTGATATGTAACAATAAAATAGTATTTTTTAGATTTAATCATGGCTCTCATCACCTCTATTTTATTTAAGCAAATAAATGAAACCTCAAATATCCACCTATAGCTAGTTTGACCACCTTCAAGACTAATTGAGCAATAGTGCCTAACATAATAAATGGTATTTTTATGACTAATAAATGTTGTCATGGGGACTAAGGAATTGTGTTTCATGTTTATGAAGGTCACAAAGCTTAGAATAATTTCTCATTTTAGACAAAATGCAAGAAATTAATAGAGTTAGGGTTAAGTACACCATTTTATCAAGAAACCCTAAGCTTAATTCAAGGGGTTAAAAAGAATATTGGGTGAATAAATGATGATGATATATTTTATAAAATTATATAAAAGGTTTCATAGACACCAAGGAAGCATTTGGAGCCAAAACCAAACTCTCTCACACCTCCTCAAGCAAGTACAACCTTTTTGAGCTCTTAAACAAGTCTAGAAACTAAAGAATGGTCACTTTATTATGATTTGAAAGGTATGGGAAAGTTTCATGTGATAATAATTTATTAGGTATTGTTAGTGGCCTCTGTATACTCAAAATTTGTGTAATTAATTTTTGGATTTGGCCCCTATTCCTTATGAATAATTGTTAAGACCTTAAGCAGCTATAAACCTTTTGAAAACCCTTCTATTATGTCAATGTAGAAGAAAGTGGAGAATATGCATCAAAATTAATGTTTTTTACCCTACAACTTACCAAACTATATTCTATACTCTTTTAATGTCATCCACATGACATTTGTTTGTACCTGCACTTATATAGATTTGATAAAAATTGTACTTTTCTAAGTTTTTGAGACAAATGGGGGTGTTGAATTGTGTGAATGAATTAGAATCATTTGGAGAGGTGATTTTGGAGTTATTATACCTGTAAAATTTTAAAAATACATAAAATATAACCCAAAAGTGTTCAAACAAATCATATTTTTCAAGGTAGTCTGAGAATGCCTTAAAAGGAAAACCTTCCCAAAAGCCATTTCATGGTTTGACTACTTACACAATGTTTTAAAAGCCCAAATATGACATGGAAGATGTTATTAGGATAGGTAAAATTATTCAAACACTTTTTAATAGTTTCACATGTGTGGGTTGTAATTTGGGCCAAATTTTTCTTTCGAGGCCTAAGAGTCCTAATTAGGCCTAATTGGAGAGATAAATGACAGAAAAGGAGTACTTCCACTTTGAATTGGAACATGAAATATTTTTTGTAATTTTAAGTGGATAGAGGGTACTAAAAAATGTGTTATGTTTTAAAAAGTGGTCCTTATATTCTCCTAGACAAGGAGCTTTATAGTTTTTTAGTGTTACAATGAATGAATCAAAAACCATGTTATAGGAGAAAAATTGCATCTTTCAAGATAATTTATGGTTCCAAATACATTTTTTTAGGTCTTAATTCATTTTTATAATCCTTATATGTAGGTATTTTTCTTGGTTTAATGTAAAACTCATTTTGTCTCTCTTAAGCCTTTTTGCTCATGGAGTTAAATGATTAAAACATCAAAGTGATGCATATAAACATTTACAAAGGATTTATTAGGGTTGATACTTGTTTCCAAACCACTTTAAGGGTATTAAAAAATCATATTTTTATTGGAAGAAGGTTTCAAAGTTTGAAAAGGTGTCAAATACTCCTAATCAGACCCTTTTACCTTCCAAACCTAACCAAAGAGCACAAAGTCAAAGAAATTGAAAAAGCATTATAACATCATAAGGATAATGGAGACAACTCATAAATAATTAGATACATTTTCAATTGAGAGATTAATGTAGACATGACTAAGACTTTAAGGCCTATTTTTAAGGAGGTGACATCTTCTCCAAGTATATAGGGTATGCAAGCAAAAATGTAGACATTTCTGTTGGTCAAACATCATAAATCAATTACATGACTTATTCAAACTTTCAACATAAGTCTTGTCTTACCCCTACACCATTTTTAAAAGGGTGGATGAGAGATATTAAAGGAAATACTACATAGAAATTGGAAAAGGACTAAGTAAATGATACATTCCTAGTTTTTTGGCTCTTGTCTCTTTCTCTCTCCTTTCTCATTTTTATCTATATGTAAGCCTATTTTTGGCATTTGAAAAATATTCTTAACCTAATTTATGTAAAGTACATGCTTAAAAAACACTTTTACTTATCTCTTTTGAATGAATAATATTGAATTCATTCTTCCTCAAAGATTTTGACTAGTGTATGTTCATGGTTAGTTGATGAATGACAGTGATGATGTATGCTTCCTTTCATTTTATCCTCTCCTCTTTACCTATTTGTAGATGTTAACTCATCCTTATAGGTTGCATAATGTTATTGAACAATCTTGTATATATGGTAAGTTTTATCTTTCCATAATGTATTTAAGATACCTATTGATTAAGTTACCTTAGATCATGCATCAAACTAAGGATCTATGTGAAATTTTGATGTTTGGAATCTTTCATTCAAAAAGTGAAATCAAATCCATATCTCTATTCATCCTTTTTATTGCATATTAAATAAGTGAAGGGCATATTTTTATGTATCACCTCAGTTAGATAGATTTTTCTTTCATTTTACCTTCTTCTATTTTCCATTCCAAGATGGTAGTGTAGAGAAAAGATCCTAACTAATACATCAAGGGAGCTAACCCTAAAAATCTAGAGATTTAATCCATCTATTAGGCTAACCACATCCTAGGATTGTCTCCATGTTATTTCAGACTGTGAATGCCTAAAAATACCTTCATAAGGGTGTAGGTTTATTAGATAATTCTTTTTGGCACATCTAATGGGACCCAAATCCAAAGTAATGGAAGGATTGCTGGTGTTATTCTTCTACTAATTGGCCTTTGGAGGCATTCAAAACATCAATGGCATATTCAAGTTTTATTGACTAGTTTTAGCATCCCAGACATTAGTTCAAGTAAGTTATGTTTTAAATTCACTATCTTGATGAAGTCTAATGGCTATGTATGAGGATAATTCCTATGCTATGCTTCATTTTCAGCCTTGTAATGAGTTATACTAGCCTGTCCATGATCTGTATCATCACTATCATGATCCATATGAACCTTGTTATGAGCCTAATCAACCTTACCAATATTATTATCTATATTATGATAATTATTGTCATAAGTATGATGAATCGTATTATATTTATACTGAACCTTATCAGCCTCACTATGACCATAACTATATGCCTCAGAAGACTTATAAATACTTGAAATAGTCATACTCACCTTCTCCTACTCCATCTCCAACTCAGAATGATGTTTCCCCTACCATACCCTTATTGGCATTCAAGCTAAATATGCTAAAGTCTAAAGGAGTGATGAGAGTATCAGATAGAGAGTTAGATGTGATCTTATTCACCTCATAGATAAGATGAGTAAAGTGTTGCAATGTTGACAAGTAGGTGGGAAGTAGTTGGAGAGAAAAATTAGATAGTCATAACTTATGATTTATGGGAAATAAGAAACATGATCCAATGGTGGGTAGATAGGTTAATGAGGTGGGAGAATCAAGAGATCCAACCCAAAAAAACTCACCCATATCTTCCTACCCTTAGTTAAAAAAAATTTATTTCAATTTCCCTTCTAATTACACATACCCTTCCTCAAGAAAACAATCTTATTCCATCTTGGATTCCTTCTTGGGCTATGACTCTAGGTTATGCCATGCTGAGTTTTATGGATGAATTTCCTCCCATCACTCTTCAATAACCTTATTATTTAACATATCATCCCTCTTATGTTTCTTGTCCTCATGAAGTCTTTGACCATTCTCAAATGGAGCCTCTAAGAGATTCAATTCAACCTTTAAGTGAACTTACTAGTTTCAAGTCCTACCATGGAACCAAACACCTAAGTCTTGAGAGAAACAAGAGGAAAAGAGTCAAGATTCAGATTTCTATCCCAAAGAAGTCCTTGTGCCTATTTAGGTCTTAATTTCCCCTTCCTCAAGAACTTAAGGTTACTTCATCTTGGAGGAAACTCTAAGAAGGATCTCAAGACAAGAAATAGGTCTTAGTTGAGAAGTTTGGAAATTAAGCTGCATCTAAGATTGAACCTTAAGAAGACTATAATAAGGTTTAAATGGTTCTTGATAATGATGAATCACTCATAGGATAACTCAACTTACTCTATTTCCAATCATTCCTATAAGAATCTTTGATTTTCCAAAACCTCAAATTGGAAAATTAGTCCCTTGATCCCCAAGTAAACTCATGAGCTTATTCATTTCCCTCGCACCATCCCCCTTTTTTAAGAGGAGCCTATTACATGGAGGTTAAATGAATAAGTTACAACAAAAAGTAAATTTCAAGGAGAGTGTGGTGAAGATTAGGAAAGAATGTATGAATAAGAAATTTTTATTGGTATTCCCCTTAGTGAGAGCAAAGACATTTTATCTTTCAAATTAGAAGAAGTTGTAGTAGAAAATGAAGGATATGTTGACTTATTTAAAGATATTCTTTTTGATGTGATTGAGAACGAATAAGAGAAGGTAGATACTTGTTTTGATCTCCCTTGTATTTAGCAAGATCATAGTGAAGATTTATTTGAAGCTTTGAAATCAGGTTACTCACTTCTCCTGGGTGACTATGAGTTGAGTAAGGAAATAAGAGGCAATTTTGGTAAACCAATCAACAAGATAGAGAGTGACATTATTGAAAATATTCCTTTTCAAGAGGTATCCTCACTAGATGGTGATTTTTTTGAGATACTCAGCATGGGTTATCATCTGCTCACCTCATTTGTAGACCTTGATGTACTCTTGGAAGATAGTGAGGATCCTTTTTGGCCACAATTTCCTAAGGAATAAAAACTCTCACTTTTGGAGATAATGATAGATAGTTTGAGATCCTTCAAGAGGATACTAAGGTCTAAGTAGGCTATTTCAATTAGTATTATGAATTTCATGATGTAACAGGTCATATAAACCAACATATGGCCATCTTAGAGACTATTAACAAAGAAGAATAGTTGCAGAAGGTAAAGGTTGAATCCCAAGAATAGTATGTGTTCATTGGAGTACATTTGTTGATGAAGACCTGTTAAAAGGTTTTTCAAATGTATTGGAATTCAATATAAAGTATCATTCAAGTAAGAAGTCAATCAAATGTGATTTCATACACCATTGCATACCTCATGAACTAAGTGATCCAAAAAAAATTCCTTTTGACCCTAGAGGAAGATTTTTGTGGGTTATTTGTAGTTAGTTTAGTTTTCCTCCAAGTGTTGTCTAGCACATTAGTTTGGTTATTTTTTGTTTTTAATAAGTTCTTAGTTAACACGTGTTTTGTTAGCATGTTTCTTTACTTTGTTATCTTTTCTTTTCTTATATTTGAGGAGTAATGCAGTTGTCTTATCTTGAGTCAAGATTAATGGTCATTGGTAAATGTCTAATCATGGTTTTTTTAAAATATAAATGTGTTTATGAGCCAAAATACATGTAAAGTTACTAGTTCTTAAGCATAGCATGCATGATTCCTAGTAGAATCACCAAAAATGTTGATAAGTTTGACCTCACATGTCAAATTATCACCCATGTAATTCAAAACATTGTTGTTAAAGATTGTTGTCCTATTGTTCAGTAAGTTGGTCTTTAAATTTCCTTAGTATTATCACTTGAAGCCTTGATTAGTAAATTTTAAGGTTGATTGGATAGGTTTTAGATTTTATTCATCATGGCCTTATGCTTGTTAGTCTCTTCTTGGTAGTTTCAATCCATTTATAGTGGTGAAAAGAGTTTAGAGTGTCTTGTTAGGTCTAATATCATGCTTCAATATCATTTCATTCCTTACATATGATCAATCATGATGATGACTTTCTAGACTAACTTTATGACTCATTTGTATGCATTTTTAACCATTTTATGACTTCTAGAGAAGGTTTTACGAGGTAATGATAGTATATTTTAATAAGTAAAATTAATTTAATAATGGTGTATTTATTCATACATTTTTATTCTTTTTTAATACTTTTGATAGTATTTCAATCAGGTCTCCTAAGCAATTATGGCATTTTTAGTGCTAAAATAAGCCATTTTGAGGCATTCATATAGGTTTTTAGAAGTTTGTTGTCTATAAAGTATATTTAGAACATTAATTAGACCCTTAAAGGTAAAATCCATGGTTTTTATTAATTTTTATGTTCTAAAATGAATAAAATCCATTTTTCTCCCATATTAACCTCTTTGGTAGCTCAAGGAAGGCTAGTAGTTTTTGCTTGGTATGACCAAGATAGATAGAGTTAAGATATAATATATTGGTAAATGATATACACCATAATGGAACTAATTTTTTTATTATTTTTTTTAGGTTCATTTCCCCATCTTTTTAAATAATTTATAAGAGTGTAGGGGGTCTAAATGGCCTATTCATCCAAACAGGGTATGGGTTTTACTCCATTTCTTTGCTTCAGGATTTTATGTGGATTAATGGTTATAGTGAGGTTTTTATAAGTTAAAATAGGACCTATTTAATGTTTATTAATTATTTAAATACATATATTAAGGTAAATATATCACAAAACTAGTTTCCTATAGTTTCTTTGTGAATGATATATTTGATCAGTTTTGGAGAATGATCTAATTTTTCAAGAAACTATTTTCATCTTAAAAGATTTTAATGTTAATTATTGAGTCATTTCACACCTCATTCATCCAATAAAAATATCATATATCTTGATATTGAGTACAATATCCTTTGAGCTGGTTTTGTTGAGATAATCTCTTTAACAAGGTATAGCTATAATTAATGAGTATATAGTACTTGAAAAGTGTCTCAATGAGGTTAGTATGACCTTATAAATCATATTTCATAGAGATTTATACTTAATTAATTTAAGTTATTTCAATGAGGTTCAAGATACCATACTCTCTTAAGGTATAAAAGAGCACGTATAGGTCTAGTAACATAAATTTATCTCCAGACCTTGGTGAGTAACTTAAGAGGAATATAATTATAAGTGACATGAATAAAGGAGTCACAAAGGTAGGGAGGTTAGATTAATAATATTATATTGTTTCATTTCACTCTTTAAAATTTTATAAATGGATAATGACACTAATAAGAATCAAAAGACCCAAAAAGGGCTATTATGCCTAAATGTACTAGTCAGGCCTATAATAACCATGGAGATTGATAATAAATAGGTAGGAAAAATGAGAACAATAATTTGATCTCCTTCCCTCATCCAAGAGGAAAAAGTGAGAATAACATGGAGAGATAAGGTGAACATGCACATGGAATCCTTAGTAGGTGCAATGATGATAAGTGTCATAGAGATAAATGACTACCTATAACAATTGTGATAGAGTAGGGGTCAGAAGAAGTATTAATTTGTTTTAGAAGCTCAAATAAAGGTTAATAGAAAATAAATTGGCATAATATAAACCAAATATAGATAAAATGGAAAAAATTAAATAATTCATTCATAGAAATCTAAATTTGATGAATAAATAACATTACAAATTCATTTGCTTGGAGAAGTTGAGGTATTTTTACATTTTTTAGGTAATGTATCATTTCTTGTTTTCAATGCTATTCAAACATCCTTATGTAAATTTGCTGATTATTAAATATATTTTTGAACATGAAGGTTAAATTAGGTTACTAATATTAATTTTGTCTTCTGAGACCAATCTCACATCCCTCCTTAGTTCGTACACATAGAGAAATCACCACCTACATCAATCACCCATGAAAATACTTCAAAAGGTGTAATGTTGAACATGGAGGTAATAAAATAGTGGAATGGTCTAAGGGAGGATGAATTAAAAACTTAAGATTAAATTAGGATTTTCATATAATTACGTAAGTTCCATAATTTACATACTCCAAAATGATGATCTCATTATATACAATAAGGTCTGCAAACTCTATTGATGACTGAGTTTTGAAAGAAAGTCAAGGTTTTGGTCTTAAGTGAGGGAAAAAAATGAAGAATATAAAAATGGATAGTTATGTAACTTTAATTCCAAGATAAATTCATCACCAACTCACTCCATATCTCCACATTACCCACTGTCATATTCAAGACTTTAAAGACACATATAACCATCCTCTTTTGGCTCAAATAGTGACCTGAAGGTGAGGTTGGATCCCAATGTAGTTGGTAGGTATATGGAGTGTTTATGAAGGATATAAAATAATCAAATACATATTAATGAAAAATATTAATTACAATATTGTGATGAATATTTCCTAAATGACCACTTACAATAGGGTTTGAGTAGGCCTAGATAGTCAAGCTTATGAAAGTCAGGCAAGATAAGTAACTGAATAAGATCCTAGACACTTATATAATATAAATGATACTATATGAAGATAAATATCACCTTCTCAAGGGTTAAATGACATATCAATGTTAAATGACTATATATTGGACATCTCACATCATGAAACATCACATGATAACTTACAACCATCCTATTTTGACTCAAGTGGTGGTATGAAGAGAATGTTAGAACTAAAAGTATAATGATGTGATACATATTAAATGGAGATAAATAACACCTTATCAATTAATATAAGACATAAAAAAGTCTTAGATAACCTACATGGAAGATCTCACCTCTCTCTCGGTCCAAGCATAACCCATAACTAGACCTAACAGAGCATGCGAAAGAGTTGGTGTAATATGAATTAACAAAGGGAGGTATATATGAATTAGTAATATATAAGGGGTCAAGGAGTAAAAGGGACGTATTTTTGAAACAATTTAAAAGTCCTCACTCTTTCTCTCACTTATTCTCTTTCATTATAGGCTTAGACACTAAAATAAACATCTACATCCAAGAGGCCTAAATGGCCACACACACAAGTTAGTATAAACACAAATGAAGAATGATATTTTGAAGGTGCCAATAAGGGTGAAAATGTGATATGGAACACTCAAATAGTTTTGTGTATACCTAATCAAGGATTTCATCACCTTCATTTTCTTTAATAAGACCAATGAAACCTTGAATCTCTACCTATAACTAGTCTAACCACCTTCAAGACTAATTGAGCAACAATGCCAAAGAGACAAAATGGTCTTTTTAGGACCAATAAAAGTTATCATGGGGACTATAAAATTGTGTTTAATGTTTATGAAGGTCACAAAGCTTAGAATAAGTTCTCATTTTAGATAAAATGCAATAAATTAATAAAGTTAGGGTTAATAACACCATTATATCAAGAATTCCTGAGGTTCATTCAAAGGGATACAGAGGATCATGGGGTTATAAATTATGAGGATGGCTATTGGATCATGATATATAAGGTGGCACAAACCCTAATGAACCATTTGGAGACAAAACCAAACTCTCTCACACCTCCTCAACCAAGTACAACCTTCTCAAGCTCTTAAACAATCTTGGCAACCAAAGAATGGTAATTTTATTATTCTTAGAGTGGTACAATTAAGTTTCATGGGAGAATAATCCCTTAGGAGGTTATAGGGGCCTATATATACTCAAACATAGTGGCATTATTTTTTATATTAGGCCCCTATTCTTTATGAATAATCATTAAGACTTGAAGCAGTTCTAAACCTTCTAAACACCCTTCTAGGAGGTTGATGGGGAAAAATGTGGAAAATATGCATCCAAATGCAATTTTTTAAACTTTTAACTTACCAAAATATATTCTAGACTCTTTGAAGGTCCTCCATATGACATTTTTTCATACTTGCACCTATATGGATTTGATTAAAAAAATGTACTTTTACAACCTTTTGAGCCAAAGTGGGAGTGTTTAAGTGTGTGTATCAATTAAAATCATTAATAAAAGTTATTTTAGATTTATTCTACCTATCCAAATCTTCAAATACATATAATATAAACTATAAGTATTTAAATAAATTATATTTTTCAAGGTAGTCTGAAAATGCCTTAAAAAGGAGAACCTTACCAAAAGACATTTCATGGTTTGATTGATTTCACAAGGTAAAAAAATACAAAATTTGACATGGAGGATGGTCTTATTCCAAGTAAAGTTAATCAAACACTTTTGTCCAGTTTCACACCTATGGGTGGTAATTTGGGCCAATTTTCTCTTTCTACTTCTAAGAGGCCTAATTAGGATTAATTAGAGAGAGAAATGATGCTACACACTTAACCTTTGTCATGTTTAGGGATATTTGTGGCTGAATTATATATTACATACCTATTTTATATTCTTGTTACATTTATCTATGTTCTTAGTTAGGTTGGCCTATGGAATAACCATGGCTAAGTAGACTATATTAGGAGGTAGTGGTTAGTCTTTGATCATCATATTAAGTATTCTGCTCTTATTTCATTATTGTTGAGGTTTCCCCCTTAAATTGGCTCTAATATATTATCCAATATTCTATTATTTTCTCAATTATTACTATGTGATCTCTTGTCTTTGATTATTTTGTGTGATATATAATTATTCTGTGTGAACATCTAAGTAATTTCGTTACAAATGATATAAAAGGAGTACTTCCACTTGGATTTGGCTCATTAAATTTTTTGTGAAGGTGTAAGAGGATATAAGGTACTAAAAAATGTGCTCATTTTGTTAAGGTGATTCATAATTTCTCCTAGATAAGGAGATCTATATGTTTTAGGGATACAAGGAATGAGTGAAAAAGATAAGATAAAATTTTCATCTTTTGTGCTACTTAATGGTTCCAAATTCTTTGTTTCGTGTCTAAATTCATGTTTATAAGCCTTTTATAGAGCTATTTATTCTATTTAAATGCAAAAATCATTTTCTCTCCAATGACTCTTTGCTCATGAAAGAGCCAAAGGATTAAAGCACCAAATTAATGCATAAAAAACATTTCCAAAGGATTTATTGAGCTTGATACTTGTTTCCATTACACTTTAAGGGTATTAAAAATTCAAATTTTAATTGGAATAAGTTTTAAAAGTTTGAAACGGTATCACACTCTCCTAAGAATACCCTCCTACCTTCCAATCCCTAGTCAAAGAGGACAAAATCAAATCAATTGAATAAGCCTTGTAATAGCCCAAGGATGATGGAGAGATATCATAAATTATTGGATTAGGTTTCAATGGAGATATTAATTAAGAATTGACTAATCCTTTAAGGTCTATTTTCAAGGATCATTAAGTATATAGGATATGCAATAAAAAATGTATGCATTTGTACTGGTCAAACATCAGAAATCAATCCCATGACTTCTTTAAACTCTAAATAGAAGTCTTCATTTATCCCTATGAAATTTTCAAAGTTGGATGAGAGATATTTAAGGAAATACTAAGTATAAATTAGAGAATGACTAAGTAAATGATGCATTCCTAGTTTCTTGGCTCTTGTCTCTTTCTCATTTCTCATTTTTCTCTATATGTAATCCTATTTTTTGGATTTGAAAAGGATCCTTAACCTAAGTTGTGGCAAGGCCATGCTCATAAAAACACTTATACTTACCTCTTTTGAATTAATAATATTGAATTCATGCCTCTTCAAAGCTTGTGATTAGTGTATGTTCATGATTAGTTGATGAACGACAGTGATAATGTATGATTCCTTTCATTTTGTCCTATCTTCTTTACCTATTTGAAGGTGTTAGCTCATCCTTATAAGTTTCATAGTTTGATTGAAAAATATTTTATGTATGGCAAGTGTGATCTTTATATAGTGTCTTTAAGAGACCTATTGAACAAGCTACCTTAGATCATGCATCAAGTTAAGCCTCTATGTGAAATGTTGATGTTAGTAAGCTTTCATTTTATAAGTGTAATCTGGTTCATGTCTCTATACATCCTTCTTAGTGCATATTAGACAAGTGAAGGACATATTTTGGTATATCACCTTAGTTACATATATTTTCCTTTAAGTTTACCTTCTTCTCTTTTCCCTTACAAGCTAGTAGTGTAGAGTAGATATCCTAACTAATATATCAAGGGGAGATATCCCCTAAAATATAGATATTTAATCCATCTATTAGGCCGCTCAAATCCTATGATTGCCTCCATATTACTTCAGATTGTGAAGGCTGAAACTACCTTCACAAGGGTACAAATCTAGTATATAATAGTTATCTTATTTTATGATCACCTTTCATTATCATGTTGAGCTTATATATTAACACTTACACATGCCTATACCCATGTTTACATCTTTAAAAATGTACTTGATATATTATGCTACATGACATTTTTGCTAATAAATATAAATAAGGACTAGAATTATATGTTTATGTTGGTTTCTTATACTTCACATTGTCACTTCCTCGACTGTATTTTTCTTATTTGTTATTATATTTATTGTGTAAATTTTGAATATGTTCTTTTATTTTTGGCCTTTATGCCATAGTATTTTTATTTATTTTTCTATTTGGATATTTGAATGTGTCATTCATTGAGTGTGTGACATTTAAATATTCCCCTTGTTTTTAGTTTCCTTAGACCCCTCTTGTGTGACATTGAGTGATCTTGTGTGTATGATTAATTTTTTGTTGTGCTTATACTATTAATTTATATATGTTTCCATAATATATATCATGAATATTATGGCTTTTTCTGATCACATAATATGAGCTTCATTGATATATCTAATTATACATGTTACTTCTACATACTACATGATTCATACATAGATTATATTGTTATATTATCTTTTTGAGGTAAGGTAGCTACTTGATTCCATTTCACTCACCTCAAAATGGGGGGAATATTAGTGGGGGAATGTCATAGATACATGACCTCTAAACTTATGGAATTTTTAAAAAATAATAATTTAATTATAGTTTACATGATTTAGATATAAACTTGGGTTACAATCTTATACATTACACTAATTTTTACACATTTGTGACATAGTTTCTCATATATGTGAGAGATATTATGCATAATTACAATACACTTGTTAAATTTTGATAAATAATTAATATTGAGATACATTAAGGTTTCATATGCAATTAAATTTCACTAAAAATTTCAAAAACTTATTCAAACATATTTACCAAGAATCCCTGATAATTTACCAAGAAACAACATTTTTATGAGGAAGAACTATTTTAAGCCTTTATATATATATTTCAATTATATCCATTGTATTAGTGTGGTTGAGATTAAGTTCACTCAATGGTCTAACACTACTTCCATTTTTTAGATTATGTTAGTTATACTAGTCAACTTATATTTTATTATATTATCACTTGAGTTGTGTGATTAAGATTTCATGATCTCAATGGTTATGTCACAAATCACCATTGTAATAGATTTGGATCATATTTACCTTACAATATCCATATTAAAATATATAAGGTTTATCTTTTAACCTCTCTCAGATCTAATGCTTCATAAGTAAACATATTTACCAAGTTAAAATACAAAGGGGAAACATGGTTTCAATCAACACACACATGTACTGTATCCATTCTCTCTTTATTTTCAATAATTTAAAGTATTTAAAATTTTAGATTATATGCAATAATTTATACTATAGCATGATTTTGATTATAGGTCATACACCAATAAAACACTCAAAGTGGGCTCAATCAAAGGAACTATGTGTTTTAGATTAGGGGTAAAAGCAGGTTTTGAAGGGGCCCTGAAACCCTTTAACAACGAGCAAAAAGAGAGCTATATAAGCCCACAGGCAACGCCTTAAAAACACTACTTAGAGGTAGTAAACATAGACATAGAATTGTCCTGCAACCTAGAGATTCAGCCAAACAAGGCCCAAAAAACAAAAGTCAGAAAGAACAATAAATAGAACACTAGCAAAATAAAACCAGAGATCAGTACCAGTTTCTTGACCGAAAAAAAGGACCAAATTATTCATCAAGTTCCAAAATCAGCTTCCTGACTTCTTTTTCTTTCAAAGCAATTTCCTGAGTGGAAGCCTCCAGCAAGTCTCCTTTTTGTGTGTCTTTCTTTTTGGAGCTTTGCCTTGTCCTCTTGCAGGGACCCTCTATTACTTTCGTCTCTTCATTGGCTCGTTTCCCAATATTGATTGTGGCTGCACAGATGTTGGATGTAACTTCATCCATTTTCTTTCTGTTTTCCTTTATAAGCTCCCGGAGGTTGTTTTCATAAACTTTAAGCTTCACAGGGATCTCGCTTAACTGGTTTTCCATATCATTTACTTTGTTCCAAATAGCTTCCATAGATTCTTCCAGTGTTTCCACTTTTTTCTTTAGATCAATGAACTCCTTACACAACCATGCATCTAATTGGGAAGAAGACTCAGCTTTACTATTAGCCCAAATCAAAGGAATGTTTATTTCCTCATTCTGTTTCTTCCCTTTCCCATCCTCAGCCTTTTCGTTTGGGCTATTTCTAGCTTCTTCGAAGAAGTCTTCTTGGCTCTTTAATTCCCGCTCATTGGATCCTTCTTCAATGTCCATGTCCATGTTTTGATTATTTTCCTAGACTGGGATTTCCTTTTCATTCTTTGACGTTGGGTCCTCACCAGAATCTTCCTGGACAGTGTCATCCTCCTCGTCTTTCTGATTATCCTCCTTCTCTTCTGTTTTGGTTACAGAGTCCTCCTCAGTATTGTCTTTATCTTTTTCCTTTTCCTCAGGTCCTTCTTCCTCATTACTAGCATTGGTTTCCCAGCTCTCTGTTTCATCTTCTTCCACCAATTTTTCCTCCATGGATTCTCCAAATCTCTCCCGACCCCTTTCTCCTACTGCATTCTGTGTATTAGGAATAGGGGTCTTAGTTTTACCTCTTCTGCTTTCATTTTCATCCTTTTTTTTCCCTATCAATTTGTTTTTCCCCTGTTTGGGAAACTTTACCAGTGCCCTGCTCTTGTAATAGCCTTCAATGAGTAGGATAAGGCCTTCATGAAGAATAGGGCGCAGTTCTTTCTTCTTATGAGCATAAAGGCTTTGTCTCAAGGAGTAGCAAAGGTAGAATGGAAAAGAAAGACTTACCTTATGCCTGAAGTGGTTGAGGAGGACGAAGTGGAACTTATGCACTCGTTTACTTCTACCATCCAGTATGAAGTATTCCCTAATACAGCTTAGGACGTCCCTCCAAATCCCTTTTATCTGGTCCAGCTCATAAAAATCCCCATTTTTAACCATTTTCTGCTCCTCCTCATCTGTTTTGGGGAATTTGCAGAATGCTTCGTTCAATATGCTGGTTTGCGTTGAGAATTTGATTCCTCTATGTGTTATACACACCCAAGTATGCATTTATTTTTCTTAACCTAGTAGTTTCATCTTTATGCATTACTAAATTAAAATGGTGTAAAATGTAGATACTAATATTTTATTT
Source organism: Torreya grandis (assembly GCA_037957365.1). Classification (NCBI taxonomy): domain Eukaryota; kingdom Viridiplantae; phylum Streptophyta; class Pinopsida; order Cupressales; family Taxaceae; genus Torreya; species Torreya grandis. The sequence goes on from JARHVA010001858.1 coordinate 1,350,121, forward strand.
ATATATAATCTCAGTCTTGTATAATTGAAAAATATGTATCAATGTTATACCCTTCAGTTCTATACATTTTTACTACCAAAAGTCTTACATTTACCATCTCAATATGATGAACTACTTATATTATGGTTTGACCCTATCATTTATGATGACCTATATCTACTAAATTGTATAAAAATATTAAAACCTAATGTATATCCTTCACTATCATTTTTAGATCCTTAACAACTTCCTATTATACCATATCCTTGCATCCCACATAGGAACACTTGTGTCAATGCAAATGTCTAGATCATTATCAAATATACAGTCCCCAAAATTAATCTAATTTTAAAATATTTTAAACCCTATGGGGATACCCATTTTTATTTAACCCTTGTATGAGATATTTTCAAAAGGTGTGGTATAAATACTAATCTAAGTCTACTCATTATTAATCTATAAGATACCAATCAAGCACCTATTCGAGCTCATTAAATCAATTTTGCAACTAAGTTATGTTGTCATAGTATTATTTATTTTAATATAAATCATAGATTAAATCATATTATAGGCATAAAAAACTCAAATAACATCCCATGATAAATATTTTTCAAGTTATATGTTATAACATTGTCTGCCATCATATATAATACATTGCACCCTTTCACACACAAAAACTAAAACCTAGGGGAGAAATATATATGTTTGTGTCCCTAATTTAAGTATTAGATATGTAGGTAACACTCATTTGTAGAGTCGTCCTTGAGGTCAAATCAACACCATGATCCCACTAACCCAATTTTGGTGAGGTATAAATACCTAAGGTGAAGAGCTAGGGTTTGATCCACACATAGTCATTGACAACCTATATGCATAACTAAAAACAAAATAATAAAAAGGTGATAAAAAACCTAAAATATTATAAATGGTTACTTCTAAATATAATGAATATTATATATATGATATTTTTGTCAAGATTTAGACAAAATCATCAACACAAGTGTCCATAAGTTGACACAAGTGTCCAAGTCTGTAGAAATAATATTTCTATAATATAAAATTTAGTACCCAATCTTTACCCTACTTGTTCCTACCTTTTTAATTCTTAGATTTGTGTTCACATTTGCATATAAACTAAGTATTATCTCTTCTTCATGTTTATGTAATCAAACTAATAGTTTGAGTGTATTTTCTATATTCATCTTAATTCAACATTTTAATTCATAATATTTATTTATCTAAGGTTCAAATTAATTATCCTACTTTAGAATAATTTTATTCATAATCATACATAGGATATTATACCCCATTAACCCTAAACACCATATCTAAAAAGGGTTAAACACTATCATATCTACATGGTATAAAAGCATATAAAATCTCTTGAACTATTGAATCTCATGTCACTGATATAAAAGGGAAACTGATGCATGAATTGATACATCATATGAATTACAAACTAGATTCACTAAAGCACAAATGATTTGATAGATTTATTAGACACACACACTAATATTGTTCTTTGTTATGAATAATTTAAAAACATGTATGATTACATCCATTCTCTATTACATCATATTTGTGCTTATTAGTGATGCCTCACCCATGTTTAGCATAATAGAAAATAATATGGTATATTATAAAAAACTTAAATACTAATAAATTTTGTAAACTAAGCTAAGTAAAAATTACCACATTATAAATACTAGAAGGGAAATATAAAATATCATGGATTCCCCTAATAAAACATTAGATTTCCATCAAAGAACTAGATTATATTCCTATAATACCAAATGAAATTAGAGATATATTCATTAAAATAGAATTGAAAGATTTCATTTGTAATCTTATTTATGTATTTAATACAAAGAGTTAGGTAAAACTCAATCCATATATATCTCTATCAAACCTATTTACGTTAGTTGGTATAAAAAATAAATAAATCACATATACACCATACTAAACTAATACCTATGGGGCATACTAACATAGTGAATATTTCCAACAATGTGTTAAAAATTCTTAAATTTTAATTTTTTATATTTGATATTTTTATCATGACTATGTTTCAAACCTTTTAGATGTTCCAATGTTAACTTAGGTACCATGTGTTTGTGATAATTGGATAAAAATGCATCTTCTAAATTTTTAAATTTAGGTAATGAGCCACTATGTAAACTATAAAACCAATATGAATCATCTCTTATGATACTTATATGGAAGACTTTGAATATAATACATCCATCAATTCCACATTCTCTAAAAAAAAAAAAATTATTGAGATAAATGAGTGCAAGGATCCCCCAAACCATTGAATAAGGGTAGGGTAGGCATACAAAATAGTTTTTGATAATGATGTTCATATACCTCTTTAGTAAAGGGTAATTTGAAAATAACATTATGTTCAATATTAGCATAGCATGATCGAGTTTGTAAACTTAGATCAAGAACATGCTTTTGAAGGTCACCAATAGAATGCATCATGGACACAATATGAAAAGTAAGAATGGTAGTGATTTGTAAAGTCTTACTCATGGTTTTTATAATACATTTGAAAAATTGGTATGATAAGGTCACAAAAAATATCATTACATGGCTTAGGATTCATTTTAAAATAAATTAGTACAAATTTGGGGATCATTTCCTATCTTATTATTTTGACTTTATATATAATTAGAAACATCATATGTCATTTATTGGATTATAATGACTTAGGATATGGAAAGAGTCATCATAATCAATATTATCATGATATTTCCAATCAATGTGTATAGGATTGATATCTTTACAATAATTACATAATATTTCAGTATCATCATTTTATAAATATAAATTAACATTGTCACTTTGTGTTTTTGATTCACATTCATTTTCAAAGTGGTGACTTAAAGTTATTGTTAACACTAACCAGTTGACGCTACACGAAAAGCTCAAACTGTTAGTGAGGGTGAGACCAAAGAGGTTATAGATTTTGGGGGAGCCTAAAAGTAGGGGTTGAGGGTCTCAGAGCATCAATAGTTTTAGCCCCCCAAGCCGAGAGGTCTAGATTGGACACTCCGAGAGGTCCAAATGGACACTCCAACAATGAGGTGAGTGAAACTACTAAGGGAGAGAATTGAACCCCTCCCTAGTGGAGTCACCAATTTGTTAACACTAACCGATTTCCGCTACACCAAAAGCTCAAACTGTTAGTGAGGGTGAGACTAGAGAGGTTATAGATTCTGGGGAAGCCTGAAAGTAGGGGTTGAGGGTCTCAAAGTGTCAACAGTTATATCATTATTAATTTCTTCCAAAGGAATAGAGAGATTATTATAAAATATTTATGTCATTGAATATGTTTATATGATAACTTTGGATATCATATGCATTTAATTCATCTACCTATTCTAGAGAGAGGGGGGATAACAAATTTACTTCTAGCATTTGTTATTTCTATGCAAGGGCTATGCTTTTGTAAATTGTATTGATTAATGTGATGTAATGTAGTAAAAAAATTTAAAGGTAAAAAAATTACACTAAATATTTGTTTTCAACTTTTTTATCCTTATGAGAGATTAAAAGAGAATATATTCATTATTAGTATGTTTTTTCCCTTCTAGTTTATGAAAATAAGAATATAAGGGATGAATTGGTTTGGGAATTTGTATATTAGTTAGCTCATTTTCCTCACTATATTATTCTTTATTATACTTTTCATATTTATTTTCATAATAATATTCATATCTATTATAATAATATTATTTATTAGTGTGAAAATCATCATAAATTGTACAAGTATGACCATTAGTCCATTCATTATCATAAGCATAATGTGTATCATTTATAGAAAATATTATATATAAAGGTTGGACACCATTGGGAATTCCACATTTGGAATCCATTTTATATTTTTAAATACACAATATAGTAAATTTTAAAAATATCAAGTTCAATGTTAATAAACAATTGATCATACCATAAAAGAGAGGATATCAGTGGGTGTAACTAGGAAAGGTGTTCATGTTTTGTAGGCTCTAAGGTATACTAATCATAGTAATAAATAGTGAACATGTCCATGAAGGAAATAAATATGGAGGATCTCCTAATTCACATAGCCTCACTATCCCATCTCTAGGTTATAGAGGATAACTTCCCAGGGATAACAACTTGTCAATGCACTATGAGAAAAATGGCCAAAAAATTCTTATGGTTCAAAAATAAAACCTAATCATTTATAATATACCATGAGGTAAATGAAAACTAAAATCCATCTATAGTGTTTTATAATAGTGTGAGTATTAGGTTATTACCCTTCAAACCACAAATTAGGTAAAAATAAATATTGCTTTACTCATGATTGCAATTCATGTGAGTTTAAAACTACTAAAACATTTAGAGGAAGAAAAAGAAAAAAAGAAATTGAAATTGGAAATTGAAATTGAAAACCAAATAAAAAAATAAAGTGATAAAAAACAATATGCCAGGTTTACCAATATATTTTAAATTATTTTTAATAAATAAAATAAATTATGTTTTGATATAGGCATGATACTAAAATTCTAAATATGTATAATATTTAATAATTATAATTTTGAAAAATTTATAAATATAGAAACATGTTATTTTTTAAATTCCTAAGAAGATATATATTCTTATTGCATGCATATATTTTTTTACTATAATGATTGCATGATAGTGAAAATAAGTGAGATAGATGATTGTATAGGTTCAATATAGGCACTAGATCATAAACAAAATTTTGATAGATATTTTAGAAGTGGACTAAAATGTAATTCATTTGAATCCAGTGATTTCAAACTTGTCCCAATTGATTATAATTAATGACTAATATAAAAAAGATAGAGATTGTATAATTCTTACAATGATAAATCATGAAAAAAATCATAGAATATTCTAATATGTGACCACTATAAGTTGATGGTAGTGTAGTGCATCTAATTTCATTAACTTAAGATATATCCATATTGATAGTGATGTTTAAATGACTACTTTACTACATATGCATGCATTAATTAGGGTCATGAACACATTTTCAGACCTAAAATATTATGTGAACTACCTCCAGTTAGTAAAAAAACCTTAGTTTCTTTGACAAAAACCAAATTGGAGTCAAATGGGGGATGATAAGTGAAAGGTATTAATTTGTACTAATCTCCATTAAATTAAAAAGTGTTGCATTACATTACCAATAATCTGAAGAGGGCTTAAACCTGAATTTACTTTTCCCACTTATGTGTATGTGTGGAATGGTCAATGAAATTATAGATTTTATTTATCCTATTTTACCCTTGGCATAAGTACACAAATGAGAATTCAAATTTTAATATAGATTTATAATACCTATATCTAGAGCATGAAAATCCTTGAATATAATTTTGAGAAAGGAGAACTATCATTTATACCTTAAAGGCTACATAAATTTAATAATGTTTTAATTTTGAACTCATGACTTATTGGCACACAAAATATGAATCAACATAATAATAAATAGATAAAAATAATAACTAAATGAAATGTGACTCAAAATAGGTTTCATAAATACACCTAGATAACTTCATGCTAAATAGATATAGTGCAAGTAGGTCTTGTCTAGTTACCATAGACTTATTCAAAAGGACAAAGCACCAAAATTGGGAATCCCCATGAAAAAATGGTGAGATAAATAAATAATATAAAAAATCATGAAACATAACATAAAAATACCCAATTATAATGTGCCAATAGATACTTTATTTATTTCCAATAGTCTATGCATACAAAGTTACAATAAATGATATAAAATATGAGCTTATACCAAATTGTTGTGTATATAGTGTGTTATTTAGAAATATTCTAATTTTTTATGGATGTGGTTCTATAAATAAAATTTATCACATTAAATATGTGGTTAATATTTTTAAAGTCCATTATATTATATAATAAAACATAACCCTCAAACTACTTTCTTCTTCTCTCAAAAGAAAAGCATAGGAGTGGTTCAAAAACTTGAGTTTGCATTCAACATCAACTTGGGATGAGAAGGAAAAATATTTTGTACTAATTTCAAGAAGAGCATGGATGTGCTAACCCTCATTAAGTAATTATCTGAAATAAATAAGGGTTCTATGTAACACATGACTGATTTAAGCTTCATATTTGAGAACACTTGGATGAGTATTCCCATAGAATTTAAGCATTTACTAAGTACATCATTTTTATATTATTTAAGAGACTTACTTTCTCATATTTCATTCATGGTAAAATATTTATGAGGGAAATTTTTTTGAAGATGTGAAATTTATATTATATTTAAAGATAATCTTATATAATCTAGAGTTCTTGGCCCAATAGCCATAACTTCTCCCATTCTTAAATTATATCATTTACCTCATCATGCCCAAATATATATCCATAAAATACATATAATATACCATAAAATACATCCAAAAAACCTAATTATAATAGAATAAATATTATAATATAGTTTTAAAATGAGTTTATGGCCTTTAAAAGGAAACATATTATTCAAAATACTCATTTTCATCTTTATATTATAAGCATCTAAATGTCTAGTCTAGTAGAATATAATGATGCCCAACCCAAACATTTGTATCAACCTCCTCAAAGAGAATATTAATATTTCAATAATGAATCATTTTATCTTTTTCACCTCATAAATCCTTAGGGTACATATTAAAAAATGGCTAAAAAATTTAATGAATAGGCCAATAATGGTGTTTTCCATCAACATGATGTAAAGATATGGACTAAATAATATACTTAATATCAACAAAAAAAATAGTGAAAAAACTTATAACCTTAAAAATAAATAAATAATATTAGGCTCTCATATGTATCCTAAAATTTTCAAATCACTTGACAAATTTTTCTTGTCATGACCCCTTTTTGGGAACTCACTTTAAAACTACTATTTATTAAGACCTTAGACATTGCATTACTATACTACATTGTTTTGATCATATTTTAGCTCGATTATACTTTTTTAAATTAAATAATGATTATGTTATGTTGAGATAAATATGTTATGTTGTTATATTTAGTTAGATTACTTTTAGATGACCTTTTAGTTGATTATGCATTTACATATTTTGGGTATATATTGGATAGATAATGTTGATGTCATTTTTGGTGTTTGTAATGTTTATATCGGCTAGACATGATCAAGAATCCAAAAAATGAGGTTGTAAAAATGGTTGGTGGTATAGTTTTATTAATAATTATAAAGTAATGAGTTTCTAAATATCTTCAGAGTTTGTTGCAAGTGATTGTATTGGTTATCTTGGTCATTATCTAACTATTATGTCAATGATTTTTTATTATTTATATGACTTGGTTCATTTCATATGAATTTTAGGAACATAAATAGTTTGTATTGTTTATATTTCCAAATGAAAAGATTAA
>JARHVA010001858.1:1362500-1550000 GCA_037957365.1 Torreya grandis
TGTTAGATCAATAGGGGCATGCCTAGATAGATATAACAATGTAATAACATGTGCAATGTAATGAAATGAAACTAGAAGTTTGGTAAGTTTTTAGTTTTTAGTTGTCATGAAGGGATAGAGCATGATGTCCATCATGGCATCCAAGAAAGTAAGATAATGCATGATTTGGATCATGGAATTGCAAACAATTGAGAAGAAATCAAGCACACAAGGAAAGAAGAAAGAAGCATACAATAATGGTTAATGGGCCAAGAAAATAAGGGATAGAGGCACATGTCACTCAAATTGTAAACCAATCATACAAGGCATGTTCAAATGCCACATACACACAATATAAATAAGCAAGGTTGGTGTGAAAGCCATAATCACATAGAAGAGTACAAGCAAATAACATTGAAAATTTTCCTAAGGCACACACAAGAATAGAATCAAGGGACATTGGAAAATTTCTTAATGCACATATAGGAGACAAAATAGGAACTAAGAAATGAAATCATATCTATCTACGCAAAGCAAGAAGGAAAGCATGTAAATACTAGAAATATAACAAAATCTAACTAATTAAAGTAATAAGTGAAAGTATGAAAGACATGTATTAAAAGACTATATATATGATAATAAATACACAAGTGCTATATACTAGTGAAATGTTGATAGAGTAATCTATGTAAGCTAGTGAATAATGTACATTAACATGATAGCTAGAGTGTATGGTGTAGGAATTGGGTATGCATATCTATGTGTGTCTTGAATGTAGAAGTAGAATACCCCCTCAATGGGTAGAGTGAAGAAATTAGAGATCTATATGTCACTACACACACTCAAAGAAGATCAAGTTAAGCATGGTAATGTAGATAAACTGACAAACAATAACATAGAATAACAATTGTAATTCTAGCATAGTATAAGGAATGTAAATCATGGATAATGCATACAATTGAATTTTTTTTTGGGTTTTTGAATTATTTGAATGTTTTGGTATTTTGAAATGTTATACTTGTTTTTGTTATTTTTCTATTTTGTATTATTTTTGAATTTTTTGATATAAGCTATGTACAATCAATCATAAAGAAATAATGTACAAGAAATTAAAAATAAGATTTTTAAATTAATATGGAGAATAAATGATACTAACTAATGAGTCTCATACGAGACTCCCTATCATGGTCTCTGTATCAAGGAGAGGGATCTAGCATGATCATGAAGCATGATGGAAAGGCTGAAACTATGGCTCTAAAAGCTATGTATGTTGTAACTTCTCTAAAATATCTATAGTGGAAACTAACTTTGGGGTTACCTTATAACTCTAAGAAGTGGATGAAATTATAGGGCTCTTAGGGACCCATATGGTAGTAGGGGAAACTTTATGAACATGTGCTCTGTGAGTAGAGGCATGAGACCTCAATGATACTATCTTGGGTGTGAAAACTGTAGCTATAAGCTATCTAGAATATTAAAACTATGGTTTCTTTAAAATAGACCTCTATGTAAGTGTATGAACTCTATATTATAGTGATGGAGGTCTCAACTATGTCTAAATCTGAAATGGATTAAGAACTAAAATAGGTGGAGAAACTAAAACTAGTGGCTGAACTGAAGCTAGTGACCACAAAATAGTAGATGGCTCTAAAGTGGGGAGTGGTAACTCATATGGAACTCCACCAAATATAACAACCTGATTAACATGAATGAATTTCATGCATCTATGAATTTTAAAAGGTACTATTCAAAGTTTTTGAATCCATGGTTGACCAAGTAACATATTAAAAACTCCTAAACTAGGAACAATAGTAAATGGTGTGGTCTTGTGTGTTAGAACAAACTATAATAGAAGTACAATCTCACCCAATGAACTCTATATGTGCCCATTAAATCCATTGATAAATATGTCCATTAGGGTAATTTCCTACTCTAAATGTTACAATGATGTCATAGTACACATGTTCACACTAGATCCATTATCTATGAGAACACTATAAATAAGATGATTATGAATGTAATCTCTAATAAAGAGTTTATTATAATTTGAATCATCCTCAACTATCTCCTACTCTGAGAATGAGATAGAAGGTCTATTTGGAACTTTGGAATTATATACACCAATTATGTTGCTCAAAGGATGTAACTTAGTTTAAGGTGTTATGTATGTATCTAGTGGAGGATGTGTATGATATGCATGGTGAACCCCTAATATGTCCCTTGTCTCTTATTTAGAATGATAAAAAAAAGGATTTGAGAAGATTTTCAAATATTTATCCTATTTTTGTTTTGCCTAAGGAGGCTTAACTGAAGTACCAAGATTAATAATGTTTCCATCTATCAAGTCCTACATCTTATGTCTCACACTAATGCATATATTTATTATATGACATGGTGCCTTGTGAAATTCATAAAATGCATGCTAATCATATCCCAATGAAAGAGGCTTTATTAAATCAATGTCCCAAATAAGAGGGAGAGATATGATATTACATTCCAATAACTACTGTAAAACTCTAGTTGGAGGAACTGGTAGATTGGTAAAGGTTCACTGAGGAGGTGTTGATAAAACCACATATTGAGAGGGCTCTAAAGCCACATTTACTATAGGTTAATTTTGAATTTTGTTATCATTAACCTTGACTTTGCATGGGACTTTTTTGTTACTCTTGTTTATTGTTTTTAATATACTTATGTACTTGAGTTTTCCCATTGAAATTAGTTTGACTTACCTTTCCTTTAGTGTATGGCATAACTCAGTGAAGGAAGAGAACCTTTTGAACATTATTGACTCATGCAAAGATAATATAATACTTTTTTTAAAGAGATCTTGTAACTCTTGATTAACCATGGGGATAGTCATCTTATCCAAGATAGTCTTATATCAAAGAGAATAATCTGTGAGATGCTCATTTAACCTTTATTTCTATTTTTAAACTTGGGCATATGAAACCTTATCACCAATGTTGATGATAAAATGAGCTAGGAACATGTCAGCTAAAGGATTTAATGTATTGATTGACTAATCTGGTAGACTATATAACCATTGTAAATCATAATCCTTTAGACTATATGGAAATATATTGGTAAGTAGCTAGTCATTTGGCACATAGTCTAAGCATGCTAAGTGAAAATATCTCAAATGTGTCTCTGGATCACCCTTGCCATCATATAGAGTAAGCTTGGGTTGAACAAAACCTTTTGGCAAGGGTGTAGAAGTAATATGACATGTCAATGGTGTATGTCATAAAGAAAAATAATCTAAAACATGTGTAGGTCTAGACGCACCGTGCTCAAGATGTAGCACCTTGGATTGAAGATATCTTATCTCTTACACAAGGGATTACACATCAAGAGAAAGATGTAATAGTTTTATTTAGTGGCATAGAGGCAGGTTGGACTACTATATGGGGTTTTTGATACATAGTTGCCCTCATAGTGTCATTTGTAACTAGATGCTCTGAAGGAATGGAAGACTCAATTGCTTAGCCTTTTTAATTTCTATGATAGATTATAGGATAAGAGTATGATCTTAAGGTTGTTCCCTGAGTCTTTCTCAAAAAATTTGTAGGATCAAATCTTTGTTGAGTACAACTTTATTTTTAATAATAGGTGGAAGTGAATCAAGAGTATGATGTGGTGGGTCATGAACATCAGTGTTTGTATCATCATTGTTATTCTCATATTAATCTTTGTCAAAACTATCCTCATTGAAATTAGTGTAATCTGGATGTGTAAAATATATAATAGGACCTGAGTTAGTTGTTTATCCATGGTATATGGTTGGATTAAAGGAATCTACGTTAATTCAGGAGGGTTGCCACTAAGCCTTGTACTTCATCTTGAAGGAAAAGATGCAAGGAGCTTAGGTGGAAAAAGGAAAACAAATTGAATAATGGAAGAAAATATTAAACAAATATAATCTAAACAAGAAATTAGAATGTGCATAAAAAGGATACGAAGATCACAAATGTGTAAGGTGATACCTCAAGAAGCAAATAGGAACTAGTACATGCAACTAGGGTTTTGAATGAAATTATTTTAAAATTAACAAGGAATTTTGAAATTTGATGTGAATTTTTAATTTAAATATGTAGGTAATAAATCAAAAAAATATAGGAAAAATATTGGGAAAATACTGGGACCTAGTATGGGCAACTAGGGTTTGAAAGAAAATTATTTTAAAAATTACTATGAAATTATAAAATTTAGTGCTAATAAATAATTTTATTATGTAGGTGAAAAATAAAAAACAATATGGGAAAAATTAGTAGGAAATTTACCCTAGGGTTTTTAGGTTTTTTATGCACAAACGAAGTAATTCAGGCTCACCAAAGGATTTAACTATTTTGGGAATATTGATGTATTACTCCTAATTTAGTTAAACGTCTAGAATAATAAAATTAGTAAATAAATATGAAATAATTAAGCTAGCGATGTGTATAATTTTATCATAATTTAAATCTTTCTAAAAATAGTAATAAGGGAGAGAAAATAAGACTTCACTAGAAATTAACTGAGATGGTTATTTTAATGTCTAAAATTCACTTTGTAGGACTGGGACACTATCACAAATTAGGATTTGGCCTTTATTTATTGATTGGATAGGATAACCAAAATATGACACTCTAGGTTTTGTTGCTATAGTCCTCTTCTACCACTATTGTCTAGGAGACATGAGCTTTCTAGGTTTTGTTCACAATGTCTGTGTGAGCCTACCTATGAAATTTTGATAGTTGGATGTCCACAAAACTCCTTGTAGACTTGATTTAGTCTTCAAACCCTAGAATCCATTTTGCTTTGACAAAATTTGGGAAAATGGGTGGGTTAGTGTGTGTAATATGCATTAAACCTGTATCCACACCCCTTGTATGGACACACTATCTACATATTAATCCTTCGAAGAGGGATCAAGTCATATGTAGTTCTCCCACTTGATGTGCTTTGTGAAATAGTCTATATGAAGATGAAAATGATAAAATTGGGTATGATTGAGGTGGCTAGGGACTGCTATAAGGATTTAAATAAGCTTGTAGTAGTATTGGATAGCTATATGTAGAGAATAGGGAAGATTGCCTAAGTAGTCTTGCTTGTATTCTTTCTTGTTTTGTGATATTTACCAACCCCTTCTAAATGAATTTTGAATAGGATTTTATAGGGATATATTGGTCATGGGTTGAAAGTAATTGCATTAGGCTAACAAGAAGGGGGATAGGATTTGGAATAAACTGACCATTAGAGGTAAAAATTCACTTAGATAGGAGCATCAAAAATTGACACTAGAGGGATCAACACTATAGTCTAAGTTGGACACTATAATCTTAAGGGTACAAGACCTAGGGGGATGGATTTGTCATGAGAAAAGCAGTTTGGCTCAGCTAGGATCAGGTCTAAAAAGCTAAGGATGATTGGGAATCAGGGAAAAAAAGCCTATGAGAGTCATGAGAGCAAGCAAGAGGGACCTATGGGTTGGGTGTCACAAGCCACACTCAAGTTACCAATTTTCACATTTTATATGACTATAGGTATTAGGGTGACTTATGACTTTCTTATGGTTGAATCTACATATTAGAAATGTGTTAAAGTATATTGGTTTATATCTATCATGGGTTGTTCATATAAATGGATTGAGATTTAAAACCTATAGTTATCTAACAAGGTTTTAGATTTTTTTTTTCTACTCAAGAATGTTTTGAAAAAGGATTGAGTATTATTATTTATGCAACAAAGTTGTGGTGAGTGTCTCAGAGTTTTATGATTTTTTATCTCTCATTTTGATGGAAATGTGTTTGATTATTTGTAAATTTATGAATCAACTATGTAATATAACTTTATTAATCAAGTGGTTGTAGGTTAATTTTATGATTTGTATGCAAATATTTGTGATGGAGTTATTTTTATTTCATAGATAATGGATTCTTGGATGTTATTAGGTATAAATTTATGTTTTAGTATGTGCTTGAATTGGTGTGCAATATGACTTAAATTAGTACTAACTATATTATTTTAAGTCCTAGTTTGATTCTTCATGTCATAAATTTAGAATTAAATTTAGTTTTAACATTGGCATATAAGCATGGGATATTGGATTATTAAATTATTAGTTGGAATAAGCTACATTTGGTTCTTAAACTATGTAAATTTTATTTTTAATATTTGAGACTATTAATGGTAATTGTTATAAACACTTCATGTTGTATTGAGTAAGCAATTGATATGAATTTATTCATATGTTGTATTGATGGAAAAAGTATACCAATAGAAATATAACATTTTAATGAATTGAGAAATACACTCAACCAATTAGATAGAGTGATTTGTTAAATTTCCATTTTTGGATATGGTGTTAAATAAATTGTCTATAATTTTACTATTATGAATTTGTTACAAATTGACCTTGATTGGGGGTTTCAAACTCCATGAAGTTTTCAATTCATAAATTAGATTGATAAAGTAAAATTTAATCAAATGGATAGTTATTATAACTATATTCTTGTAACTATGTTAATTAATTGTGAAGTATGATTAGAAATCTAATCGAATTTAGACAAATTAGATTTATATTATGATGTGGATTTTTTGGGTTCCACTCATATTTTTTGTTAATTAACTTGCTCTATTTTCTCCATGATGAATGTTTAATGTTCCTACAATACTTTAGTTACATTTAAATTCATGTTAATTATTTATATATCTTTTAAATATTAACATGAATGTTATTGGTAAATTTATATGTTGATGTCATTATGTAACATGTCACCAATTAGGGTCATTAAGATGTTATACACTCTTTTTTAATACAATTTACAAAATAATGAGTATCACACCAATCAATGTATGTTATTAAATTTGTATCATTTAATGAAGAAAATATAAATTTGTTAAGTAGTGAATTGTATGTTTTGAGACTCAATGATCTTGAACATGGAATTTATATGTTGATAACATACTACATTTCATGGAGAGAATATTTTTTATGTTTTCAATATTTTATTTTAAAATTATAATGCATTAACTATAAATTGTTTCATGGGCACTCATTTAAAAGGATAGTTTTTGAGGTTTTAATATGAGTAACCCTAATAAAATTTATTTTAATGAATTGATTTACAAGTATATGAATATAATACTTTCTTCTAAGATGTATATACAACACTTGTATCTTGTTGGTGTAAATTATATGAAAGGTATTATGACCTTAGTGTCGAATATAATCAATTTGGTTGGGTAGTACTTATTGTACTCAACACACCCCATTCTCAAATTTTTGAATGGGGACCCAATGTAGTCTAAAATGCCTAGGTCTATTTTGAAAATATTTTTTATTGACATTTTTATATGCACCTAGTTGATCTCAAATATTTAAAAACATTATTATCATTTATGTGGATGATTTTTATTATATGTATTGATTAATATAAATGCAATGGGAATTCCCCCTAGTTACTCAGGTTTTCACTTTTTTACTTATTTAAACTAACTTATTAATGGTCTTCATGAGTTTTACATATAAATAGGTTTCTTGCATATGCATATAAATTATAGAAATAAAATCCTATTAGAAGTACAATCACTAAGAGGGGGTAAATCAGTGATTCTAGATATTTCAATTCCAATTCCTTTCAAAAAAATAGACAATTAGCATATATCAACTTGATCAAAAAACATTAACAAGAGAGCTCATTCATTCAATGCATACACAAGGTCAAACACACAACACATATTTCTTGTGAGAAACCCTGATGGGGACTAAAACCCACTCTCAAGACTACAACATATGGACTACTTGTCCTATTATAAATTACAAACAAGAGACTGGTCAAGTCCTTTAGACCAAAAAACCTTGATCAAATCCTCCTAACCAAAGGACTTTAGTGAAACAACTATCTCACAAGGAGTAACTACCCCTAGGTAAGGCCAAGTCCTTTAGACCATCATTTACATTTAACACCTCAACCTTGGTACTAATGTCTTCAACACCTGATGATGGATCTCTAACCTCTACAAAAACTACCTCTCTATTTCATACAAGCCTCTCACATAGGCATACCACAATCTCTCTCTTTCTTTACTAAAAGTATCTCCATATGCATACTTAGACCTATTCACATATCCTAAAATTATAATATCACTATTATGACATTATAAATATGACCTATAGGTCATACACAGTAAAAAATCTACTTTGATTATCAAGTTGTCTACTAGGCACATCTACTTCTCCTGCACTCCATAACTCTCACATGCACACCTTGCACAAGTCTTATCCAAAATATAGAAACCAACATATTTGGTTTCACCATTTATAGATAATTCATGAATTATCAAAATGTTATTTGTCCATTAGGCATGCAATAACCCTTAAGGCATCTTACATTGGTCACACTTAAGCACAACTCTCTTTCAAATAAGCCTAAGTCAACTTTTAGGTCTAATGAAGACCCATTCACCTCTTTGACACTTATCCAAATAAAAATAGAACAAAATACTACTTACAAAATCATGGAACCAATCCACATGACCCCTTTGACATCTTTAAATTATCATAGTTTCCAAATCACTCTTCTACTAAAACACAATTTACTCAAACAATATTTTGTGCACACAGTCTCAATGAATGAACACATAGTCAACTTATAAACCTTTGTTCATACTAAATATGATTGGTTAAAAATTAATAATGCACAAAAAATATCCTCATGGATTATAAAACATGATCTAATAACTAATTCATCAATAAACATCAAAATAACATCAGAATAAGCTCAATTACCCTTCTCAGGTTACTTGCAGAGCATAGTCAACTTTGGAGATCAATATCTTTATTTGTATATACATTCAGATCTTAAAATATATATTTCCTAATAAAACTTAGATTATTATACCAATTTTATTTTTACACCATGATAAAATTCATCCTTTATCAAAATATATGGATCAAAAAACTAGACACTGGTCTTTCATTTGTTAAATTCAAATATTTGAATTCAAATGATCACAGTTAAACATCAAACATTTTCTATCATCTCCTATCATTAATTATTTAGATAAATCATGCATCATATATATCATTTTATTAATCTCAAAATTTAACTCATAGTGTGCCACTTTAAAATGTTAAACCTTAAATAGTTGACCTCACCTCATGCAATCTTGCAATATTGACTCAATGTCCACCGTTGATCTTTGTGAATCATCCATGTATTTATCTTATATCACTCACCTTTTTATCTTTATTAAAACCTCCATGATCATCACACTTTTCACCCTTTCATTCATTATAATCACTTCTTACCATCTTTCTCAATGCACACCATTAGATCAATCTTGTATGATTACTCGTGCATCATTGGATCTTTATTTGGTCCTGATCTTTAACTCTATTAACCAACAAATACTTTGACCTATTTGACTTGATGTACACTATAAATATATGATCTCATATGATTTATTAGATCACCATTTGGTCCTGGTCTTTAATATTGTTAAAAAAGGATAGGGGACCATTACTTATCTACTTGGAAGGTTAACTTTTCACCTCCATATATTTTTATTTACTCAAGTACATGTTATGAAATTTGGACCATATAATCTCCTCACATAAGATAATCCAAAAATTTGTCAATATTATCTTCAAAAACTCACATGTTTGAGATATAATGACATTAAAATGCTTACATAGATTTGTCTCTACCACAAAACCAACTATGTCAAAAATTATCTTAGAGGCCAACTTTGAACATGCATATCTTTTGTCACACCTCATCATTTGATGTAAAATTTATAAAAAAATAAAATAAGAACAAAAAAAAAAAACCCATATGATAAAATTCTTATTAAACATCCACACATGTGAGATATACCATCATCAAAATTCTTACTCAACTCTTCTTACCGCATTACAAAATTGGCTAAGTATGGGAAAACATAGTCAAACTAATTGGGAGCCCATATTTGCACTTGCACATATTTGGCTTCACTTCATTACATGAATTGAGACTTTTTAAATATAAATTATGTAATAATGTTATCACAACCATATTACTAACTCCGCTTTACTCATCCACATGTGGAAATGGTGATTTCAGCAAACTGCCTACTCAAAATTTCTACCACTAGACCCAAAATGTCTAGATGAAAACAATTATCAACTAGATGAAAACCAATCACGCACATAAGAACTCAATGAATATAATATATCTTATAGGAATAATTTAACATTATCAATACTTCATATATACCCTTGAACATCTATAAGTATTCAAACTTTTAAAATCAGCAAAGCCAACTTCAAGCACACTAAGACAAACACATTGCACACTTTGTGATTGTTACTTAGACTATCAAGGCACTTCATCTAATCACCAAAACACCTCCATGAAATAACCATGACATTATTTAACAATATATAATAATTTCCCCCTTTTTCATTGATGTAAACACCCATCAATATACAACTCACTTTTCTTCTTTCTCTTAAAGCACTCCCACAATAGGAACTTTCTCCTCCTTTGACACAATGACAAAGTGGGCACCAATTGATCTTGATAACCTAAAAATAATATAAAATAAGAGATTAAAACCTTATAAATATGATAAAAACTCCCCATTACCTTGATCCTACCTCATCTTATCATGAAAACATCCTTCTTGCTATATTCCGACATTCTCTTCAACCAAGCACTACAACCATTGAAGGAAGAATACACAAAAAACTGACATCTGATGGAACTCACCAAAAAAAAATTGAGAGGGACTCCCCCTAATATTTATGATAATTTTCACCCTTTTATAATATTCATATCTCCACACACCATGAATAACCACCATACAATATTTTTAGCCTTCTCTTTTAAGACACTTCCATGACCACCAACTCTATATCTCCACTATAGCTTCTTTACAAACCTCTGAAGTAAACTCATGAACTTGTTGATCCTCCTTAACCAAAGACCTTATATTGATTCATATATAAATAAATGACACCCAAGATTTTTCTTAGATACTCAAATGTAGATTTTTATAATGGTTTGGTCATAATATATATAAGTTGCTCTTTTGTAGGCACATACTCCAACTTAACACTTTGATTATTCACTTGTTCTCTCAAGAAATGATATCTCATAGGAATATGCTTAATTTTTTATTGCATAACATTATTTTGATATTGGTTTGGTCATAATAATCTTCCACGTGACTTATGTGCAATAAGAAGTAGTTGATATATACCTAGCTTCTATAGTCGATAGAGACATTGAGGCTTACTTCTTGCTTAGCCAAGACACTAATAATTCCCCCATGAAGAAGACCCAACCACTATTACTCCTCCTATCATCCACACAACCTACCTAATCTAAATTAGTATAATATTTTAAAAAGAATCATTTACTCCTAAGATACCATAAACCATACTCTATGGTGCCTTTGAGATATCTCAAGATCCTTTTGACTGCTTTTAAGTGAGATTGTCTAGGGTTAGCTTGAAACCTTCCTAGAAGACCCACTTATTTCATGATATCAATCCTAGAACTATTAAAGAATGAAATACTTCTAATCATGGATCTATACAAAATTTTATCAACTTTTGGTGAGTCATCTAGTTTACTTAACTTGCATCATGTGATCATTGGAATACCCATTAGCTTAAAATCTATCATGTAAAACTTCCTTAGCATATCCTTGATGTTTTTATATTTTTAAATTAATATCAATGCATAAATTTTATTAATTTATAACCCTAATAAGAATGTTAGTTCTCCCAACATTGACATTTCA
This sequence comes from Torreya grandis, assembly GCA_037957365.1. Lineage (NCBI taxonomy): Eukaryota > Viridiplantae > Streptophyta > Pinopsida > Cupressales > Taxaceae > Torreya > Torreya grandis. Next base: position 1,374,255 of record JARHVA010001858.1, read on the forward strand.
AACTCAATCTTCATAGTATTTACAAATTTTCTATTCATTTTATCATTTTCGATCCAAAAATTATGTCATCACATATATAAAAACTATTAATTAATGATTACCTTTTATATAAATATACAAATTACTATCAAATACCCCTTTTTTAAAACCTTGACTCAAAATATACTTATCTAAACTATCATACCAAGCTATAGGATCTTTTTTAAGAGCATACAGAGCCTTTTATAGTTTACACACAAAATATTGGTTACTTGACATGAAGTATCCTTCAGGTAGCTCAATGTATACTTCTTTTAAGTTTCCATTCAAGAATGTAGATTTAACATCCATTTGATATACATTAAAACCCTTGAAACATACATATGCCATGAAGAGTCTAATTGTTTCCTTTCTTACCATAGGAGAAAAAGACTCATCAACATCTATTCCTTCAACTTGAGCATATCATTTACACACCAATATATCCTTATTCCTTGTGACTCATTTATCATTCATCTTTTTTTTGAAAACCCACTTGGTACCTATCACAATTTTATCTTTTGGACTAGGAACTAGGTCCTATGTTTCATTCCTTTCTATTTGATAAATTTATTCATCCATTACATCATTTCAACTTTCATCTTTGTAAGATTCCATTAATCTTTTGGGTTTAATCATGGACAACAAAGATGAGTCTTATTGATTATGATTGATTAGCATTCTCCTTCTAGTCTGTAACCTTACACCAACATTTCTAATAATTTGAGAGATTGGATGATATTTATGAATTATTCTAGATGAAGTTTTAGAATCTTGTCTTTCTTCCTCCTCTTCATCTTCATCATCTATTTGAATAGATAACTCATCATTGTTTGAAACAATAATCTAAATTGAGTCACTTACCTATAATTTTGTTTTCTTTACTCTACTAGTCTCTTCTACCCTTACATTTAAACTTTCAATAATTTTGTGAAGTCTCTTGTTGAAGCACCTATAGGTAGTACTAATAGAAGAGTAACCTAAGAAGATGTCCTCATCATACCTTGAATCAAATTTTCCAATATTCTCTTCATCTTTATTGATTAAGCAACTACTCCTAAACACTATAAAATGTTTGACATTAGATTCTCTATTATTCCATAACTAATAAGGAGTCTTATCATCATTTACTATGATTTGACACCTATTTAATATATAAACTGAAGTGTTGGCTACCTCTTCCCAATAACCATCTTATAGTTTGTAATATTAAATCATGGTTCTACTCATCTCTTAAACATTCCTATTCCTCCTTTCAACAACACCATTTTGTTGTGGTGTTCTATTAGTAGAAAATTATCTCTGTATTACTTATATTTCATAAAAAATATCAAATTCATGAGACCAAAACTCACCTCCTCTATCTGATCTTACACACTTGATATTTGACCCTTTATAATTTTCTACAAGTGCTTTGAATGCCATAAATTTTTCAAAATATTCTTGTTTTTCTTTATGAAAAAATATCCAAGTTATCTTAGTAAAATCATCAATGAGAAGCATGAAGTAGATATTACCTTGAATACTTTGGGTTTTCATAGGTCCACATAGATTAGTGTGGATAAAATATAATGGATTTGTTGTTGAGAACTCATTAGATTTATATCTTCTTTTTGTCTATTTCCCATGAAGACATGCCTTGCAAAGAGAATGAGGAATCTTAGAAATATTGGGCATATGCCTTAGCAACCCCTTTGAACTGATCTTTATCATGTTATAAAAATTTATATGTCTAAGCCTTAGATTCCAAAGCCATCTTTCTTCCAATTGACTCATGAAGTATTCCTCCTTGTATTCATGAAATACATATATGTTGTTATCTATTTTATAAATATTTGAAACTAATTTACTAGCCTTTCTTACTTCACAAAAATCATTATGAAAAGTTACAAGATTTCCTTACATATTTCACTCATACTTAAAATATTATGTTTTAAACTTGTACACATAATGCATTCTCAATCTTATAATGGTCATTATCCAAACTCACAGTACGTTTGCCAATAATGTTATCGAATTTATTATCACCAAATCTCACTAAACTAGGGTTGGTCTTCTTGAGAGAGATAAACTTGTCATTATCTCATCATATTATTTTATCATCCACTATCTACAAACCATATCTTGCTCCCATTTTCTTGAGTATGCAAGGATTATTAAAAAAACATTGACTCTTCCTTTGGTGGACTGATTGAATTTTGGTTCTTTTCTTCTTCAATCTTAGACTTATTCTTATTGAACCATTTAATGGTGTCAATAACTTATATATCCTTTTTATAAAAATATATTTTGTAGTTTTTGGCTATATGACCTGGTTGATTACAATTTTAGCATATTATAATCCTTTTGATCTCTATAGAGAAATCACAATCCCTATATCTACGACCAAATTGATTTCAAGAAAAGTAGTACCCATTGAAGACATTATTAAAATTTAGCTTTCCTTTCTCTTAATAATTATCTATCCATGAATTTTCATTCTTGACCCTTTTAATAGAGCTAGAATCCCTTTTATCCTTAGAAAAGATCACATCTGAGTAAGTCATGTCTTTATTTTCAAATTATTCCTCCCTTTAGTTTAGACATTTAACCATCATGACCTATAGATTCTTGATTTTTTCTTCTAGATATTTAACTTGTATCTTCACAATATCCATGCCTAAATTGACATTTGATAACGCACATACTAGTTTGTCTTGAAGACAACCCACAACCTTTTTGTCAACCATTGTACTTTTGATCACCTTCAAGTGGTTAAACTTGTAATAAGGACCTAATATGATACCAATTATTAGAGTTATAATTAATGAGAGGGGGGTGAATAAATGATTATAGATATTTCAATTTTAATTTGAAGTCCTTTCAAATAATTAGATAATCAACATATATAAACTTGATCAAGTAACATTAACAAGAGAGCTCATTCATTCAATGCATACACAAGATCAAACACACAACATATAGTTCCTATGGTAAACCCTCATAGGGAGTAAAACCCACTTTCAAGAGTGCAACACATGGACTACTTATTTTATAATAAATTACAAAAAATAGACTAGTCAATTCCTTTAGACTAGAAAACCTTAAGCAAATCCTCTTAACCAAAGGCCTTTAATGAAACACCTATTTCACAAGGAGCAATTGCCTCTAAGGAATACCAAGTCCTTTATACCTTCCTTTTAAGTGAACACCTCCACCTTGGAATTTATGTCTTAAACACCTAATGATGGATCTCTAACCTTTGCATAAACTCCCTCTTTATTTCATACATGCCTCTCACATAGGCATGCCATAATCTCTCTCCTTATTTATTCAAACTATCCTCATATGCTTACTCAAACCTCTTCACATATCCTCAAAATGAAAGAGCACTATTATAACATTAGATATATATGACTTATAGATCATACACATATTAAAAAATATACTCTGCTTATCAAGCCATCCACTAGGAACATCTACTTCTCCTTCACTCCACAACTCTCACATGCACACTTTGCATAAGTATTCTCTAAAATATAAAAACCAACACATTTGGTTTTACCATTTATATATAATTCATGAATTATCAACATCTTGTTTGGTCATTAGGCATTCCTTAACCCTTAATTAATATTACATGGGTCACACTTAAGCACAACTCTCTTTCAAATAAGCCTAAGTCACCTTTTAGGTCTAATGAAGACCAATCACCTCTTTGACACTTATATGAATAAAATAATAAAAAAGGACTACTTAAAAAATAAATTACCAAATCCACATTACTTTGACATCTTGAAATTATCAAAGGTACCAAAATATTCTATTGCTAAAGCACAATTTACTCAACCAACATTTTGTGTACATAGTCCTAATGAACTAACACATAGTCAAATTTTAGACCTTTGTTCATACTACATATGATTTTTTAAACCTTAATAATACACATATATTATTATAATGTATTCTAAAACATTATCCAATATTTAATTCATCATTGAGCTCAATTACCCTTCTTGGGTTACTTGCAGAAAATAATCAAACACACAATCAACTTTGGAGGTGAATATCTTTGTATGTACAAACATTCATATCTTCAAATGTGTCGTATATTCCTATACCACTTTGATTTTACACCATGAGTAAATTAATTTTGGATCAAAATATATGTCTCAAAAACTAGACATTGGTCTTTCCTTTGAAAAATTCAAATATTTGAATTCAAATAACCATTGTTAAACATCGAACACTATTATATCATCTCATATCCTCAATGATTTAGATATATCACAAAAAGTTGATATTATTATGTGTAGATATATATTTAACTCATATTTCACCACTTATAAATGTTAAACCTTGAATAGTTGACCTCATCTCATGTAATCTTGCAATATTGACTCAACGCGCATCAATGATCTTTGTAGATCAGCTAGGTCTTTATCTTATAGAGCTCAACATTTGATCCTACTCAAAAATCATATGATCATGATACTTATAACCCTCACATTAATTATTTTAACTCTTACTATTAAACATCATATAATTATTACCATCTCATTCAACACATATCATTATATCAATCTTATATGATTGCTCACACACTATTGGATCTTTATTTGGTCTTGATCTTTAACTATTTAAACCAACAAACACTTTGACCTCTTTGAATTATTTTTCACCATATATATTTAATGTAAAATCTCCTATGATCCATTTTATCACCATTTTGTCCTAGTCTTTAACATCATGCAAAATAGACTAAGTATGGGGGCCATTGCTTATCTGCCTAGAATGTCAACTTTGCACCTCCATATATTTTGCTTCACTCAAGTACATGTTCTAAAATTTGGAAAATATGATCTCCTCACATAATATAATACAACCATGTGTCAATATTCTCATATGACCATCACACATGTGAGATATATTAATATTAAAATGCTTACATAGATTTTTCTCTAACTTAGAGCCAACTATGTCAAAAACTATCTGGGATGCCAACTTTGAACATGCATATCTTTTATCATGCTTCATAGCTTGATCTAAAACTTAGAAAAAATCAACTAGGCAAAAAACTAAATAAACAAATGTGATCAACTTCTCATTAAACATCCACACGTACAAGATATTGCATCATCAAAATGATTACTCATCTCTTCTTGCCACATTACAAAATTGGCTAAGTATGAGAAAACATAGTCAAACTACTTGGGAGCCCAAATTTGTACTTACATATATTTGGCTACACTTCATCAAATGACTTGAGACTTTGCACATAGAAACTAGGGAATAATTTTATCACAACCATATGACCAACTCCTCTTGAGTCATCCATACATGGTAATGGTGATGTCAGTAAACTACCTACTCAAAACTTTTCCCACTAGACCCAAAATGTCTAAATGAAAGAAATGATAAACTAGATGAAAACCAATCATGCACACAAGCACTCAAATAATATAAAACCTCTTATATGACCCACTTCACATTATAAATACTCCATACACATCCTTGAATGTATTTAAATAGTCAAACTCTAAATATTAGCAACTAAGCTAACTTCAAGCACACTAAGACATGCACATTACACACTTTGTCATTGTTACTTAGACTATCAAGGAACTTCATCCACTCACTAGGACACCTCCATGCCATCATAATAACATCATTGACAACTCTCTAATAGATCCTATTTTTAGACTTTGCATATTTTTCACTTCACAAGTTGTACATTTTGCATAATTTGGTACTTTAAAAGTTTTATCTTCAGGTAGTTGGTCTTTAAAAAAATTGTTTATCATAATCCTTAGTTTTAGAAGATCAAATAATTCTAAATTTTGATTCTTCACACCTTTTTTATTCATGAAAAATGTTAATTATGACTTTTTTCTAAACTTGTGTTTTTAAAAATATTTGTGTGGCGTGAAAGTTGTTCATCGTAGCTTTTGTCTTTGGCATCTCCAAGATTTTGGGTCTTTGAAAAATTTGTCCACATGAATCAATCTGTATAACTTTCATACTCACATTTTTCACATCTAAGGAATCATGATATTTGGATATCCTAATCTCAATAAACAATATCACACCTAACTTTTAAAGGCGTGCCACATGACACACCTAATTTCACATGAAATTGATGATAGGATGACACTTGTCCAAAGTTATAACATTTCATTACTCCAAATTTATTGAAATTATCATGGTATACCCACTAAAGTATGTGTAAAATTTTGAATAAAATGACTAAATTTTTTTTGGAGATGTTGGACATTAATGGTGCATAAATTGGAGTTAAAGTCTTACACACAAATCTATATGAGTGAATTCAAAAGAGACATTGTGCTTATTGATTATTAATGATATCAAGAAAATTTTCATTCCAAATAGAATTTTAATCCATAAAAATCTACATTCAATTATGAACTACTTCGGTAATATATCAAATAGTTTAACTAAATGAGAGTTAGTGAGTAAATAGATTAATAATGGATTTATTATCTAAGGTTTTAAGAAGATTATTTCCACCATCTAAGTTCTCTATAAAGGACTCTATATAATATATAGATATTATCTTTGATGTAGTGGTGTTCAAGGATGAATTTTATAATTACACAACTCTATGGGACATAATAGATAATGTAAACACCCACTCACATGGGGAGAATCAAATAGTTGAGCAAAAGTAGCTGGTATTTGACTTACTACCACTAAATCACTATAAAATAAACTTTACATCTACCAAGCCTAAAGTGATGCCCTACATCGATCTACTTCAAGACTTTTTATTCATAAATAAGGTGATTGGTATATTTCTACACCACCTAAACCATAAGACATTTGTCATCTTAATCTCAAGGGATGATTTCTAAATATATCTATGAGTACCCATTGAATTTGTCACACTTGAAATAAATAAGTTGGATTATGTTGAGGTGTGTTTATAGTGTTGGTATTAAGGCATAAATGTTGTCATTGATGTATTTAAGTTGAATGTCCCTCATGTCAAAATTAAGAATTGATGTCATGATTAAAGTGGTGTGTGATAAATAAGTTATGTATCTATGATAAGATAAAATTTTAAGGCAACCTATATATTTTTTTTTAAGGTTAATCACATGTCAAGGTCAAGTTTAAGGTTAAAAAGAAGCATATTGTTGAGCACCAATACTAAGGAACATACAAGGTGAGCACACATGGGTCAACTAGTCCTTGTATTCTATATGAAGTCTTACAAAAAGGTGGTAATGTGACTAAGCTCATAAATTCTATTGGTAATAGCCTTATTTTAAGATAATAATGTTTTAATAATGACATCATTAAGAGCTAGCTTTTTTATGTCAAAACTTTGAGTATTAGGTATCTTGAGTAGCTTGGTCTAGCTTGGTGAAGAATATGTATGCATGAGGCATGGTAAAAATTTGTGATTTGGGTCAGTATAGGCATGATAAAGTGTCCTAAGCTGTGTTAACAATGAGAAAAAAACAAATAATCTTACTGATGACTTTCAAGGTCTAGTTTTGAGGGTTAATCTTTACCTGAAAGACCTAGTGAAATGGCATAGGTATGGTACCATGATGAGTTGAGCCATTTGAGACTTGTGTGAGAAAGGTTAAAATTGTATGAGTAGGATATGAGATAAAATTACATGTGTATGAGGTTTTGAATATATTTTAAGAGGATTCAAGGCATGATCAAAGCCTAAGTATGATTGGTAGTTTAAGACCTAGTGTACAAAGTGACCTATAGTGGCCTAATGAGGTTTCAAGATCATTTCCAAAGGTGGAATATCTATTTAAATAATTTATATAGGTGTGTGAGGTAATTTTAATTGTATGGACAAATATTTAAGTCAATACCTAAATGTGAAAGCATGAAAACCTATAATAAGGTTCCTTATGTGTATAGAATGGGATGTTGTAGACTTGAGAAGAGATTTGTTGTACTCATTGTGACATGAAAAATTTACATGAGATCTTGATAAATTCATGTAAGTTTTGGAAGGTCCTTATCTTTTTTTCTTGGAACTGGTTTTAAATATTATGGGTGATCCTTTATGAATGATTGCTAAGAAGTGAAACCAGTCAAAACACTCTCAAAACCCTTATAATGACCTGATAAGAAAAATATAGTTGGTTATGGATCATAATGGTCCTAATAACATATTTTTATGATTGGAACATGTAAATTACTCTTCAAAGTTTCCTTGGGTGGTTTTGGTTTGTCATGACAATGAGTAAAAGTTACAGGAAAACCCTTATTTCTAAAAATTTTGATGTAGCAAGTAGGGTTTACCAGTTCAGAGCATGAAAATGAATGGAATATGATGTGTATTACCTATAGTTTATGAACATGAATTTTTTTAGTAGGTTTTAGACCAAAAATTTGTTAAACTAGTCATGGAATTTGGCATATTGCTAAATAGGCCTAATGAGAAAAATAGTGAGAAAACTAGGATAGAATGAGAATGAGATTAGGGATTGGTTATAGAGGACTAGGGATGGATCCTAATGCATAAAATCATTATTAAACACATATTAATCCTATCCACTTTGTTTATAAGTGTTTATGATGCCTATACTCAAGCAAAAGTTATCCTTAAACTGGTCTCTCTAACACAGTGAAGTCTTTATAGGGTGAAGTAGTGAGATTGGTTTGTATGACCAATATTGATATTTGACCATGAAATATATCATTTTAAAGATTATATAAGGATTATAAATGTTTGAAAAACTTATTATAATATCACATAAGTGTTATCATAGTTTTAGTAAGATTTGATTTTCTGGATTATGTTTTTGATGTTATAGGCAACTTTTTGTGTGTATGTGAAAATGATGCTTCTGAGTCATTTTGCACTAATTTTAAGGATATATGTCATTTATGGTGTTATAAAAGTATAAAATGATCATATTAATTTATTTTTATTCATTTTAAGTACCTGTTCAATATGGAGTCAAACATTTTTGACTTTTTACTGATAGTGTTTGGTGTTTTTTAATAAGCCATTTACAAGAGTGTTCTAGAGGACTTTTGGCTTATGTGGTGAAAGCTAAAGCATTTGATAAATTATTTTAAGTCATAAAGATAATATTCATATGATTTTATGTGTAGGTTATGTGTCAAATTTGTTGTTGATGTGGGTTTTATGCACACCATAGTTTATGAGGTAACCTATAATGTTTTAGGATCTCGATGGAGGTAAACTCCACTCTAGGGCATGAGTTGTAGGTATGAGATTTATTAAACCTATTGATATAATAGTGTAAAATTATGTATGTTGTTGACAAGGCCTTTTGGATAGAGATGTGATTCCTACAACAAAATGGTCCCATAAGTGAGTTGGATGGGTGGTTAATTTCAAATATAAGGTGGGTGGATTCTTATAACAAACAAAAAAAGGAGGGTAAGGTAAGGAAAAAAATAATTCTCTATGGTTCTTAAAAAAAACCATTTATATGGATGGATTCTGGATAGATTTGTATTCTCTTAAAACTAGTATTATTGGTAGCATCAAGTGCACACCTATAAATAGATATGGTTATAGAATTTGACGAAAAAAAGTATAAGAAATTCACTAGCCTTAGACAAATATTTATCCATTCAGGGAAGTTGTTTCACACCCTTTAAAATGAGATTATTGCTCAGACAAAATGAATTATCAAAGGCATCTTTAGCGTGCACTCAAAAAACTATACCAAGAAAACATAAATACACATTTCAAAAATATGATTCAATTTTGACTTGGTTATTTTAATCAATATATTCACCAATCTTTAACAGCTATTTTCACATATAAGATCAGTATACTAATCAAATCAATCAAGAATCTATTCACATCTCTAGCACAATTGAAGATTATTGAAATAAACACCCATAAAAATAAATACTATTTACATAGAATTGGAAAGAAAATACTTAGAATATTATGCTTGATGACCAAAAATGGATCGTTTCTCTATATTAAAAAAATCTCCCCATTTTGATCTAGGTGATAAAATAATATTTATAGACCTTCGGGATGGTTCACCTTATCCTCCAAATATTTTCATGATGTTTACATGAAGTAGTTAGAACATGTAGTTTTGACTATAGTCCAAAGCTGAGTGGGAGTTATAAATAGAAAGAATTAACTTTGTAATATAATGTAATGTATGTATGTACAAATAATAAGTGAATTATTAAAGGAAGATAAAATAAGAACTATTACAAAATTAAGGCACATGTCAATACAGGGATATATTAGCTAGAGTGTTACATGGGTTTTAGTCAGAGTAGAATCTGAAGGTGTGGCTCTTCTAGTAGAAACCTACTTCTTCTTCACTTTGTTGTCCTAAAATTTATCTATTGCTTCATTTTGCTATAGAATGATGTCTAAGTTAAGTAGTTAAGGTTTGTAGAGTCTCTTGGTTTTCCTAAGGAGTTTTTTATGTTTATCTTTAGTAAGTTGGAACTTACTTCTAAAGATCTCCACTTTAGTCACCTTCTTTCTTACCTTACTTAGTTCTACTTCAATACTATCCACTATCAAACCCTGAATGTTCATTTTGAAATTTTCTATCATCTCCTAAATAATGTTATCAAAATTGATTCACCTAATTAACCTCTCCATATAATCTTTTACCTTGAATAAATTCAAATCATTCAAAATTTGAAAGAGCTAGGCTTCATGTGTATGATAACTCAAAACCATGGCCACAACTACCTTCAACCATTCCTTGACCTCTTCATGTCTAATAACTAATAAATTTAAGGTATTAGATGCCTCAAATATATTCATTAGGTCAAGGTGACTGTATAGTGAGTTACCTATATAGGCAACTAAAATTTTAAGATTTGTGTTATCTTGGGCTAAGGAGCTACAAAGTTGATTGGTCAGGCTTGTTTGAGGTGTCATCTTAGCCTTCATGAATTTGAAGGCCTCTAGAGAATAATATAATTTTAAGCTTGTATCTCCTACCTCAACTTCTATACTTGTAGGGACATGTGCAGTATTTGATAATTATTTTAACTCTTCAATTTATGCCCATCATTCTTGTACCTCCTCTTTCAACTCTTGATGAGCCAATTCTATCCCTTCGTGGATAGCTACCACTATATCCTTATGTGTTTGAGCTAAGTCTAAGATATTTTCTTCAAAAATAGGTTCTCTTTGATACCTATTTTGCCTCTTCAAAGGGAGAACAGTGGTTGTCATTCTTCAAGGATGACACTAGTTCCTTGGTCATCTTCAAGCTTCCTCTTCCTAACCCTTTAAATGGATTTAGTGGGAGGATAAAACAAGGTAGTTATGGAAATTAACTCAGTTATCTTGTAATTGAGCCTTTGTAAAGCTTGTTGCCTTAGTTCCATGGCCTAGGGTGGGATATTGCTAGGTGTATTAGAGTTTGTGAGGAAAGATTCTTGTTCTCACTCCCCCTCCTCTTCTTGGCTCTACTTCTTGGACACCTTCATTAATACATCTGACATGGAAGGCCATATAACCTTAGACTATTCCACTCCTCCGATTTGAGGAAGTAGGTGGACTACCATAATGTGTGGCTTTTCCTTCCTTCCCCTACTTTTGTTAATTATAGAGGTTTCCTCCTTAGAATTTGAAGTGGGGAGTGAAAGGGAAAGTTGTGTGGATTGAACATGTAATTAGCATGTGGCCAAAGTGGTTTTCACCTTCTTGGATTCTTTATTCTTTCTATGAGGTCTCATAGTAGCAGTACCAATAGGCACAAAAGGGTTGGTTATGGGAAAAGATGAAGTGGAGGTTGTGGAGAGATCAATGGAAGGAGTGGATGAGGTGGAGGGGACTTCCACAAAGGAGATGGGTGCATCAACAATAGATATTGAAGGTAAATAAAAAATGAGGGATGAGGATACCTTCAAGCTAGATCTCAATGGGGGTACCTGAAATACTAAGATCCTTTACTTCCTCCAATTCATCCTCTTCATCTGAGTCCTCTATCTAGTCTTGAATAATTACTTCATCTCCTTTTGATTGTAAGCTAGAAGGTGGTGCAATCAAGCCTATAGGTACTTATGTTATTGGGATACCTATGGGGGTCCTTGGTTTCCTAACATAAACAAAGGGATCCTTCCCTTGAGTAGGAGAGTCATGGGGGGAAGGGACTACTACTTGTGTAGTAGCTACCCCAATTGATGAAACATGAGACATACTGGGGGTAGTCATGGAAACTAGAATATTATCAATAGTTTATCTATCCTCTTCATCAGAGTCTAAACTAATGGGGTCTCCTTTGGATCCTCCCCTTCCTACACTTGATCCTAGAATCCCTATCTCTTGCTTAACTATTTTTAGCTTTGACTTCAAGGGGGGCATTGAGAATAAGAAGCTCATTGTTCATAAGACTACCCACTCCAAAATTTTGAATGTTTCTACCCTTTTTAAAGGGATTTCCATGGGTCCAATTCCTTGGTGGTGATGTTGGCTCTACTTAGATCATACTTAAATGATATTCTTATAAACTAGCTATATTTTCCCTCCCTAAAACTTCCTCATCATTTGTAGCATTCAAATAAATAAAATCATAACAATATGGCTAGTGGCAATAAGGAATGTTGTATCTATGAACATGTTGTTGGATGTACCTGTGGGGATCCCAATCTCTACATGGCATTTTAGGGAAACCATATTGGTCCTACTTGGTTGTAACCTCACCAAGATTCCTCCTTATGGTGTATGCTATTCTACTAATAGTGATAAGGCTCCCAAAGAAGAAATCCTTCTTTTATCTTTCCAAGTATTCCTCTGTACTATTCCATAGCTAAAAAAATATCTCTTGCTTTTCTAGCTTATCAGGTATTTGTTTGGGAAGACATAAGGGTTCCACCTTGTTACCCCAAATAAATATAAATATTATGTCTAGATACAAGAATTAAGCACCCGTCTTAGTCAATTTCTTCATAATATTCCCTCTAATGTGTGACATAAGGGAGCCATAGATATCTTTCCATATCTAAGGGTATACATCCTCATAGAATATGAATGTGTGCCTCTAGTAGGCATAGATGTGAATGAATGGGTAGTGGTCACACATTCTATTCTTAATGAAATCTATGGCTAAGGACCATAAATTACCTAGGTCCTTATAACATGTACCCATGACCATGGCAACTAAATAAGACATCATATATAAATCCCTTGCAAGGGTAAGATGTTTATCCTTATGAAATATTTTTTCCCATACCCTAAAACTAATTATTTCTCCCAGAGCATAAAAAACATCATGTGATAGCATCATATGGAGTAAGGGTACCTAATCTAGGTTTACAAAATGAATAGTGGGCATACCATATAATGTGTTCATTAGATTCATCCCTATGTGTATGCCCATTCTAAATTTATTGATTGGAAATGATCTGCTTAGCTTCTTACCCTTCCATGTTAAAGTTTCTTTAGGTATTATCCATGATTGTAGTGATTCTTAAATGCTCATTTCCTTTTTAAACTACACTAGGGTATACTTATAAAAGTAGGCATTAGGTATGGTGAGAGATAAATGCCTTTGAAAATAATCTCTAAAGATGCACGTGACAACTATATCACTGTGAGAATGAAATAAATACACATCCTATGATATCCTACCTATAAAAAACAAATCCTTGAGAATGTAAATGCATGGTATAACCTCTAGTTTGGTGGAAATTAAATGCAACCTTTAGCATTTATAAGCCATCAATTCTTTGACAAATATCTTGTTTTCTAGTGTTGTTTCATCATCCACTGAAAAGGCATCTACTGAATCGATAACATCCCAAATATGTGAGTAATTTTAGTATTTATTGTTAAATACTTTTGTATCAAACATAGTGTCCTTAAACTCTATGGGATCCTTAATTGATAATGTATAGGGAGGGTTAGTTCCCTGTGCTGACCTTGATAAGGATGCCATGGCTTATATAGATTAGATGACATAATTTGTTATGTATTGTGTTCTTCCTTTGACTCTTAGCCAAATTATTGTTGTATTCAAATAAATAATGAAACATGAGATGAGGTTCATGGTTGCTATTAGGAAGAAAAATACTTCAATCATAAGTTAACTTGAATACATAATGATGGTAGTAGGAGCTATGTATCGACTATATAAGATCCTACATTAAATGCTAATTCATGCATCATAAAAAATGCAATGTTCACCTAACTTTAATTTCAATTTTTTTGTCTTGGATTAGTGAGGGTCTTTACTAATGTGAATAATAAATATTTTATCTTAGTAAGGCATAGTTAAAATTGAAGGTACTCAGGTTAATATTGATTGAAAAATGTTTGAATCAACACTGATGGACTATTTCTTTTAGGGATTTGTTTCTGACAAAATGTCCATGAGAATTTCTCCAAGGAAATATATCATCATGGTGAGAGATCCAAAACACTTATTCTAAAGAATTAATCTTCATAATTGAATGACATTTTCAATTTCCTTGAAGGGTAATTTTGATCTGAAAGGTCCATTTCATAGGGCATTCTAGTTCATGACACCAGTCCTAAAGGGTCTACTTCAGAATCCTTGAAAGGTAACCTTAATACCACAAAGGGATATTTTTGTATAGTTAAGGGGACACTTTAAAATTTTTGAAGAGTATGTGCCTTTAACTTGGAGGGTATAATTATCTTGGGTATTATGTTCAAAGGGTATTGGGTTGAAGATATAAGTTTTGTGAAAAAGGCTCCAAAGGGTTAGTGGCCATGTTGGAGGGTACTTTGACATAAGTTTGAAGGGTATATCCAAGGGAGATTAAAGGGTAAGTACCCTATAATAATTATATTTGGATTTGTGTATCACACAAAAGACCCAAAATAAAAGGTCTAAAGAAATAAGGCAAGGATATGGAATAAAAGTTTTAAAGGAAAAGGATGGAGGGCATTCCCAAAAATTCTTGAAGGATACTTACGTGCAATAAGGGACCATTTCAAAAATATTTAAGGGTAGCTTAGTAAAAATCTAAAGGGTAGGATCAAGAGTTTTGAAAGGTAAGTGTCCTTCAAAAGAATGTCTTTAGATATTTTACATCAAAAAAAAATGCTCAAAACAAAAGTTCTAAAGAAATTACTAAAGGGTCCTAAAGGAATTCTAAAAGAATAGTCTGAAGGGTAATTTTAAATGTTCTAAGATGTCAAAGGGTACTTTTTTAGAGAACCAAAGGGTATGTGCCCTACAAGATAAATCTAAAGGGGAGTGGAAAGGTCAAATATGGAAAGGTCAAAGGGCTAGCTAAGAGGGTCTTAAAAGGTAGGTTAGAAATACCTTAGATGATCACTTTACATTAATAAGTGTTTGAGAGGTCTACTTTATAGAGGCTTAAAGGATTGGTTTGATCTCTTGAATAGTACTACTGTAAACTTGAGGGTCATTTATAAAAAATCTCAAAGGATACTTCCATACACATAAGGGCCTTTTCAAAATCTTAAAGGGTAGGTTACATAAAGTGGGAAAGATAGATCTATTGGGTATGAAGGGTGAAAATTCTTTCGGATAAAATGTTTGAAGGATTTGGATAAGAAGGGAAACTTGCTAAAGGTACCCTATTTTTTTATAGCAATCCAAAGGGTCTACTTCATGAGACATTTGTCCATGATAAATTCTTGAAGGTTCTACTTCAAAAATCCTAAAAAGGTAAATCTAAGTCCATAAAGATATACAGTGTCAATGCTACCAATACCAAAATCAAAGACTTCATTTATAAAAAAAGGTGGGTCTCCATTTCCTATAGAAATAAGAGATATTGGGTGCAATAAATGGTGACTCATAAGGGGAATACTCCTGAGTATTGAAGAACCCAAAACTCTTGCTTACAACCATGAATCAATCTTGAAGTGTGTCACACAAGAATACTTAAATTAAAAATATGAAAGAGACTCATAAGTAGATTTACATGACATACTTGATTTTAAATTTATTGGATCTATGTGTGTTAGAATGTGAGATTCATTTAACTTCTACTATGATGAGTTCTTCTAAAGTTTTGACATGGTTTTAGGTCTCATTCTAGTATCTATTATAATTTATAAAAATAAGGGAGGCTCAGGTATTGCTCTACTACTAACCAAATGACCATAGTCCTGACAGAGGTACCTTGGGATCCTTTTCTTCTCAATTAGTTATTTCCCCTTTCATTGATCATGATGTATGGTACATTAATCTTATTTCATCACATGAGCCTTTTTTCTTTATATTTTATTTTGTTCTTTTAACTCATCATTATTTTTTGTTTTATATATGGGAAAAGAAATGGAAGATGATCTAGTAAAATTTTAAGATAAATCATTATTAGGATGTCCTTGCTAGCCAAATCTAGACCTAGAATACCATTTATAGTAGGTTTTAGGTGATGAGTGAATTTGATCCAATGAAACAAGAAAACTTTTTAAATTTACATAAAACACTCTGAGAGTAACTTCCACATGCCTGGTAAAGGTATTCAACTATGACATCATTCAAAATAATGTGTGATTACTTAACTTTGTCCCAACACCCAAAGAAAATCAAGGATACATCCCACTTGGAGCCAGTCCAAAATGCCACAATTTCTAATTTCCCTTTTTCACTAGTTATGAGCATGGTTAGTCTAAATTTCAAATTGGTCAAAGCAGAATAAACACAATTTTGATCATCTAGGAAAAAAATAACTAATCTAAGAAAACATTAAAATCTAATCTAGGAAACAAAAACTAAAAATAGGAAATATAATTTACTCCTAATCTAAACTTATCTTGATCCTCCTTAATTATTAATATCCATAGATGGAATAGCCTATAAGTAATGCTTTAGAAACTATCTATTTACCAAATATATCAGCTCATCATCCTAAAGGTCTTTCAATTAGAATGCATTATTACCTATGATTTATGAAATATGATAAGGTCCAATCCATAACAAGGCAAATTTGTCATGTTGTCCTTTCTTTTTATGGGCTTTATCCCATAGTAGCACTAGGTCAAAAATTATGAATGCTTTAACTTTTGCCCTTTAATCAAACCATGATTTGACCAAGTCTTGATGTTTATTGAATGTTTGTAATGCCTCATTCCTAGAATATTCCATCTCAATTATATATAATAGTCTAGACTTATTTTTATCACTAGGATCCATGTAGTCTTGAATGAATGATAAGTGGGTAGCTTGAATGTGATAGGGAAGATAGGTCTTCATATGTACACTAGAAAAAAAGTGAGGCATTAAGAGCTTGCTTGTGTCTTGTCCAGTCTGACCAAAGAGCATACTTTAATAAATTATGTCATTCTCTAGGCTTGTCTCCTATAGATTTCTTGATTGCATCAATCATATTTTTATTCATTGACTTTGCTAACCCATTTCCCTGAGGGTAATGGTTTGAAGCTAACCTAATGATGATTTGATTATCATGTACCCACTCAATAAACTCCATTGATATGAAAGCAAGTCCATTATCATAGACCAGAGTAATGAATGTGCCAAACTAAGTTATTATAAAAACCCGATTGCATCCTATGCTCTATAATGTTTCATAGTGATAGCTTCAATCCATTTGGTGTAATAGTCTATGGGTATGAGTACAAATTTATGGCTAGCTGAATAATTTGGGTTGATTATGTGAATGAATTCTAAACCCCATTGGGTAAATGGCCTTCCTTTAACAATTGGTTGCATTGACATGGCTGGATGTACTTCTCTTTTAGCTAAAATTTGACATTCATGGTAGTTTCTAATGTGTGTGTGAGCATCTTTGAAAAATTTTAGCCAATATTAGCCCAACCTCAGGATATAGTGAGTTGTAGTGATCCCTGAAGGATGACTACTGTCTATCTTTTGATGCAAATTCTTTAGGATCTCTATAGTTTACTCTATAGCCACACATTTGAGATAGATTCCTTCATAGTTTCTTCTATAGATGATTCCCTTTTTAATCATATACTGAGTACCCTTGAGCCTCAAAGATCTTTTTATTCCTCTATTATATTTTAGAGGACATATTCCTATCAATAAGTACTAAATTATATATGTATACCATTCACCTTTAGATACTTGGGCTTGGAACACCTCTTCAATGGTGATATGGGGATCTATCTCAATTATGAGCTAAATAATGCCTTGTCCTCTAACAATTTTTTTTAGGTTGAATATTTATGTCAAAATCTTAAGGCTTGGCCATCTATTTGCCTTGGTGTTCTCCCAGCTCATTTTGTGAAAGCATAAGCTTGATAGTAGGATCAAGTACAAAAATAATGGTTTTATTCCTCAAGATATAATGTCAAAATTTCTTGACTAATTTTATAAGGGTGAAGAGTTATTTGTCAATCATAGAGTATCAAAGCTTAGCATATTTCAAATTGGTGCTCATAGAAGTGAGGATGTATTGTCTCATTGTTCTTTTAAGTGATGATTACAACAATTATATGTTCTGAAGTGAAGGAGTATAGATAGAAATCATTTATAAATTTAAGACTGACTAAAACTGGAGCCTGTGATAGAACATTTTTAATATCCTAAAAAGTTCTTTTAGCCTCAGGGGTCCACTCTATCTTAGCATTCTTTTTTAGCATGGAATTTAGGGGCTTGAAAATTTTTGTGAATCCTAAAATGAACTTCCTTATGAAGTTTATTTTCCCAAAAACTAATTTTAATTCCTTTTTTCTATTGGGAGTTGAATCTTTGAAATCACTTGCACCCTATCTAGATCAATAGTAATTCCATCCTTCATGATGATGTTTCATAATAGCTTACCTTTAATAATGTTGAATATACTATTTTTTGGGTTTAATGAAATGCCAAATTTTGTACACCACTTAAATATAGATTGCACATGGATTACATGATCTTGTCAATTATTTGAAAATACCATTAGGTCATCCATGTAGATAATTATGCACTTTCCTTTTAATCCCTTAAAGGTGTGGTTCATGGCACATGAGAATGTAGCTCCTATGTTGATCAATCCAAATGACATCCTTTTATATATATGTGTTCCCCACATCATAGTAAATATTATCTTCATCTAATCTTTGGTCTTCAATAATACTAATTATAGCCTAAAAATCCATCCAAGGACATCATTTAAGAGCCACTTACTATTTGTATGACTTCATCTAGAGAAGGTAGGAGATAATTGTCCTTTTCTGAGGCTTTGTTCATATTCTTGAAGTCTACACAGAGTCTAATCTCTTAATTATTATTCCTTATTGGGATAAAATTAGCCACCCAAGTGGAATGTCAGATTGGAAAAATGATTTTATCACTTAGTAACTTATCCACTTACTTTTGAATGAGGGGTTTAAGGATAAGATTAACTGGCATTTGTCTCTATCTAAATGATTTATGATCTAGTTTCAAGGGGATTGTATGTGTGATGACTTGTGGATCATATACTTTTAAGTATTCATATGTCCAAGTGATGATGTCCCTATACTAAGTAATCAGATACTTAATTTATTATCTCTCCTCTAAAGTACAACTCAGACCAATGTTGACATAACATAGGTTATGTTCATCCCCTAAATTTTCTTTCTTAAAATCAGATTCATTAACCTTAGGCTATAAAATTTATTGTGCCCATAGATCCAAGTCAAATGGCCTCTCTAAAGAGATTAAACTAGTTGGTATTCAATTTTCATTGAGCTGGAGAAGGCCTTCTTTATCTATGTCTTCTTGGTGACTATCATTTTTATCATCTATGATTTGGGACTCAAACTCTTTTGAACTAGTCAAGAACTAGATAATTTGTTGGTCATCCTATAAAACCTAAAATTTATCTACATTATTTATAATAGATAGAACAAGAATTAATTTAATAAAAAATTTCTTTACCTCGTACTCTTGCAATGGATCCAAATTGGTGGCAATGGTAACTAGTGAATTAGTGGCCTATTTTTTCTCCCTAGAGAGTGATACTATGTTGAAAGCCTCAAAGCTCTCAATCAGGTACCACTCTCTATGCTTATACATATTTAAATAATATAGTTTTCATTGAAATTTATTTCTTATCTAGTGGAATACTAACTTTGAGTCCCCAAATACCTTAATTTATTTTACATTATTCTTCAGCTCAAATTATAAGTCTAAGATTAAAGCCTCATACTCAACTCTATTATTTGTACATAGAAATAGTAACTTGTAAGTGGCCAAAAACTTCTTTCCTTAAGGGTTGATTAACTTGATTCCCACTTCTGAACCTTGTTTGGAATTACATACATCAAAATGCATCATCCACAATTAGTTTGGTCCTTTAGGCTCTGAATTCTGCAATAAACTATGCATGGTAAAAGTGTAGATGCCTAATGAGGGAGAATCATACTTAACCTCTCCATTTTTAACATTATATTCAATGATTGGATACTTCATTCTAGGCTCCCTATCAATTTGGATTTGATTTTTGACCCCTCTCCATGGTAACTAAATGTGTGAAAAAACTATGAAAAAGGTATCCATTAAGCATTTTAGACCAATCCCTACTTAGTAATAATCCATAGCCTTATGGTATGTCCACTACTAGGGTATCAATATTCATCTAAACTCTTGGTTTCAATGTTACTTGAATATGGACATTGTTTAGCTCTTTCACTATTGGTATCATGGTTTTATCTAGTTTGGAAATATATCTCTTTGAAGGAATGAAAGTAAGGCCAAGATTTTTACATATAGAAGTAGGCAAAATAGTGGTAGATACCCTAAAATCAACTAAATAATTGTGGATATTTTTACCAAATGTTATGATGGTCTATAGAAAGGGTGGTACATCAGGATTACTCTTATAGATGACATTAGTATTAGTAGCTTTTACTTTAATGGCTTTGTCTATAGCTACCCTATTCTTCTCCATGGGTGTCTTTCCAATGATGGATCTCCATATCAACTCCTTCTATTTTGTGATTTGAGCCAACTCATGAAGTGTGATATTCACCATTATTTTATTCATATCTTCTATGATATATCCACCTAATTTTCTCATTTCATCTTCTCTTAGTAAAGAATCATTCCATTTTGGAGGAGGGGGGTTATTATTTTCCTTGAGATTAGGTAAAACTGATGTGGTATTTGGAGGAGTTGAGGTGGTTAAAGGTTACTTATTTCTTAGATTATATGCATCCCTATGGAAGTACTATAAATCATGTACTTATTCAAAATTATCCTTAGGTTCATTATCATCCTCTCTTGGGAAGGGAAATTTTTGAGTCTTAAAGAACATGGTTATGTTGGCAGGTCCTAGATCTTGTGTGATTTTAGCAAAATATTCATGTAATCTTGGCTAGTGACTTCTCTCTATAATATCTCAAATGTTGTATGTAATTCAACATAATTAAGCTCACCATGTTGGGGCATGCTGTGTATTCTACACCAATTGGGGAGATCTATTTTAATGATTCTGATTTCTAGGAGTTTACTAGACTAATCGACACTTTTTGCAAGCTAATTAAAGGGCCTATTATATCTCAAGAACCCAGTATTCTATTTTCTCATCTAGCTATTAGTATTACCCAATTTTTATTGCATGTTTAGAAATTCATTACTTACCTTGTGAACCATCTTTTGGATAGAGTCCAATTCAGCTTTTGTTGAGTTTGTACTTTGTAAAATAGCTATAAGAGGAGTAAATACTTGTTAATTGTAATGATAACCATTATTTGTCACATGAGTGTTTATGTAGCTAAGATTTGGTTGTGTCATGTGCATCAATGGGGGTAGTGCATATAACTAGTTCTAATTATAGGTAGGCACATTCTACTTCACATATGTTATTATATTGAGCATAGGGAATCCATTATTATTGTTATGTATCATAGGTGTTTAGGGATTGAGTTGTTTATTGATATTTATTGCTTCCTTGAATTCTAATACTAGAGTATTAGTAGCAACATCTCTTCTTAAGTAAACTATAGTGATAGGGTCCAAAGTGTTATTGTACATCTCTAATGTTAATACTGGTTAGGGTCTATAGTCTGGGGTTAGCCAATTGTACATATTTTTCCACCTTTCATTGAATTCACAAATCCATTCATTGGGTTCTTGTTTAATGCTGGTGAAGTGTTGGTATACTAGCCCCAATCAGTGACCTATCCAAATTGTGCAAGAAAAGTTGCTTGGCAATACACTCATGAGATTATGGAATTTTTCATTAAATTTAAATACTAATCATAGGCTAAATCCATCAAAGTAAATGGAAATAATCAACACACAACATCTTCATTTGCTACATTCATCAATTTTAGTGAAACTTTAAAGGCTTTGATATGATCTTCTACTGTCCTTGCTCCTAAAGGAGTGAAGGTTGATAGGTATTTTTAGGGTTATGGGAGAGCTCATGTACATCCCATAGGATGGAAATTGTAGATCCAACTAGCTAGGGTTATTTTTGGGCCATTTATTGATTAGCAAGTAAAATATTCCTTACATGTGAAGGTTATCTTAGTGAAAGTGGGTGACTCTAAACTAGAGTTGTTGGCACAACTCTAGGTCTTCTATGGCTAGCTAAGGGTGATATTAATAAACCAACTTGGGAATTATATATGGTCACTCTCCTAGGTGACTCTAGTGAAATTATATGTGAGGGTTAACCTCTATTATAAGGAGGAAATTAGGGCCATCCTTTTAGTTCCATCTAACTATAGATGTCATTTTTATGCACACCATAGTTGACAAGGTAACCTATAATGTTTTAGGATATCAATGGATGTAAAATCCACTCTAGGAAATGAGTTGAAAATATGTGGTTTACTCAACCTTTTGATATAAAAGTGGCAAAGTATGTAGGTTGTTGACAAGGCATTTCAGATAGAGATGTGATTCCTACAAGAAGATTGTCTCCTAGGTGATTTGGATGGGTGGTTGGTTTCTAATCTAAGGTGGGTGGATTCTTATAATAAACATAAAAGGGAGGGAAAGGTAAGGTATAAAATAAATCTCTATGGCTCTTAAATAATCACTTTTATTGATGGCTTCTAGATAAATATATATTCTCTCAAAACCAATACCTATTGCTAGCAACAAGTGCACACATGTAAACAGATATGACTATAGAATTTGAGGAATGAAAGTATATAAAATTAGCTAGCCTCAAACAAATATTTCTCAATTTAGGGTAGTTTTTTCACACCCTTTAAAATTAAATTATGGTTCGATCAAAATGAATTATCAAAGGCAACTTTAGCATGCACTTGAAAAACTATACCAAGAAAACACAAATACATATTCCAAAAATATAATTCAATTTTGATTTGGTTATTTTAATCAATAAATTCACCAATATATAATAGCTATTTATACATATAAGATCAGTATACTAATCAAAATAATAATTAATCTATTTTCAGCTCTAACACACTTGAAGATTATTGAAATAAATACTAATTATATAGAATTAGAAAGAAAATACTTAGAATACTATGCCTAATGACCAAAAATGGCTCATTGCTATATATTCAAAAATTTACCCCTTTTGATGTGGGTGATACAATAATATTTATAGACCTTGGGGATGGGTCACCTCATCCTTCAAGTCTTTGCATGATGTTTACATGAAGTAATTAGAACATGTAGTTCTAATTGTAGTCCAACACTGAGTGGGAGCTATAAATAGAAATAATTGACTTTAATATATAATACAATGTATGCATGTACAAAGAATAAGTAAATTATTATAAGAATCTAAAATAAAATCTATTACAAAATTGAGGCATATGTTAGGCTAGGTTTACACTGACTAGAGTGTTGTATTGGTTTTAATCAAAGTAAAAGCTGAAGGTGTGGCTCTACTAGTAGAAACTTACTTATTCTTCACTTTGTTTTCTTTGTAAACTTTATCTGCTACTTCATGCTACTACCAAATGATGTCTAAGTTAAGTAGTGAAGGGCAATAGAGTCTCTTGGTTTATCTAAGGATTTTTACATTTTCATCTTTAGTAAGTTGGAACTTACTTCTAAAGATCTCTAGTTCAGTCACCTTCCTTCTTACCTTATTTCATTCTATGTCAATACTCTCCACCGTCAAACCTTGAATGATCCCTTTGAAATTATCTATCACCTCTTAAACAATGTTATCAAAATTAATTCTACTAATTAACCTCCCTATATAATATTTTACCTTGAACAAATTCAAATCATTAAACATTTGGAGTTGGGCTTTGTGTTCCTGATAACTCAAAACCATGGATGCAACTACCTTCAAAAATTCCTTGACCTCTTCATGTATAATAACTACTAAATTTAGGGAATTATATGCCTCAAATTTAGTCATTAAGTCAAGGTGACTATATAGTGAGTTACATTTATAGGTAACTAACATTTTGATCCTTGTGTTATCCTAGGCCAAGGAGCTATAATGTTGATTGGCCAAGCTCATTTATGGTGCCATCTCAGCCTTCATGAACTCCATGTCCTCTAAGTAGATGTAGAATTTTGAGATAGCATCTCTTACCTCAACTTCTATACTTGTAAGGACATGCATGGTATTTGATCATTCTTTTAACTACTCAATTTGTGCCTGTAGTTCTTGTACCTCCTCTTTTAGCTCCTAATGAGCTAATTTTGTCTCTTTATGGATAGCCACCACCACATCCTTGTGCACTTGAGCTAGGTATGAGATATTTTCTTCAAAAATAGGTTCTCTTAGTTACCTATCCTACCTATTTGTGATAGAGAACACTAGCTATCATTATTTAAGGATACATTGGTTCTTTGGTCATCTTTAATCTTCCTCTTCTTAACCCTTTTAATGGAGCTAGTGGGAGGATAAAAAAAGTTAGTTATAGAAGGTAACTCAATTATCTTATAATTGGGCCTTTATGAAGCTTGTTCCCTTAGTTCCATGGCCCAGGGTAGGATATTTCTAGGTGTATCAAAGGTTTTGAAGATAAATTCTTGATATGGCTCCCCCTCCTCTTCTTGACTCTTCTTCTTGGCTACCTTTATTAATACATTTGATGGGGAAGGTCATATAACCTTAGACCAATCCACTCCTCCAATTTGAGGAAGTGGGTAGACTACCACAATGTGTGGCTTTGCCTTCCTTCCCTCATTATAGTGGTTTCTTCTATAGAAGTGGAAGTGGGGAGTGGAGGGGAAAGTTGTGTGGATTTAACATGCAATTGGGGTGTGGCCAAAGCATTTGACACCTTCCTATATGCTTTCTTATTCTATGAAGTCTCACAATAATAGTACTAGTAGGTATAAAAGGGGTGGTTATCAAAAAAGATGTAGTGGAGGTTATGGAGAGATCAATGGAAGGAGTGGATGAGGTGGAAGGGGCTTCTATAGAGGAGATGGGTGCATCAATAATAGAAATTGAGTGTAAATAAAAATTAGGGAGGGTTGAGGTACCTTGAATTTGTAACTTAGTGGTGATACCCTAAAGACTAATATCCTTTGATTCTTGTAATTTAGCCTATTCATCTAAATCCTTTGTCCAGTCTTGAATAGTTACTTCATAACCTTTTGATTGCAAGTAGAGAGGTAGTTCAAGCAAGCCTATAGGTACTTTTGTTGTTGGGTTTCTTGTGGGGGTCCTTGGTTTCCTAACATTAATTAAGGGATCCTTCCCTCAAGTAGGAGAGTCATAAGAGGAAGGGATTGTTGCTTGTGTAGTAGCTACCCTAGTTGATGAAACATGAGACATACTAGGGGTAGTCATAGAAACTAGAATGTTATTAGTAGTTTGCCTATCCTCTTCATTAGAGTCCAAACTAATGGGGTCTTATTCAGCTCTTCCCCTTCCTACACTTGATCTTAGAATCCCTAGCTCTTACTTAACTATTTTTAGATTTGAATTCAAGGTGGGCCCTTGAGAAAAAGAATGTCCTTGCTCATAATACTACCCACTCTAGAAGTCTAAATGTTTCTACCCTATATAAAGGGCTCTCCATGAGTCTAATTCCTTAGTGGTGATGATAGGCTCTACTTGGATCATACTTAAATGATATTTTTATAAAATATCTATCTTTTCCCTCTCTAAAACTTCCTCATAATTTTTAGGATTCAAAAAAAGAAAATCATAACAATATGGTTGGTAGTAATAAGGAATGTTGTATCTATAAACATGTTATTGGATGTGCCCGTGGGGATCCCAATATCTACGTGACATTGTAGGGAAACCATATCGGTCCCATTTGGATGTAACCTCACCAAGATGCCTCCTCATGGTGTATGTTATTTTTCTAATGGTGATAAGGCTCCCAAATAAGAAATCCTTCTTTTGTCTTACCAAGTCTTCCTCTATACTATTCCATAGATAAAAATTTCTCTTGTTCTACTAGCTTATTAGGTACATATTTGGGAAGATGTACTGGTTTTACCTTATTTCCCCAAATCAATATAACTTTGATTTTTAGATAAAGAAACTAATCACCCTTCCCAATCAAGTAATTTATAATATTACCTCTAATGCATGGCATAGGGGATTCATAAATAGCTTGCCATATATGGGGGTATACATCCTCATAGATTCTCACCATGTGCCTCTAGTAGGAATAGATGTGCATGAATGGGTAATGGTCACATATTATATTCTTAATGCAGTCTATGGTTGGGGACCATAAATGATCTAGGTCTTTATAACATACACCCATGACTGTATCAACCAGATATGACATCATATAGGAATCCCTTACAAGGGTAGGATGTTTATCATTATGCAACATTTGTTCCCTTGGCTTGAAACTAATTATTTCTCCCAAAACATAAAAACATCATGTGATAGCATTGTATGGAGCAAGGGTACCCAATCTAGGTTTATAAAATGAATAGTGGGCATAATATATAATATGTTCAACAGAGTCATACCTATGCAAATGCCCATTCTAAATTTATTGATTGGAAATGATCTACTCAGCTTTTTACCCTTCCATTTCATGGTTTTATTGGGTATTATCCATGATTGTAGTGCTCCCTAGAGGCTCATTTCATTTTTGAACTACACCAGGGTATGCTTGTCAAAGTAGGCATTAGGTACAAAAAGAGATAAATACCTTTGAAAATCATCTCTAAAGATGCACACAACCATTGTATCATTGTGAGAATGAAAGAAATATGCATCCTTTGATATCTTACCTACAAAAAACAAATCCTTGAGAAGGTCAATGTATGGCAGGTTCTCTAGTTTAGTGGCAGCAAAATGTAACCTTTGGCATTTGTAAGCCAACAATTTTTTGGAATACAACTTATTTTCTAGTATTGTTTCATCATCCACCAAAAATCCATCCACTAAATTGATAACATCCTAAATATGTGAGTAATTTCAATATTTGTTTTTGAATACTTCTATATCAAGAATAGTGTCCTTGAACTATATGGGATCCTTAATTGAGAACACAAAGGGAGGGTTAGTTCCCCATGATGACCTTGATGAGGATGTCATGGTTTATATATATTGGATGACAAAATTTATTACAGAGTACATTCTTCCTTCAACTCTTAGCTAAAATGCTTTTATATTTAAAGAATTCTTAAAACACTAGTTGAGGTGCATGGTTGCTATTAGGAAGAAAAATAATTCAATCACAAGTTAACTTTAATGCACAATTATGGTAGTATTAGCTATGTATAGAATGTATAAGATCCCACATTAAATGTTAGTTCATGTGTCATAAAAAATACAATGTTCACCTAGCTTTAATTTCAAATTCATCAGCTTGTGTTGGTAGGGGCCTTTACTAATGTGAATAGGAAAAATTTTATCTTAGTAAGGTATAGTTAAAAGTGAAGCTACTTAAGTTAATATCAAGGGAAAAAATGTTTAGGTCAATGTTGATGGACTATTTATTTTTTGGATTTGTTTCAAACAAAATGTTCATGGGAATTTCTTCAAAGAAATGTATCATCATGGTGAGAGATCCAAAACACTTATTCTAAAGAATTAATCTTAATAGTTGAAGGACCTTTTCAATTTCCCCAAAGGGTAATTTTGATCTGAAGGGTTCACTTTATAGGTCATTCTGGTCTATGACACCAGTCTTGAAGGGTCTAATTTAGAATCCTTGAAGAGGTATTTTCATATAGTTAAGGGGGTGATTAAAAAGTGTCAAAGGGTATGTGCCTTTAACCTGGAGGGTAAAATTATCTTGGGTACTATGTTGGGATGGTATTGGGCTAAAGATATAAGTTCTAAGAAAATGGTTCCAAAAGGTTAATGGCCATGTCAGAGGGTACTTTAACATAATTCTAAAGGGTATGTCTAGGGGAGATTAAAGGGTAGGTACCCTATAGGAATTGTTTCATGATTTGTGTATCAAACAAAAGGAACAAAACAAAGGGTCCAAAGGAATAAGGCAAGGGTATGGAACAAAAATTTTGAAGGAAAAAGAGAAAAGGAATTTATAAAAAAAATTGAAGGATACTTTTGTACACATAAGGGACCTTTTAAAAAATCCCAAAGGGTAGCTTCAAAAAAATCTAAAGGGTAGGCTCAATAATTTTGAAAGGGAATTGTCCTTCAAAATAATTTCTTCAAATATTTTGCATTGGACAAAAATGATTAAAATAAATTTTTTGAATAAAAGACTAAAGGTCCCAAAGTAAGTTTCAAAAGAATAATTCAAAGGGTAATTTTGAATGTTTCAAGATGTCAAAGGGTAATTTTTGAGAGACCTAAAGGGTATTTACTCTACAATATTAGGCCAAATGGGAGTGTAAAAGTAAAATATGGAAAGGCTGAAGGGTTGGCTAGGAGAGTCTTGAAGGATAGGTTAGAAAGACCTTGGAGGATCACTTTGTGGCAATGAGTATATAAATCATTTCCTTTGTAGAGGCTAAAAGGACTGGTTTGATTTCCTAAAGGGTACTTCCATACACTTAAGGGTCATTTCCAAAAACTATTGAAGGATACTTCCATACATATAAGGGACCTTTTCAAAATCTTGAAGGGTAGGTTACATAAAGTGGGAAAGATAGGTCCGTTGGGCATGAAGGGTGAAAATCCTTTTGGATAAAATGTCTAAAGGATTTGGCTAAGAATGGCAAAGAAGGAAAAATATCTGAATGGTAACCTATCAAATGTACTTTATTTTTTGATAGAAATTTGAAGGGTCTACTTTATGAGACATATATTCATGACAAAGTCCCAAAGGGTCTACTTCAAAAATCCCAAAAAGGTAAATCCAAGTCCATAAAGATATATAGTGTCAATGCTACCAAACCAAAATCAAAGGCCATATTTAGAAAAAAGGTGGGTGCCCATTTCCTATGGAAAGAGGGTATGTTGGGTGCAATATTTATGTATATATTTTATATTTTCAAGACATACTTTCTGATAGTGAGAAGGCCTAATGGTGAGTAAACCTAATTGGATGGTTCAAGAAGTGAAAAGAGACAAATGGTATTGGGGATATAAGGAAATCTTAGGATGGGTATATTAAAGTTACATATGAATTTTTTCATCTATTTTTTAAAGATAAAAGTGTTTCAAATGAGATTTAAATGAAACATGTGCTTAGGGAAGGCCTAATTGCATTAGGTCTCTATGAGGCCTAATGGTGGTTTTAGCCCTTAAGGGTAATGATCAACCTATTAATGTTTTTTTCACTTAAAAAATGTGTTTATTGATCTATTTAATTACAATACAAGTGTGTTAAGGCCCTTATCCAACCAATATTGGTGTGAGAAAGAATCAAGTATAAAGTCAAGGCCTAATAAGCCTATTTTGACTAGATAGACTATTAAGCTATTGAGAAAAGGATATAGAGTTTTAGAGAATAGGTTAAGGGCTTTAAAATCATCATATAGATGAGATAAATATTCCATGAGTATCTAACTATGTTTATATAGGTTTTTAGAAAGGTTATTTGACCTAATTCTACCAAGAAAAGGGTTAATTGAGTGAAAAGGCCTAATAGGTTATTTGAGAGAGAAATAAGTGTTAGAAGAGAAAAAAAAGGAGGTAATATTTATTTGAGTAATAAATAAGTGTCCAAGGGTGATTATTTATTCAAGGTAGCTATTTTGGTTCTTGGTTTTCGATGGGGTTGGATCCTCCTTATAGGTTGAAGCTTGATAAAAGCACTAGTTGAGTTGGTGCTCCTTATGGGTTTGATGCCTCAATAAAAGGTTTATTCATTGCTTATAGGATAGTATTATAAGTTTTACATCACTAGGTTTTCTTCTACTAGAGTTTTTCCTACATATATCTCATGTCCTTATATTGTTTGCTTTCATAGATGATTGTGTATGCATTAATTGATGTATGTAAGTGAATGAATGATTCGTAAATCTTAAGTGAAATTAGAGGAGTATTTTAATAAAAATGATTCACCCTCCCTCTTATTATCTATAATTACAATATTTTTTATCAGATCAAGTCCTTTAAATGAGGTCTTACAACCTAAAGGAGATTATAAACAAGCTAAGATGGTTAGTCAAGCACAAGGTGGTTTTTATTAAGTAAATAATTGTTGATTAATGGATCCAATTGTGCCTTTTAGAGTGTTATTATGAGGACAAATATAATGTCTCAAGGTCATGACTTTTGGAAATCAATCTTGGATGGATATAATACACCCCTATTCCTCCTATGGATGCAGCAAGTAAGAATGATATTGATAATAATTCAAAATCAATGAATGGTATTATTTGTGGCCTATTAGAGGTATAACTTATGAAGGTAATTCACTATATATTTTCTAAATAAATGTGGGATAAGTTGAAAACTATTAATGAGGAAGACTCCAAGGTCAAATTGGACAAGTTGTAAACCCATAGAGGGCAATTTTAATGTCTAAAAATGAATGAAGATGAGACCATATCAGCCTACTTATTGAGGGTTGATGAGGTGGTTAACATCATAATAGGTCTAGGAGAATAATTGAAATAAACTATGATTGTTTAAAAAAATTTAATGTCTCTAACACCAAAATTTGATTCTAGGTATATGTTATTTAAGAAATGCAAGATCTGGACAAGATAGAGATGGATGGACTTCAAAGAACCCTAATAGCCTATGAGATGAGGACAAGTGAAGGAAGACTTGAAAAGAAGGAAGATGTGTTCAAGGTAGAAAATAATCGGAAAGAGAAGAATTCATAAGGTAAGGAAGTCAAATATAATGATGAATCTAATATTGATGATGATGAGTTGATAGTTATGTTTACAATAAATCTGAAGATAGGTCTAGGTAAATATAAGGGCAAGCTACCTTTTAAATGTTTCAATTATGGAGAGGTTATACACTTTTATAATAGATGTCCTCATAATCATAATATACAGTATGATTTAGAGAATGATGAAGATCATGATGATGATAAAATTTCATATAAATTAGATAAGAGCAATAAAAACTTCAAAATATATGATAACAAAAAAAGTTCTTCAAAAATAAAAATTTCCTTTACACCAAGAAAGATTACAGCTCATCTGATGAGAGTGAGAGAAGTGATTTATGGAGTGATCATGAAGGATATGGTCCTAATGTCAATGAGGTTCTCTTCATGGATGAAGAAGAAAGCTTCTTCAATCTAGAAGAATCCATATGGATTGAAAGTGTTGTTTGTGATTCAAATAAAGAAGGAGATGAGGTGGATCTTGAGGCTAAGTTAATGAATACTCTAAAAGAACTAAATATGGTAAAGAATAAGAATAGGGTGATGAGATCTTCTATAAAATATTATGAATACAACTCAAATTTTTTGAATCTAGACTAAGCAACAACATTAAAGAATAAGAGGAAATAGTCATATAGGTGGGGAGTCAACTTGAAATTATAACTACAAGCCTAAAATTAAAAGAATAAGAATGGTCAGGTGTGTAGTTGAAATGAAATCCATGAGGGATAAATTGAAACAAGCATAAAATAAGGTCAAGTCATTTGTGAGGTTTGAAAAGATTACCAATGATCTAGAAAATATTCTAAGTAGTTAAAAGGATGATAATGAAAAAATAAGTCTTGGCTTCAATAGAGATCAACTGAAGGACACTAATGTGATTAAAAAATCAAAGATCAACCAAAGAATGAGGGTGATGATAGAAAAGAGGTCAATATTATCAAGAAATCTAACAACATAAGGTATGTTAATCCTTTCAATGGCTATTTTTATTCATGTAACCAATTTATTCATAGATCAAGGCATTATAGAAGGCCATTTGAGAATGAAATTACATGGAACTATGAGGAGAATCATGAACCAAGAGGTATGGGTAATCATATGTTTTCATCTAGAGAGATAATATGTTTCAATTGTCATAAGGTTGGTCATATTAAAAAATACTATAATCATGATTTCTCAAGATAAAACAAGAAATTTGAGGCTTCTAGAACATAAAAATAAGACAAGACAATAAGTAGAAAACCAAGATAACTAAGACTGTTGATCAATCTACAAGTTCAAGTGGACTATTTTTCATGGTGGAGCATAATCAAGGTATAAAGGAATGCTAAGAATTTTCTCTATCAGCTCAGATTATTGATGAAGGAGTCAAGACCAATAGATCAAGAAAGAATGTTTCCCAAATAAAGATTAAGGGGGTTAATGTAGAAGGAAAAATCAAGCATAAGAAGATCATGGAGTAAGTTCAATCCTAAAAGAACATGGAGATCTGGGAATCTCCTAAATTTATTCTATTTTAGTTCTCTAGAGAAAAAGTTACTCCATTAGGTTTCATAGAGGAACTCAACCAATAATCAAGAAGCATGAAGGATGCTCCATCATAGGGGGAGTTCTATGGTTTTAGGTAGCCTTTGCATTCAAGTTTTAATAAAGAAGTTTGATATAGGTGTGATCACAAGAAACAAGTCACAAAAAAAAATTATGATGACTTGATCAAACCAAGTCATAGTTTTGAAAATGTCTTAAATTTTCGTGGAGACAAAGGGATCCAATCATGTCTCATGAGTAGATATGTGATCTTGGTATATGCTAAAATTTTTGATAGAAATAATTAATGAGGTTGTTTGAGAGAAAATTTATGTTTCCCTAGGTCTAAGGATCAAATAGCTACCAAGAAGATGAACCTTTGTCAATAATATCAAAGGGGGTGAAAGTTACTATTTTAAGATCAAGTATTGAATAATATCCAAATTGAAGGAAAGAGAATGATATGCTATGATTAAGAATTTTTTCCATCAATGACAAAGGGGTATATTATTGAGGTATATTCCTAGTGTTGGTATTAAGGAAATAATATTTGCATTGATGTCAAAGTTAATTTGAATGTCCCTCAAGTCAAAAGTTAGAGTTGATGTCATTCTTGGTGAAGTGGTGTGTGTTAAAGGAGTTATGTCTCTCTAAAAAGAGAGAATTTGAAGGCAACTCAGGATTTATTTTGAGGATTGATGACATGTTAAGGTCAAGTTCAAGGTTCAAAATAAGTATATTTTTTAGCACTAGTACTAAAGAGCATACAAGGTAAACACAAATGGGACAACTAGTCCGTATATTTTATATAAGGTCTTAGCACAAGTTGGTAATGTGACAAAGCTCATAAAGTCTATTGAGAATAGCCTTGTCTTTAGATAAATATGTTTGAAGAATGACATTACTAAGAGATATCTTGTTTGTACCCAAACTCTAAGTATCTTGAGTAGCCTAGTCTAGCTCTGTGAATAAGATGTATGCATGAAGTATGGTAAAGCTTTGTGATTTGGGTTATTACATGAATGATAAAGTTTCCTAATCTATGTTAATAATGAACAAAATACAAATAATCTTATTGATGAGTTTTATGGTATATTATTAAGGCTTAATATTTACTTGAAAGACCTAGTAAAATCACATAGGTCTAGTAGCTTGATGAGTTATTCCATTTGAGACTTGTGTGAGAAATTTTGATAGTTTATGATATGATATGAGATCACATTACATGTGGATGATGTTTTGAAGATAGTTCAAAAGTATTCAAATCATGATTAGAGTCTAAGTATGATTGATAGTGTAAGGCCTAGTGTATAAAGTGACCTATAGTGGCCTAATGATGGGTTAGTATCATTTTAAAAGGTGGAATATATCATAAAATAATTTATATAGGTATTATAGGTCAATTTAAGTTTGTGTAAAAAAATTAAATTCAATATCTGAAGGAGAAAGCATGAGAACATGTGATAAGGTTCCCTATGTACACAAAATGGGGTGTTATAGACCCAAGAAGAGATTTATTATACTCATTGGCATGTAAAACCTTTTCATAATATCATAATCACTTCATGGAAGTTGTTTAAGGTCCTTATCTTGATTTTCCTAGCATTGGTTTTGAAGATGAGGGGCAATCATTTATGAATGATTATTAAGAAGTCAAACTAATCAAAACCCTTATAATGACTCTATAAGAAAGATCTAGTTGGTTATGGATTAGAATTGGAATGTTTACCTAGTTTTATGTTTTAAAAATTTAAATGACTCTTCAATATTTCCTTGGGTGGTTTTGGTTTGTCATTAAAGTGAGTAAAAGTTACAAGACGCCCCTTATTTCTAGGAATTTTGATGTAATAGGCAAGGTTGACTAGGTAAAAACATGAAAATGGGTGGAGGATGATGTAAAATATTTATATTTTATGCCCATGAAATTTTATGAGAATGTTTTATGACAAAAATTTGGTAAACTAGTCATGGAAGTTGGCCTATTGGTAAATAGGCCTAATGAGCAAAATAGTGAGAAAGTCATATAAGAATGAGAATGAGATTAAGGATTGGTTGCAGAGGACTAGAGATGGATCATAAGTCATGGGTTAATTATTAAAAACCTATTAATCCTATACCTTTGGTGTATAATTTTTTATGATGCCTATACTCAAGCAAACATTTGTCATCAAATTGGGCTTTTTAACACAGTAAAATCTATGTAGACTGAAGTAATGAGATTGGTCTGTAAGACCAATATTGATATATGAAAATGAAATATATATTTTTATATATTATATAAGGATGTTAAATATTCAAAAAAACCCATTTTAATATCACATAAGTTTTCCCATAGGTGTTGTAATATTTTATTTTCTTAACTATGTTTTTGTTGCTACAGGCAACTTTTTGTGTGTATGTGAAAATTATGTTTTTGAGTAATTTTGTACTAATTTGAAGGATAAAATGTCATTTAATGTGTTATAAAATTGTTAAAGGATCATATTAATGTATTTTTATTAATTTTAACTCCCTTTTCAAGTATGAAGAGTCAAATGTTTTTGACTATTTTTTGATAGTGTTTGGTGGTTCTAAGTAAGCCATTTACAAGAGTGTTCCTAAGGCCTTTTGGCTTATGTGGTGAAAAATAAATCATATAATAAATTATTTTAAGTAATGAATATAATATTAATATTATTATATGAACATTTTATGTGAAAATTTTATGTATATGGTTTAGATTTTCAAGACAGACTTTCTAATTATGATAAGGGGCAATGACGCGTAGACCTAATTAGATGGTTCAAGGAGTTAAAAAGAGTCAAATGGTGTTGGGGGAATAAGGATAGATTATTAGGGTAATATTAAAGTTAAATAATAATTGTTTCATCCATTTTTTTAATCTCATTTATTTTCAAAGGAGGTCTAATTGAAATGTGTGCTTAGGGAAGGCCTAATTGCATTAGGTCTCTATTAGGCCTAACGGTGGTTTTAGCCCTTAAGGGTAATGAATGAATTATGTAATGTATTTTTCACTTTTTAAATTTTTTTATTGATATATTTAAATTATAATCCAAGTATGTTGAGTTCCTTGGCTGACCAAGATGGGTGTGAGAAATAATCAAGTATAAAGTCAAAGCCTAATAAGCCTATTTTGACTAGTTAGAGTATTGATCTATTAAGAGAAGGATATAAAGTTTTGGAGAATAGATTAATGGATTAAATATAATTATATATATGAAATCAGTATCTAAATATGTTTTTTTTATATTTTAAGCAATTTCATTTGACCTAACTCTAAAGAAACAGGCTAACTGAGTGAGAAGGCCTAATAGGCATTTGAGAGAGAAAGAAGTGTGAGAAGAGAAAATAGAGGAGGTCATATTCAGTTGATTAATAATTTTTTTTCCAAGCATGATCATAAATTCAAGTAATATAAGTTGATTCTTGGTTTCTTATGGGGTTAGAGCCTCCTTATAAGTTGAAGCTTGCTAAAAGCACTAGTTGAGTTGGTGCTTGACTAGTGAGGGGTTGGTGCTCATTGTGGGGTTGGTGCCCCACTAAAAGGTTGATTCATTTCTTATATGATATTATTCCAAGTTTTGAATTAGTGATTTTTATTCTTTTAGAGGTTTTCCCACATATATCTCATGTCCTTATATTATTTTATTTCATAGATGCTTATATTGTATTAATTGATGTATTTAAGTGAATGAATGCTTCATAAATCTTAAGTGAAATTAGAGGAATATTTTAATATAAATGATTTACCCCCCCCCCATAAGTATTTTTACTTCTAAAAAATTATGGAATAAACCAAGCACAATCAAAAATACATTAAGGAAAATGATTTCTTCATGAGAGGTGGTCACCCTCAACGCCAATAAGCACATGCGTAACTAAATTAAGGATTTGAATACACTTTAGGATGACCTTGATAAATATATTATATGATTACAATAACAATAAATTACTCTACTTAGAATGGGTTATGTTTTTGGAGTTATTGATGACTTCAGAGCTCACTTTCTCCTTGGTAGAGATAATCAACACCAGGATCAAAGAATATATGTTTAGGAAGGATTAAATACCCATGGGTGATGATTAATACATGATGCCATATATTTTAGTTGAATTCATGGTCACCATTTACATTCACAATGGATCACTCTAGATCCCAACCCTAAACTACATCTAGAATCAGGTATGTGACTTCTATTAATTCTTCCACATCTATTCATGTATGAGCAATATCATAAGAATAGTTGAGAATGTATATACCCATGTGTGAAGGGAAATTCATGAAAAATCCCTTGACCAAGTATCAAAAATAATTAGGAAAATATTATGTCCAAGGGGGGATTATTGGCTATACCCAAACTATAATGTAATCATGACGGTAGGACATAAGGTCACTTCTTCATGTATCCCCAAATATGTCTTAGACAAATTGGTAGAGTAGGAAATAACTTATCATCTATGGTGGAGTATAAATGAATACATGAAGAATAAACATAAGAGTATATTCCATATGTCTTCCCTAATGATTGGCTAAACATATTACACTAATAGGAATAATTTTGGGAAGTTGGAAAAACCAAATTATATACATCCAATTCTTAACACTATTTTTGTTGAAAGTGTCAATATTACTCGAATTTCACTCAAATGCACATTTTAGGTCAAAATCCATAAAATGCACTAAATGGTTTGATCTTGTCATTTACAAGTTTTGATTTATTCTAATGTATCCCTAAATGGGGAAATGCATTTTATGGGATACCTAACTTTGATCAAATCATTTCAATTCAAAATGATGATTTCACCATTTATTGATTTGGATCACTATTTTCTTCTAATTCATTAGTACACATCATGTACCTTTTTTATTTTTGTGTTGGTAACATCTTAAATGTGAATATAGTTCCAACACATCTAACATAGCCTTCTAATTCTTTCCAAGTCAAATTATGATCTAGTAATATGACTTTCTAACCATTTTGATTAATTGAAGGCCAATTTCTAAATAATTGCACAAATGTCGATTAATATTATTTAAGGATAATTAATTCAAATCAAGAGCTTAAGTGGATTTTCCATGTAAGTTGTTGAATATTTATTTTTTGAAATTGATTTCTATTAACTACATCACCTAATGACATCATTTCTTGAAAAGGCATCCATAGGCCACAAATGCATAAAATATCTAAATCATGGCCTCCCATGCCTCATTGATACCCCTTATTTCAAAATAAGTATGAAGGCATTTATTGATTTTAGCCTCCAAAATTGAATGGATTCTTGGCCATACATCTTGATTTCAAGATGGATGGTCATAATTAATTCTAATCAATCTCAAAAATTTATAAATAGAGAAGCTATGAACATCATTTTTAAGTTAAAATTGTAATTTTATAATGCTAAAATATATCCAAAACTCATTTGTTTTTTTTATTATTGTGTTATTCATATTTGTATTAGTTTAATTTGATAGGCAATTAAATAGTTTCAATATCATGAACCTAGGTTTTATGGAGTATTCTTGAGATATTGGAGGAGTTTGTCACCATTATTGATGAAGAAAAGGATGTTTGGTCAAGGGGAGAACACACTTGAAGCTGCTCTTGGGTGATGGAATCGATTTGGGAAGGTAACTAGTATTGCTTTATTTTAGTTTGTTCTTTATTCTCATTAGTAAACCCCAAATGAATAGATTGGCTTGATTTAGTTATTTCTCTATGCATTTTTCTTTGATTTCTTGGACTAATGTTTGACTAATCATTTCTTATAATCCAATCTAGATTTTGGCATGCTAGATAGGATTTTACCCCACAAGTTTGATCACAAGGCACCTACAAGTAACCTACTAACCATTTCATTGTGGGATCTAGGAGTTTAGTGGCAAAAAAGGTAAAAAAGTTGAGTAAAAGTCTATTTTTCTAGAAGTCATGGTTTCATCCTCTACACTACAATATCATAACTCACATAGTCATGGGTTTATCATTTTTAGTTGGAGTATTGCACTATATCTGATGGGATTATCACCTTGAATATCAAGATTATGACCCTAACCCAACCTGACCTGACCTAACCTAACTTGAATAGTGGGATTATGCTGACTTGACCTGACTCAAATAGTAAGATTGTAACCTTGAATAGTGATATTATGACCCTAACCTAACCTAGCCCAGCCTGACCCAAATAATAAGATTATAACCTTGAATAGTGGAATTGTTAACTTGAGTAGTGATATTATGGTTTTCTATTAAACTAACCTAAATAGTGATATTGTTTGTCCAAGTCACAATTTTGTAGAGTCACAGGATTGCACTATGGAGTAGTAGGATTACACTATGTGAAAAACCTAAGAGCTCATTTTACAAAAGTTATTTTCTCAATCTCATAAGTGCTTCAAAGCAGGTAGTCCTAGTCTTGTTTTTACAGGTTGAAAATCTAGTTTGGAAGTTAATTTGATTATTTTTAACTAATCATACACTTCAATTTAGGGCTTTAAAAATAACTTGGTCAAAATCATGAACACTGCAAATTTGGTGATTAAAATGAATCTTGAACATTCCAAGTCTTGAACACTTCAAAATTTGGGCTTAAAATGAACTTAGGTGCTTACTAATTCATATAGTATTTTTTATGCAATATTTTCTATTTTTTCACTTAAATCCAAGGGGCTAGTAGTAAACCTAATCAAACACTTTTGATTTGGTGTAACAAAATTAACCTCACTTAAATTATTTTTAAACTTTCTTGTTGATGGTGTGTTTTAGACAAAATAAAAACATGTGTATGCTCTCCCATCCATCCCCTTTAGAGAAATTTTGGGATCAAAAGTACCATCTCATCATACTTTAAACCTATTCCAAGGCATAAAAAGAATTTCAATTTAATCCCTCCCCAAAACTCACATAGTATTGGGTGATCTTGAGGTGACCATAAAGTCTTTCTATTTTTTCATTTATTTCATTACATATTGGCTTGTGAAGGGGACTTCATTACCTTCCATGAGTTCTTTATGGAAGCTTTGACCCAAGATTTCATCTCTCAACATCATCTTTAACCCCTTTCCATGGGGGGTATGTAAATTGGGATCATGCCACTGATATTGAAGGTTTGAATGGTTAAACCTTCTCTTAGAGTTATGGCTAAGCCCAATATGTATGAACACATTATACATCACACTACATTGAGTAAGAAATGGATGTAGTAGTTATAAAAAGGGATAGACATTTTTACAACAAGAGAAGTGTTGTAGACCCAATTGACATGTTAATTTTATTTCATCTTGATGTGAAAGTATTGTGCATATGATCCATCTAGAACATTCAAAAACTTGTTATTTTAGTTAACTCCACTTTTCCACACCTTGTTAGTTTAGGATTTAAGATGATTAGTTAGTTGATTTTTATTTGTCTTAGATTACTTGGTCTTATTTTGGGTCAAAATTTATTATCAACATAAACATCATAACCAAACACATTATCCACAAATTTCTTGAATAAGGAGGCATTACGCTATCTAAATGAAAATCATATTTTCCTTATTCAAATTGTCATCATAAACATTGTGTCATCATTGGTCTAATTGGTGCAGTTATAATACCCATTTGAGTCTAAATATATTTCTAAATTAGATTAATTCCATTAATAATTTACATTAAAAATTAAACCTTTAAAAGTTATAATGGTTGATGTGTTAAATTGGGTTCACCATTTGCACATTAAACTTGTTTTAACTTGGGTTCAATTTTCTATAGTTTGAATTAAGGGCCATTTTATAGAAGTAAAATCACACTTATCATCTTGGTGGACTTAAATCATCTTATGCATCACTCACACATTAATTCCTATAACACATTTTATAATATCCCTAATATCACCATGTGGCAGCATTGTGATACTTGTTTGGTTTTAGTTCTATACTTAGGAATTCTTGCATGTTTTCACATCATGAGTTTCTTAGTTCACATTGTCTTATTCATAATTTGGAGAGATTTCTTCTAGTTTTATATTGTTAACTCATCAAAGTCAAACTATATTTTATGGTATTGACCTATCAAAAATGTTTATGTTTTAGTGTGCAATTCACACTCTATTTTTTTGAGTTATCATACCCTCTTCCAATCTATACAATTTTGAATTTACCAAAAGTTGAGTAAATTCATGAGCCAAATATTCTAATTATGTGTAGTTCTAAAACACCCTCATTTTTATAGTCTCTTTGTTACCTTAGTCATTTGTTGAAAGAGAAGATCAAACCCATACCTTGTTCATAATGTTTGCAAAAACATTGGTCTAGATCTAATCAAACGTAGAAAATAACTCTTTTTAGACATGACTCAAAGGTTCACTCATAGTGGGGTCTCTTATAACCATAGATATGAGGATGAGAAATATTATGATGTTCAAGATAATTCCATAATGTTTTATTATATTCATAAAATAGTAGGATACAAGGAAAAATACAATGAATATCAACACCAAGAGAGCCAAGATGAATCACTTCTTAGGTTAATAGAATTAGGTGTTATACTACCTTTGTATTTTCCTATGGAAAAATTTCATACCTTATTTATAGAATAATAAAGACAATGAAAAGAGTAATCTTTTTCACAAGTAGACATACCTTCTTCTAACACAGGTAAAAAATTGCTTAAAGAGTCAAAACCGACAAATCTAGATCTATATAGAAGATCAAGAAAATAAGTCAATGATATTCCAATAAACTCATCATATATTTAATTGATTAAAACTTAAATTCATAATAATGATTTGAAAGAATAAGAAAATATGGTTGAGAGTAGGCAACAAACATTTGTCAAGAACATAGCAGTGGTAGATCAAGGTAACCTAAAATAAATAGTTAAAGTCACAAGAGATATTATAAAATGTTCCTTTAGAAATGGAAAAAACATTATTTAAAAATCATAAACCTCTTATCACTTTAAAAAATTATAGACCCAAACATTTATTTAATATTGAGGAGATCCTTCAAGACAATTTGGTTAGTTCATCTCAACCAACATAGAAATTGGTAAATAGATAAATAATTTCCCAAAAACATATGTTTGTCTTCCCTCTTCTTCTACATCATTAATCATATGTTTTTTTATCATCATAATTTATTCTATCCCACTTTTTGGCAGAACTAAATTTGGACTGAAGTTCATGTTGGAACATGCATCCATAGAACTATGTAAGCAACATCTACTTGTCTTGTACATCTG
The DNA here is from genome assembly GCA_037957365.1 of Torreya grandis. Classification (NCBI taxonomy): domain Eukaryota; kingdom Viridiplantae; phylum Streptophyta; class Pinopsida; order Cupressales; family Taxaceae; genus Torreya; species Torreya grandis. The sequence goes on from JARHVA010001858.1 coordinate 1,416,005, forward strand.
GAATCAACTCGACCAACTCCTTCCTTTTCTTCTCTTCCCCCATTTATTTTGTTGTTATTCCTCTTTAATTAAGGGAAAAAAATTGTGTCATTATTCTTTGTTACATTGTGCTAGAAAGTAACACCTCTAACACATGTGCATGAACAATTATTTTTAAATCGTACTAACTAGGTTTTTGTTTTTATGTGTTCATTTGAGTTTTCTTGGTGTTTTGTTGTGATTTTGCACCTTTCCTTTTATTTAATATCCTTTTCTCTTTTTATTACTTCTTGTATCATTTTAGTCTTATTACTACTTGACTAATCATTTCTTATAATCCAATCTACACAAATAATTTTACTCATTAGCATCTTTGTTAGAAATATTGGCATTGATGTCAAAGGTCTAGTGTTATTGGTGATAAAGGCCCCATTGCATTTAATGTTGTTTGTAATAAATATATCTTGGCTAATATGAGTTAATATTTATTTAATATTAATGAATATATTTTTGGTTGCATATGATATAAAAGAAGGGCCCATGGAGAGGTCGAAGAACCATGGGGTAAAGACAAAAGAAGGATGGGACACATTTTCCCATGAAGAGTCATCTTGGGGAATACCAAGAGTTACCAAGTGAATAAAAAAGAGTAAGGGCATGATTTATCATTAAGGGACACTTTGAGGAATACAAAAAGTCACCAAATATAAGGAAAAAAGTGGGAAGGATGTTTCTGGTCATGAAGGGTCACCACATGACTTTTCAAAGGCTTGAATATGAAGGGTCATCCAAGATTGGTGCCATTTTCCATGAGGATTGAAGGGTCACAAAGGGGGAAGGCCAAAGGTCATTTGGAAAGCTATAAATAAAGGCTTGAGAAGCCATTTGTAAATTTGGAAGATAGGGGTTGATTTGATATTGTAATATCTAGCTTAGAAGAGCAATTGTGAGAAATGAATATGATTTGTATTTGTTATATCTAGCTTAGAAGAACAAAGGTGAGAAAGAGGAAGGAGATGTTGTATTGATCTATCATTTTTTGAGATAGAAACATTGAGAGATAGGTGTGTGGTATACACAAAGGGGTTAGTGCTCTTGTGGGTTGGTGCTCACGAATAGTAGCTAGGTTGGTGCTCAGTAAAGGGGTGTGGTGCTCCTATGGGTTGGTGCTCATGAATAGTAGCTAGGTTGGTGCTTAGCAAAGGGATATGATGCTCCTACAAGCTTGGCTTGTGAATATTGTTTGGGTTTGTGCTCATTCATATACTTGAGATTATTCTCCATGGTTTTTCCCATATTGGGTTTCCACATTATATCTGGTGTCTCTCTCTCTATCTTGTGTGGTGTTTATTGTTTGAGTTTTATTGCATATCTTGAATGTATGATTAAGTGGTTTTGGTTAAGGAAAATATTTATAAGATATATGATATACTGATTCACCCCCCTCATAGTATATTCCATGCTTAACAATTGGCATCAAAGCAGGTTCCTTTTTAAAAAGTTTTATAGCTTGAAGGTAGATCGGGAAAGTATGATGGCTTGGTCAGAGGAAGGATTTTCTACAAAACAGGCACCTTTGTTTGATGGGATAAATTATGATTTTTGGAGCATGAGAATGAATTTTTATTTGATGGCCCTTGGATTCGACATATGGAAAGCAGTGGTGGAGGAATATGAAGAGCCACAGACATTTGCAATTACTCTAGTAGAAAATAAGGCAAGTGAATGTAATGCTAAAGATTTAAATGCTATTTTATGTGGTTTATGTGAATCTGAATTTGTTAAAGTTATGCAATGTAAATTTGCTCATGAAACTTGGGTAAAACTTGAGAATATTTACAAAGGTGATGGAAAGGTTTAGCAACCTAAGTTACAGGCTTTTAGAAGGTAGTTTGAAAGTTTGAAGATGGAAGAAGAAGAAGATATAACAAGTTATCTTTTACGAGTTGATCAAATCATAAATCAGATTCAAGGTCTTGGAGAAACATTGAATGAGTCAATGGTGGTGCAAAAGGTTTTTAGATCTCTACCAATGAGATATGATGTAAAGGTTTTGGCAATCGAGGAGATAAAGAATTTAGCCAAGCTAAAGATGGATGAGCTTCATGGTATTCTCATGGCATATGAGATGTGAACAAAACAAGATAAACCCTCAAAGAGAGAAGTAGCTTTCAAGACATCAAAGAAGGAGAAATCTAAGATTCAAGAATCAAGTGATAGTTCTAGTGATGATGAAGACGACAATGGAGCACTTTTCATTTGCAAGCTGAAAAGAGAAATAGGTAAATATCAAGGAAAATTACCTTTTAAATTTTTTAATTGTGGAAAGATTGGACATTTTTTAGCTAGATGCCTAGATAAGGTTAATGATAATGAAGAAGAAAAGCCTACATACAAGAAGAATTTCAAAGGCAAATCTAAGAAGGGATTCAAGAAAAAGAGCCTATATTCTAAGGATCCTAGCTCAGGCAAAGATAGTGGAGCCAGTGATTTAGAAGAAGAAGAGATTCTATTCATGGCTATACATGAAGATGATCAAGAAGAAGAAGAGGAGGAAGCTGAAGTGAATATGGAAGGAGAGCTCATTTGTGCCTTAGAAGATTTAGAAGTTGTTTAGAAGAAGAATCAAATATTAAAGTGCCAGATCAAGAAAAATGAACAAGAGTCAAAGGAAATGATTGAAGATCTACAAGCACACTTTGAAGAAGCTAAGAAGAATGAAGAAGATATCATAGCACAGTTGGAAATAGCAAGAAAAGATTTTGAAAGGTATGTTTTTGAAATTGCCTCTTTAAAAGAAGATATTAAGAAAGCAGTCAGTGATAAAGTAGTTAATGATTCAAAATTTGAAGATAGCACTAACATGTTGAATAAGATATTTAAAATTCAAAAATCATAGTTAAATAAGACAAGGATCAGTTTTGAAAAGAAAAAGAGCTATGATCAAGCTCTTACACAAGAGGAAACAAAAAGGGGAGAAGTGAAGAATACAGAGGACATTCCAAATAGAGAAGGCTAGAAGGAACAAAGCTACAAAAGGCAATTAGGTCAGAGATATACAGACAGGTCTTATTTTTATGGTTATTGTATTTATTGTAATGGATATGGTCACAATAAATTAGAATGTAGAAAAAGAGCTAACAATTTCAAAAATAAGGAGAAGGAAAGTCAAGTAGAGTCAAGCAAAAGCCATAACTCTTTTGCTCCTCTCTCAAGATTTGATGAAGAGATCAAAGTATGCTACAAGTGCAACAATTTTGGACACATAGCTCAATATTGTAGAAGCGTGTTCGAGTCAGTCAAAAATGATCAGAGTTTCAAAGCACCATTCATTAAGAAGAAGATTTAGATATGTTCATGGTAGAAGAAACAACATGAAGATTCTATGATGGTCTAGATAGCCTTGCATGTAAGAGGTAAAGATCAACCATGGTTAATTGATAGTAGATGTTCAAGGCATATGATAGGGGATAAAAGTAAGTTCATTACTCTAAAGAAGATCAATGGTGGTACAGTGAGATTCAAAGATAAAACCACTGCCAAGATAGCCAAAAAAGGTACTTTGAGTTTAGATTATGGTAGAGCTAAGACTAAGAATGTTTTATATGTAAAAGGTCTTAAGCATAATCTATTGAGTCTTAGTTAAATATGTGATCAAGGATATACATTAAAGTTTCATAAAGAAGGTTGTGAGATTAGAATAAAAGATTCAAATGAGTTGATTGCAGATGCTCAAAGGACAGAGAACAATGTGTATGTATTGTAAGATATCTTCGCAAAGGCACGATCAAAGGATACATTCAAAGATCAGGGAGAGAAGTTGGGATTAATTTCTATTACTTCCTACAATTGATGTTTAGCATCAAGTGAGGGGGAGCTAAGTGTTAGCTCTAGCTAGGCCCTTTGTCATTGATGTCAAAGGGGGAGAATAATAGGTATAGGTATAGGTGCAGAAATAGGTACAAGGAACAGGTATAGGTTACTTCAGTAAGGGGGAGTTACTGTATGTTTTCAAATGATGGTATCTGTATGTGATAGGATGTGGTAGTTTCAAGATTGAGGTTTCCATTAATGACAAAGGGGGAGATTGTTGGAAATATTGTCATTGATGTCAAAGGTCTAATATTATTGGTGATAAAGCCCCATTACATTTAATGTTGTTTTTAATAAATATATCTTGGCTAATATGAGTTAATATTTATTTAATATTAATGAGTATATTTTTGGTTTCATATGAGACAAAAGAAGGGCCCATGGAGAAGTTAAAGAGCCACGGGGTAAAGACAAAAGAAGGATGGGACGCATTTTCCCATGAAGAGTCATCTTGGGGAATACCAAGAGTCACCAAGTGAAGACAAAAGAGTAAGGGCATAATTTCTCATGAAGGGACACTTTGACGAGTACTAAAAGTCACCAAAGATAAGGACAAAAGTGGGAAGGATGTTTTTAGTCATGAAGGGTCACCACATGACTTTTCAAAGGCTTGAATATGAAGGGTCATCCAATATTGGTGCCATTTTCCATGTGGATTGAAGGATCACAAAGAGGGAAGGCCAAAGGTCATTTGGAAACCTATAAATAAAGGCTTGAGAAGCCATTTGTAAATTTAGAAGATAGAGGTTGATTTGATATTGTAATATCTAGCTTAGAAGAGCAATTATGACAGATGAATATGATTTGTACTTGTTATATCTAGCTTAGAAGAGAAAAGGTGAGAGAGAGGAAGGAGATGTTGTATTGATCTATCATTTGTTGAGATAGCAACATTGAGAGATAGGTGTGTGGAATACACAAAGGGGTTGGTGCTCCTATGGGTTGGTGCTCACAAATTGTTGATGGGTTGGTGCTCAACAAAGGGGTGTGGTGCTCCTATGGGTTGGTGCTCATGAATAGTAGCTAGTTTGGTGCTTGGCAAAGGGGTATGGTGATCCTGCAAGCTTGGCTTGTGATATATTGTTTGGGTTTGTGCTCATTCATATAATTGAGATTGTTCTTCATGATTTTTCCCACATTGGGTTTTCACGTTATATCTGGTATCTCTTTTTATCTTGTGCGGTGTTTATTGTTTGAGTTTTATTGCATATCTTGAATGTTTGATTAAGTGTATTTAGTTAAGGAAAATATTTATAAGATATATGATATACTAATTCACCCCCCTCTTAGTATATCCCATGCCTAAAAATCTTTACCATATAGGGATTAGGATCCTCATAGCCTTATCCAAAACCATATATTAGGCCTAGGCATCCCATACCATCATAAACATTATGAACATTATTTCATGTTGTTAAATGTGAAAGGATGATGCTAAAGAGTTAGAAAGGGCACAAGTGGTTGGGTTGACAAAATATCATTTAAGAGTTATACAATGGGATCCCTCCATCAAAATTATAGAGGCACATACTAGGCTTCCACATCTCTATGGATGGGAAACCATAGACTACTATATATCTCAGCCTACCCAAAAACTTTTATACCAAGGAACATCATCACAACCACCACCCACTATGATGATAACTATAAAGAAGGAGCATTGTGTGGAAGAAGCACCTATTATGTTAAGTTACAATAATGGCCTTCCCAAACTTTACCACTAATTTTAGTTACCATTATTAATCAAGAGCAAGAGGATGAGGATGAATAAATATAGAGATCTAAAGTGTTAAGCCTATAAGGGATAAAAGGAAAAGTGTCACTTAAGGTTGGAGGATCATGTGAGGTCATTTCCATTATATGCATTACTCTAATTGTTTCCTCAATTGTTACAATTTACTCAATCATTGTGGTTCTTATTGTCTATTTTATTCCTCTTATTTCTTTAGTCCCTATGGAATAGATATTTTTTAGTTCTATTCCTTTGGTTTATTTATATCTAGATGTTTTTATAACTATTATTTTTTCTTAAGACACTGTGGTTTCCACATCTCATGTTGCTACTTTAGATACTATTCTCCCCATTATTTCTAAGACTAATAAATTCCATTTCAAAAATAGTGGGATCCCTAACAAGCGATCAGCTTCATGTGTCTTTCACTCATTTGGGATTACCCATAACTTATTCCAGTACTAATCGAGCCACTTTTATTACTTATTCTACAAAAACTAGTAAGAATAAGGCCACTTATATAGTGCATCCCATGCCCCAATTTGGTAATGTAGAATGGTCTAAAATTATCTTCCCTTCATTCAAGAACCACTACATGTCGAGGCCTTGAGGTAGTATTCTGGGAATATTTTCTTATAGTATTCTTCCCAATACACTCAGCTAATGGATACTGCATAATTGGTGATTCCATAATGGGAAATAGACTTGGAGGCCAAAGATACACAAAGACCAAATCTAGTGATTATATAACTGCCCATTATTAGCTCCATATTTGATAAATCAATAGGTATTATACAAAGAGTTAGGAAAAGTAATATCCATGATGAATCTAGTAGCAGTGTGATTTTGGAAGAAAGTCAATATGCTTTCTCATTATCAAAGAGTAAGAAGTGGAGACATGAAGAGTTTCCATATAATGATAATTTCAAAGCTTATCTTCAAGTAAATATAGATGCTTCATTAGAAATTCATGTAGGTATTAAACAATCCAAGCAAGAGATATAATATGAGTTGGAGTAGGTATGAGAGTATTAGTAGATAATACAAATTCCTAGGGTAATTAAAGGTAATATTCAAAATGTATCTCTCAGATTGTATAACATATTGGACACTATTAGTTCAATGAGAGCCAAATTATCTCCTCATATTGTTGAAACTTATAAATTATTTGATTATTTAAAATATGATGAGAAAAGCTAAATTTACTTGTATTATACACCACCAATAAGGATTTTCGACATTTTGATTTGATGAAACCATTGGAAGAAGTTAATGCTCTTAATTGGGTGGTCATTAGGACATCAAAACTCTGAGACTAGGTATCAAGTGTGAAAACCTTGATTCCAAAACTAGTAGAGCATGAAAATTAGGTCTTAAAATTTTTGTATGAGCTAAATATATCCCAAGCCTAAGATCTCTCTAGTAAGATAATATGTAGGGATAATTTTTGACCAACTACTCTTGTAGGAATCTGATAATTATAAGCAAATTCTTCAAGGGTGCACACTATATGAGGTTGAATAAGAGCTGGTATTTTCCAAGAATAAATTTACCAAGGTAGAAATTTTTTGGGTGGAGTTCAAAGCCACCAAGACTAAGCATGCATGCTTATTGTCTAAAGTCACTAGAATACATAGGCCCTCTATTTTAAATATGGATATAATCATTTTAAAATAAAATATTAAACACAAACATTACAAGGACCTAGAAGTGAAGAAATAAGATATGTATGGATCATCCAGTTCAACACCACCATCTAGTTATGTTCCTCTAACTACTCCAAGTTCAACCATGTAGGCCTTAAAATCGACTAAAACTTTTTTTTGTAAGTTATTTTTAATGTATTTTTGATGTAATTTTGAAAATTTAATTAAGACATGTAATAATTGACTAAATAATCTTTAAACATGCACACATTACATGGTTTTATAAGAATGAGTCTTATTTCAAAGATAATTTTGTCATGTTTTAAATATGCATGCATAATTTATCTCAATTAGAACTCTCATTTTTATTATCATTATCATTTAATTTTAGAGTTTTACATGGATTTGGATAATGAGGTGACCTCTACCTAAATATATTTATATTTATAATCCTCTCTTTTTCAAGGAGAGAGGAGGTTGATTTAAAAATATTATCATAAATAGGAAGAAATATTTTGATTATCATGCAACTATATTTATTTCTTTATCTTTCAATTATATATAATTGGTTGTGTTTATTTCCTATTTGGTTTATTTATTAATTCAAAGTGTGAAAAAGCTACCAATAATTATTTATTGATATTAGTGGTGTATGATATTATAATATGTGTAATATCTATTGGATGATTAGAAAACATCATTGATTTTATGCAATTAGGTTACCTATTTTATTTCTCTAAGTGTGTATAAGTGTTTCCCATGATATAGTTTTATGGGAGTGAGCAATAGATGCCTTTGATACCTCTCCAATCTAATCTATAATATTCTAAATAAGGGTCTAAAACAAAAACTCTAAATAGGATAAAAATTTAGTTGAGATCTCATATTTTCCATATTATCTTTTCCTTTTACTCCTTAACTATGTTTGTATGTGTGTGAGAAATAGATGCTAGATAAAAACATTGGTTTCAAAACACTTGTCCAAAGAAATATCAGCCTAAAATTAATCTTCATTAAGATCATAGAGTCTTCTTTTTTACTCTACCTTTCCCCCTTTTTGGATTTTTTAAGGTCTACCCACTATAGAATAAAATTTATCTATACAGCTCAAGTATGATTTAATTTATTATAGGTTTCACTCATCCATTCACACCTAGTTAAAAATGTACATGCTCAGCCTAGTATTCCACCACATGGTTGTTTAACCCATACCTATAACTTGTGCCCTATATTGGAGTTAATCTCCATTGAGATCCTAAAATGTTAGAGGTTACCTTATTAAATCTATGGTTTGGCACAAAAACCACATCAACAAAAAAATTTAGCATTAGAAAGAGGGCCATAACCACTATATGACCTTCCTTATAAAAGTTTTTCTCCTACATCATAATTGCACTAGAGACACATAAGAAATTAACCACGTCTATATACCAAACCATTATTTTTGTTTCACCTTTGTTGATCCATCGAAGCCCTAGATCTACACTAGTTATTCCCATAATACCCCAAGTTAGGACACCTTCCATAGTGAGAAACCCTCATCTCATTAATCATCCTATGGCTTAGCCTTGGTTAGTCAAATCCACTATTGTAATCCCATGGGATGTGAAAAAATTTCCAAGGAATTCAAAGAAGTACCTACCTTATTTATCCCCTTCAAGAGGAATAATGGTAAAGGAGCATATAAAGCTTTTCAAAGGTACTTTAAGGTTGATGAATGTTATAGATGAAGATGTTTTATGCATGCTCTTCCCATTCACATTTAGGATGTGGCTTATGATTGGTTGCTTAACTTATAATAGAAATCCATTACTTCATGGGACTTATGTAAATCACTTTATTTTCCCAATTTAGATAGGTTAATAGTCCAAGTTTGGTGTATTAAAACTTTACCAATATGAAGAGGGAGCCTAATGAGCTAATCTATGATTTTGACACAAGGTTTCAAAATATTTACTCTTGGATAAGTGATACATATAAAACCCAAGAGGCTTTAACACTCAAAATATAAAAGAACACCTTAGATATAATTACTAAATTATTTATATGAAGAGATAATGATGATAACAATTATTAATAAGTGATCAACATAGGTAGGCAACTAAATCCTTAGATACTAAGCACTCCTAACCTCAATGCTAGTTTCCTAGCTTTGAGTCTAGTGCCTCATGTATATCAAAATGTTCGTACATTCAATGATAATTAGTTATATACACTAATTCATATGATTCAACATACACCAAATCAAAACTATATCTTCATGAACAACCATACACAAATAAATGGCCATTAGTAGAGTTAACATTCATTCCCATCCAATACCATAGTTTCTCAAGATGTGGATTCTACCAAAGTAGAATTAGATTATATGTCAAGAATGGTTCAAAATTTAAGAAATGACTTCTTGGGCATATAGAGGAAGATAGGTAATGATACTTACTAAAAAAATAACCAGAATTTTGGATTTACAAGATATAATATGCCTTTCAACAAGATTGTAAATAATATAAAACAATGACAAGCTAATAAGTTTCTAGACATCAACATAGTGGAGACAATTCTTCCCAATTTATGTAGGGTTCATAAAAAATCACAAAATGATGAGCATGACTATGTTGAGTTCCATGAAACATTTGAAATCTTCTAGAGAGAAATGATGAGGAAATATTTAATGAATAATCCAACAAAGTTCTCCCATGATACTAGTTCCTCAAGCATAACTCTAGTGTTTGAAACTCATGATTTTAATTTTCTAATAAAATATTAAAATGTGTTAAGAGGAAAAATTACATGAGGTAAATTATTTCTAATAGTTTTAGAGAAGTAATTACAATTTGAGGAATAAGTAGCACTTCACTACATCTACTCAAAATAATACAACTATTCTCCCAAATCCAAAGGCTGATAATAATCCATATCCTCTAAAATGGAATGATATTCCTTTGAACAAAGAATGAAATATACAAAATAATTCAAGACATGAAGAAGATATATTAAAACATCACTCTTCATGAATAGGCTCAACTTAATGGATATAAGGAAATCTTGTGGAGGTCCATTCCAGGGAATTCTATTATAAAGAAGACAAAATCCACTCATACAAATGTCATATACAAGAGTAAGATAGAATTTCATCATTTATTTTTTACTATAAACGTATTTGATAAGAATATACATGATTTTTTAGATGATTTTGGAGCTTTGACCATTGTAATTCCAACTTTTATTTGTCAAAATTTGGGATTAACTCAAAGCCCATACAAGATGATGGTTTCACAATTAGATAAAATAGTAGTGCTTATAGTTGGAGAAATGAATAATGTATGCATTAAAATTATGTTTAATCCATTTGTGCATATGATTATAGACATACTTATGGTAGATATCCCAAATGGATATAGATTACTAATAAGTAGGGATTGGTCAAAGAAATTAAATGGTTATGTAGCAATACACTTATCTCACATTTTGATACCCTATAAATGTATTCCAAATCAAATTTTAATTGATTAGGAGTCGAGAGTGAATTATCATATCATAAAATACATTTCTAAGGATGAATAAATAACTTATAAATCTCCTAAGCTTGGGATTTATACCTTTACCATAAAGTATGAGGTGCAAGGGCCATAAGTCTTGGGACCTTCCAAATTATTAACTCTCCATTTTGGTGGTGCAAGATACAATAAGGATTAGGAATTGGTATTGACCTAGTTGACCTGTTAAGTAAGAATTACCTAGTAGCATATAGGTTTCAATTTTCATGCATAACAATAGAGCAAAATATGAGGCACTATTTCTAGGGCTGTAATTCACTATAAAAACAATTTCAAATAGTTGTTAATGAATGAATATTCATAGCTAGTGATTAATAATGTCAAAAATAAATAATGGTGAAAATTATCATATCTTAATAGATATAAACATTGGGCCTCAGATTTTATTTAGTCATTTTATAAATCTAAGATAATAGTTATTACTAGGGAACAAAACATGGTTGATGACTTACTAGTTGCTTCAACTACTATTTTGGAACCCTTATAGGAGTCTAAAGTGCATAGGTTTCCTATTAAATTCATACCTTGCCCATTGGTTCATGATAATATATAAAATTTCCTAATGTTTGATGATGATTAGCAAATTGTCCAATTTTTTGCCAATTTAGGTAAATTTAAATCTCAAATCATTGATGATAAAGGGATTAGTTATTTATGTCAGGAGGAATTAGGAGAAGAAGTCATTCAACTCAAAGAAAGTTGTCTTCCTCTAGGGATGATTTATTTGGTGAGGGTATTTGATATGGATCCCTAATCCCAACAGCATAGGTAGCCCAAAGTTACTGAGTCTAATTTCAACAAAGATAACTTAGGGGATGATATTAATACACATGATATAAACATTAGTCTTAGTTTTACCCTAGAAGAAAGACAAAGGGTGAAATATTTTCTTATCCAATATAAATATGTGATTGCATGGACATCTGAATACTTAAAGGTTTTCAATCCTAGAGTCATCACCCATACAATATTTCTAAATCTAGACCATAATCCATTTAAGAAAACACAAAGGCCACTAAATCCCATATTAGAACCACTCATCCAAAAAGAAGTAGAGAAGTTATTAAATTATAAGATAGTGTTCCCTATTAGACACTTAATTTGGGTTGCCAACTTGGTTTTAGTCAAGAAAAAGAATGGGCAGATTAGATTATGAGTTGACTTTTGGAATTTGAATAAGTTTTATAATAAATATAACTACCCTTTCCATTTCCTAGATGAGGTGATCCATATAGTAAGTTTTTTTGGAATGATGTCCTTTTGGATGGTTTTTTGGGATATAAGCAAGCAATGGTATAATATGAAGATAGGATGAAGACTACATTTACCATAAAGTGGGGTACTTATGCATACAAGAGGATGCCTTTCAACCTACTTAATGTAGGATATACCTTTCATTGGGATATGAAACACACATTTCAAGGGCTAATAGGTAAATACATAATCATTGACATAGAGAACCTCACTATTTTCTCAAAGAGAAAAACTAATCACATAGGCCATCTATAGTCAATCTTTAAAATATGTATAAGGTTTGGCATCTTGATAAACCCAAAGATCATATTTGGTGTTACTAAGTGCAACTTGTTAGGGCACATCACCACCAAGTAAGATATCACCATTGATTTAAGTTGAGTTCAAGGGATTTACAAGATTACATTAAACAATAACAAGAAAGAGCTCAAGTCTTTCTTCAAACCTATAAATTTCATGAGCAAGTTTATCCCAAGTTTTGCATAAATTGTTAGACCTATGAATGTAATGCTTAAGAAATACACTAAAGTGAAATGGACATCTAAGTTAGGAAAATATTTTTAAGACATCAACGACACCATATCTTAGGCCCCAATGTTAATAATCTTGGACTTCAATAAATACCTTTTCTTATATTCATTTTCTTCAGAGCACACAATTAATAATATACTTAACCAGAAGAAGGATGAAAGTGATCATCTTATTGCATTTATGAGAATGAATTTAAAGGAATTAGATCTCAAGTACTCCATGATAGATAAGAATATTTTCACTCCTGTCAAAGAGGTAAATAAATTTAGGCACTACATCTTGAGAAATAAGACTATCACTATTGTTTCATACCCCACTATCAATCTCACTTTGGGATAAAATGAATCAAGAGAGCATAGAGGCAAATGGATGGAAAAATTAAAATATTTTGACATAGAAATAAATCCTACAAAAATTTTTAGAGGACAAGGCATCATTCAAATTATGACTAAGCCTAACCCATGCATCATAATTGAGGAGGTCTATGAGACCCATCTACCTAGAGGAGATTAGTATGTTGATAACATTCAATATTTACTCATTGATACTTGTCCCCTAAAACTTAGTAGAGAACAAAATAAATCATTGAGGCTTAAAGATACTCACTACATGGTTAGAAAAGGGATTATTTATGAAGGTATCTACGTAATATGTATTTCATGAGAAGAATCTCAATAAATCTGTGATAACCTACACTAGAAGATAGGCAGTGATCATCCATCTAGAAACACCACAACACATAAAATTATCAAAATGGGTTACTATTGGCTAATAATATTTAAAGATGCATATACCCATGTTATAATATTTAGTGAATGCTAGGTCTTGGCAAAGAGAGAAGTACACATAGTAATTACACAACTTATTGAAATAAGGACATTTAATTAATGGGGATTGGATTTCATTAGTGTCATCAACCTAAATTCTTTAGCTTATCACAAATTTGTGCTCACAACCACATATTACTACGCCAGATGTACTAAATTAGTGGCTATAAAATATTTAAAATCACATGATGCAATAATTTTTATTGAGGAAAAAATCACCACTAGGTTTGGTAATCATATTTCCTTAGTTTGTGATAATGGGATAGTATTCTAATTAGTTTAGTTCACTGATTGGGCCCATGACAACTAAATCATGATTAGGTCATATACCAATCATTACCCATAAGGAAATGGATTAGTTGAATCAGAAAATAAGAACCTAATTGATGCTATAAAAAAATCAATTATAGATAAACCTAGAGAGTGGAATCATCTAATGAAATATGTGTTATGGGTGGATAAAACAACATAAAAATTAGGACCTCAAATCTTAACCTTACCTACTAGTATATGGATGATAACTAGTATTCTAAGTTATGATCAAATTATGAACATATCAATTCATGTAGGAATACATGGAACCAAGTGAGAAAGTAGAGTTATAATTATTAGATATAATATAAATGGAAGATTCAAGTACTGAAGGCTTATATGATTTTAGTAAACATAAGGATTTGGTTAAAATGTGGTTTGGTAAAAGAGCAAAGTTTAAGGCATTTAGAATATTTGATCTAGTGATACTATGGGACAAAGCCCATGAAAATAAAGGACATCATGATAAATTTACCCTATTATGGATTGGACCTTATCAAATATTAAATATCTTAGCTAATAATGATTTTTATTTGAAGGACCTCTAAGGTAATGAACTAAGATATCCAGTTAATGGGAAATTTTTGAAGCACTACTTCATGGTTGTACCATTTAGAGATGTCCCTAAATCAAAAAAGTGTTGTGGTATAAGTAGGAGTAGATTAGATTTAATGATTTCATACTTATTTTTATTTTTTTCATTTTATTTTTTTATATTAGTTGTATTCTTTCTATATTAGTCTTTCCTATTTTCATCATTTTGTTTTCCTTTAGTTCCCTATTTTCTAGATTAGATGATTTTGTTTTCTGAAAATCAAATTAACTTATCCTACTATGACTAAACTAATATATAATTTACTAAACTATCATTCATGATTGAATTTATATGTTGAATCCATGAGGAAGGTCCTAATAGAAATAAAAAGTGTGGGAAGAAAATAAAATGGACCACACAAATTAGTTTGTTTGTAGGTTTTACACATTTATAACTGAGAATTTCAGAATTTGGGTATGCAATAAAAACATTAACCATGGTTATATCAAAATTAAATACTTTTATTAGGTATGTAAAATATACTCTCATTACTCCATAAAAATTATATTTTTTTCTCATTTCCTTGGATCATATACACTTATCACATTAATAATTTGTTAATGTAATAACTTGTTAGGAACCCGTGCCTTACCCTTCTCTTAGCAGTATTAGTGTCTTCTCTTAGCAGTATTAGTGTAATAATTGCTATGGATGCATATGTTTGTAAGTCATCCCTTAGAGCATATTTGAATTATCCCACATATAAGGGAAGTCGTAGTTGTTAGAATAGAGTTAGTATATAAGTAAGTGTTGAGGTCCAATGAAGGCATCCACGAATTTATTGTATTGAGCTTGCTCAAAGGAGGTTACCCCCTCGAAGTGGCCTACAATCAATATAAGCTTTATGTGTTTCTGTTATTCATAAGAGTTATTTTATTTTCACATATTTTGATTAAATATGTTGTAGGAGGTAATCTGCTGCAAGAGGTTCTTCTCATAACCATTGATATAGATATAGCTGGCAGGGAGATTCTAATAAATCAAGTTTTCACGAATACCAACTCATAATAGTTCCTACCTTCATTCTTGTACTCATATTTTTAAAAAAAGGGGAAGACCAATTCATCCTAAAAAGTGATCAATAAAACCAAAATAAAATCTAAAGGTGATGAAATAAGATCAATGTATCATGCATCATAAAAGTGTACAAATGAAGAAATCAAGGAGGGATCAAAGGTATCTCTATTAGGGATATAGATGCATGAATAGAATAAGATCAATGCCTAAGCTTCCCTAGTTTTGATATGCTTAAAATAAACTATACTAAAACCTTTAGTTTATTTCAAGTACTTGCTAAAACCCTCAAGACAAGGGTAAAATAAAATCACTTCATCACACACAAATCCAAGGTATGATCAAAACTAGTATGTTACATGAATTATTAGGAGTATATTTCATGTTTCTAATTCAATTATTATATGATTCATGTTTTATTTATTCTCAAATACTCAAGAGTATTCCCCCCATGAGTCATAATTTGTTGTATTCAACACATCCCATTCTTAAATTTTTGAATGGGACACAATGTAGTCTAAAAATCCTTGGTATTTTTTGATTTTTTTATTAACATTTGTATGTGCATCTAACTAGTCTCAAATATTTAAAAAAATTATTATTATTCATGTGGATAGTTTTCATTATGTGTGTTGATCAATATAAATTCAATGGGAATTCACCCTTATTACACAGGTTTTTATTTTTTAATTATTTAGACTAACCTGTTAATATTATTTGGGATTTTTACATATATAAAAGTTTTCTACATATGTGTATGAATTATAGAACTAAAATCCTAGTTTTAGATTTAGCATATTTTATACTTCATAAGTTATGCATTTTGTGTATTTTGGTATTTCAAAAAAAAATGCTCTTTGGGTTGTTGGGCTTTAAAAAATTATTCATCACAATACTTGGTTTTATTAGGTCAAATACTTTGTAGTTTTACTTATTCATATATTTTATCTTCACAGAAAAGGTTCATTATAAATTTTGTTTGGAACTTTTGTTTGGAACTTTTGTTTGCCATAATCTTCATGCATTATAAATATTTTTCACCGTAACATTTATCTTCAGGATCTTTGAGCTTTTGGGTATTCAAAAAATTTGTTCAAATTTTTTTTTTACTACTTTAATCCACAAGACTCACTCTTCACAACTTTCATCTTTGTGTTGTGTGCATATGATATATCATAAGATTTGGCTAGACTAATATTAAAAAAATATCTGACTCCCAAATTCTAAAGGCATTTCACATGGCACACCTAATTTTTCATGAAATTTATGATAGGATGACACTTGTCCAAGTTATACTGTGATATTCCCTTGATCATATAGGAATTATACATGGCATACCCACCAAATTAAGTGGTAAATTTTAAATTGAGTAAAATAAGCTTGGATATATTGGAAATTAATGGTGCATGAACCAAATTTTCACTCCAAAGAGAATTTGAAGCCTGATCAATCTATATTTAGTTGTGAACTACTTCTAGTAAGAGAGAAAATATTTGAATTAAATATAAGAGTTACGTAATTAAATATATTCAGAATGGAATCATCATCTAAGGTGTTAAAAGGAGTATTTCCATAACCTAAGTTATCTATCAAGTATTCCATGGAATATATAGACACTGTCTTAGATGTACTAGTGTTCAAATATGAATTTACTAATTACACAACTTTTTGGGACATAATAGAGAATGTAGACACCCATTCACATGAGGATAATCTAATATCTAATAAAAATTATATATTAGTTAACTTACTATAACCAAAGCACCAACAAATACACTTTACAACTACCAACCCTGAAGTGATTCCCTACATTAACCTAATTTGGCACTTGTTCTTTGTAGGGAAGGTGACTGATAAATTTATACATACCCAAACCATAAAATAGTTGTTTCCTACATCTTAGGGGATGATTTAAAAATATACTTGTGACTACCTATCACAGATGCCACATTTGATGTACATAAATTTAAATTATGTAAGAAAATGAGCACAATAAAAAATACATTAAACATATGGATTGATCCCATAAAGATGATCACCATCAAAGCCAAGGATCCCATGCTTAAAATAAAATTTAGGATTGGAATCCAAATTGGGATGGACTTATTAAATAGATTGTATATTTATAATAGTATTCACTTAATCAACATGGAATAAGTTCTATTAATGGACTTATTGATAACCTCAGAGCTCACTTTCACCCTTAGAAAGATAATCAACACAAGACTCCAAGAATATATCTTCAATAAGGATAAAATACCCATGGGTATCCATTTTTACAGATTGTAATATATTTTGGATGTAGTCATGGCCACCATTTACATTCAAAATGGATTACTCTCAAGCTTAGCCCTAGTCTGCAATAATAATTAGGTATATGAATTTTATTCATTTCTCCAAATTTATTCATACATTATGAATACCATTAGGATAAATAATAATTCTAAACTTGAGTGTAAAGATAAATTCATGAAGAAACCCTTGACTAAGTATCAAAAATCATTAGGGAAATATTATGGTCAAGGTGAGTTTATTGGGTATACCTAAACTATATCATAATCACAATGGTAGGACATAATTTTACTCCTTTATGTCTCCCAAAATATGTCTTAGATAAATTTGTAGAGAAGGAAATAACTTATTAGCTATGGTGGAGTATAGATGAAGACATGAAGAAGAAACACAAGGGCATATTACATGGGTCTTTCCTAATGATTAGATAGATGTGCTACACTAATAGGAATAATTTAGGGAAAGTTGGAAAAACTAGATAATTTTGCTCATTGGTATCCTTGCCACACATGGATTGGGATCATCATGGCCTTATCTAAAAGCATATCTCAAGCCTAAGGATCCCCTACTACCATGAACCTTATGAGCATGATTTTTTGTTATTGAATGAAAAGGATGATGTTGAGGTGATGGAAAGGGAATAAGTGGATAGGTCTATGGAATATCATTTAATATATATATATAAAGGGATCACTTCATCTTAATTGTAGAGGCATATACTAGGTTTGTACCTATCGATGGATGGACAACCATAGACTACTAGTCCTCTCAACCTACCAAACAACCTTAAAACCAAGGAATATCATATAAATCACCACCCACTATGATGAAAACTATAAATAAGGATCAAGGTGTAGAATAATCACCTATTATATCATTTTCCTTATAATAAGGGACTTTCGAAACTTCACCACCAATTGTAATGACTGTTGTGAAGTAAGATCAAGAGGTGGGGGAAATGGCCACTCCTAATACTTCTTTAGGAGAAGAATAAGAACCAATTTTCATGGATTCCTCTAACTCTGATGATATATGTTTTCCTATTACCTCCTTAATCCTTATTGCTCTCTTAGTTCTTATTACTAAAATTTTAGATGTTGAACCTTCCACCACTTAAGAGACTCCCCCGTTGGCTAAAAAGACAATAATATGGTACACGAGTAAATTAAGATCCCCCAAGGACTCTCTTCCATCAACATAGCCTCCTTTAAATTCAACTATAGAGGTACCATCAAATGATCTTTAGCCTAATGATGAGGATGAATAACTATAGATGTATAAATTCATATTCCTATAGAGTATAAAAGGAAAAGTTCTACTTAGGGGTATAGGACTAGGGGAGGTCATTGTAATTATATACACTACTCCAATTGATCCTCAATTATTTTATTTTATTTTATCCACATGATTTATATTATCTCCTTTATTCCTATGGTTTCTTCAGTCCCTATGAAATGAATTATTTCTAGTTATGTTCCTTTTGTTTCATCATTTCCATTTTTTTGTATCACTATTTTTATTTCTTCAGCCCATATGGTTTCCACTTCTCATGTTGATACTTTAATTACTATTCTCCCCACTATTTCTAATACTAATAAAATACAATTTAAGAAAAGAGTGGGAGCCCTAGTAAATTCTTAGCTTCATGCATATTTCACTCAGTTAGGATTGCATGTGCCTTATTTCATTACTACTCAAGACACTTATATTAATTCACCTACAAAAACCATTAAGAAAAAGTCCATTTATAGTGCATCTCATGCCCTAGTTCAGTAATGTGGACTAGTCTAAAATCATCTTCCCTTCATTTCTAGAACCATTACATGTGGAGGCCTTAAGGAAATCTTTTAAGGATTTTTTTTAGAGGCTTATTCCTAAGACACTAACTAGTGGATGATACATAATTGGTGTTTCCACAATGGGCAACAAACTTACAATCCCAAGGTACACAAAGACCAAATCTAGTGATTATAGAACTACCCACTCCAAGATCCATCTTTGATAAATCAATAGGGACCATCCAAAGAGTCAAGAAAAGGAATGTCCAATATGAATATAGTAGTGGTGTGATTTTGAAAGAAAGTAAATATGGTTTCTCACTATCAAATATAAATAACAAGAGACTTGGGGAGTCTCCATGCAATGAATATTTCAAATCTTATCTTTAGGTAAATACATAGGATATGTTGGAAATTCATGCAAACACTGAATAAAATAGGTAAAATCTATAGTAAGAGATAGATTAGGTATGAGAGAAAAAATAAATATTAAAATTTCTTGGGTAAATTTAAGGTGATGTTCAAAATGTATCTCTCAAATTTTATAATATCTTTGACACTATCAATTTAATGAGAGTTGAATTATCTCCTCATATTGTTGAAACTTATAAATCATTTAATTACTTAAAATATGATGAAAAGAATCCAAATTTAGTTGTATTATACACCACCAATAAGTATTTTTTCCATTTGGATTTGATGACACCATTGAAATCACCTAATTCTCTCAATCTAGTGGTCGTCAGGACATTGTAAGTCCAAGATTTGGTATTAAGCATGTAAGCCTTGATTCTAAAACTATTAGAGCATGAAAAACATGTCTTAAAATTTTTTTATTAGGAAAATATATCTAAGAATTGAGATCCTATAGCTAACCTAGTAAGTAGTGCCAATTTTAACAAACTACTCCAATAGGAATCCACCAATTATAAGTAAAGACTTTAGGGGTGCATGCTAGAGGAGATTGAATAAGATCCAAGATTCATCAGGAAGAAATTTACCTAGGTATAAATATTTTAGGTGGAGTTTAGATCCACCAAGATGAATCATGTATGTTTATTAGCATAAGTTACCAAAATACATAGGGCCTCTCTTTTGAATGTGGATATAATCATTTTACAACAAAACATCATATATAAGAATTACCATAGCCTAAAAGAAAAGAAATAGGTTATGGTTAGATCATCCAGTTCAACTCCACCATCTAGTTCAATCCCTCTAACTACTACAAGTTCAACCATATGAGCCCCAATGTTTAGTAAACCTTAATTTTCATAGGTGATTTTTATATGTATTTTGAAAATAAATTGGTAAATAGAACTAGGACATGTAATAGTTGACTACAGAATCTTGTAAACATGCACATGTTTCATGGTTTTGTAATAATGAGTTTTATTTCAAATACATTTTTTTGACAAGTTTTAAAGATGCCTATGTAATTTACCTCAATTATAATTCTTGTTTTATTATCACTAACATGTAATTTCAAAGTTTTGCATGGATTTAGAGAATGAGGTGACCCATCCCCAAATATATTTACATTTTTAATCCTCTCTTTTTTAAGGAGAGAGGAAGATGATTGAAAAATATGACAATTTATAATAATAAATATTTTTTATTGTCATGCAATTATGTTGATGTCTTTATCTTTAAATTTTGTGTAATTAATTATGTTTATTTTCCTAGTTGGTTGACTCAATAATTTAAAGTGTGCAAAAGATACCCATAATTCCTTATTTTTATTAGTGGTGTATGATAGTATAATATGTACAATAGTTACTAGATAATTAGCAAACATCATTGAGTTTATGTAGTTAAGTTAAATGTTTCATTTCTCTAAGTGTGTATAAGTGTTGCCCATGATATAGTTTTCTATGAGTGAGCAATAGTTACCTTAGATACCTCTCTGATTTTATCTATATTATTATGAAAAATGGCATGTAAAAAAAATTATAAATAGGAGAAAAATTTAGTTTAAATCTTATATCTTTACATATCTTCTTTTCCTTTGACTCCTTAATTATGTTTGTATGTGTGTGAACAATTGATGCTAACTCTAAGAATTGGTTTAAAACACTTCCAAAAAGAGACTAGCCTAGAATTAATCCTCCTTAAGATCATAGAGTTGTATTATCTTCTCTAACTTTTTCCATTTTTGGATTTATTTTGAGGTATATCAATTCTAGAATAAAATCCATCCATCCAACTCAAGTAGGATTTAGTTTATTTTAGGTTTCATTCATCTATTCACACTAGATTAAAAACCTACATGCTCAACCTACTATTACATCACATGGTGGTTCAAACCATACTTGAAACTAATGCTATAGATTGATGTTTGTCTCCATTAAAATCCTAAAATTTTATAAGTAACCTTATTAAATCTATGGTGTGCATAAGCACTGCATCAACAATACTATGTGAAGAATATTGATTATAAAATTGATTGTGATTTGTTAATTATTATATCAATTATCTCTTATTGAATTATATTATTAACTTGTTTGATTATTATAATTATTCAAGATAAATATCATATTTTTGTGTTGCATCATTTAAATTATATGGCCATGTTGTATTGTGATTTTGATAACAACATTAGATTAAAGTTAAGATGGTTAATTTTGTAGCATGAATACATGTAGACTTTATTATATTCATAAAATAAAATACTTTAATATATTCTTACTATTTTATTCTTCAAGTATTATTTAATCATATTTTAATAAGAACAACTCCTTGAGTTTTGTGAACATTCCTTTAAAATTAGTTGGATTTAAACTACTCTTATATGAATTAAAGACTCTTTATGAATGAGTATTTTTTAGTAAATCTTATGATAAAGATGCATTGCACACATGTATATTTAGATCAAATTTTATAGGAGTATGTTATTAATATTGTACATCTTTAGTTTAATATATATCAATGGATAATAAACTTTCTTATAAGGTATACTCAAGAAGACCCATTCCTAAAAGATTCAAGCTTTGCAAACATTGTTGAAACTAAACAATGTTGGTTAAGTATTTTTTTGGGGGTTTCATGTCATTTCTTAGTCATGTTGTGATAAATAGATAAATATAAGGGAATATTATTTTTAAAAAGAGACTTCCCCACAAAGAAAACAACTAGAAAAACCTTATACTATTGATTAGAAAGTAAATGGAGGACTATTATCATATACTCCTAAAATATTTCAAGAGAAATGTTAATTTTACCTAATGTATATTTTGTATTAATTGTAGACACTAAAATTTGGTATTATATACATGTAAATGTTAGTTTTTAACTATCCTACCTTAAATGAATTATTCATCACAGATATATCTTATTCACCCTTCTCTTACATCCATATGCCTTTCATGGGTTTGATCTTCCTAATTTTATATTAATAACTATAAGAATTTTATTGTATATGTCTAACTTGATTGAAATCATATTGACTCTAAATTTTTCAAATCAATGTTATTGACTCTTAGGTGAATCTGCCAAAATTAGAATATTATATAATTAAATATTCATCCAAATATAACATGTTTATCTAGTTCCAAACAATGGTCACTTTTTAAATTCAAAATCATCTTCATGTTCGACCTATATGTTTTACATGTTTTTGGCACAACAAATTACCCAAAAAGTCCCATATAAATACAAAATAGTTATAAGAATATTCCCTCTCTAACATTATGTAGCAATTTTTTAGCACTCATAAAATCACTTACACATTCAAAGGTTCTACCTTATTCTTTCAAATTTATAAAATAGTCACAAGGATTATGTCCTAGCCAAGTCTAAAATACCTCAATCAAAGTCAAATTTTTCATTTTCAAAGTTTCAAAAGGTATATCAAAGGTTAAATTAATTTAAGGAGAACTATTTTGCCTATTCACACATACACTTAAAAGAATTATGTATGGTTTGAATTCCCTCTTTTGAGTATTTTATATGTAATAAACACTCAGCCATTCATTTGTTAGTGGTTGGGGTCAACTCAACTCACCATTTTTACCCCATTTTAGGCCTAAATCTAGTGTTGAAAATTGACCTAGTGTTTCAAAGATAAGGAAACATGATTTTGAAGTTTTGCTCATAAAAAAGCCCTAATATCATAAATATAAATGGTTAAAATTAGATTTAGTGGCATGCATAAAAATAAAAATAAAAAAAGTGAAATATACTCAGATATATTGAATAGGGACCAAATGTTAGCATTAGTCTATATTATCCAAAGTTTGGTAATTATATATAGGTGCACTAAGAGACCCAGTTCCTAATTTGAGTGAGAATTGATCTAGATTTCTACCCTTTTTACTACCTAAATTAAATCTCAAACCTTCATAATATTTCCTTATGTATTTTCTATATATATATATATATATATATATATATATTATAATTATCAAATGTATTTTACATTTTACATTCAATTTCATGTTTATTGTTATATTCCTTATAATTTGAATTACATCAAAGGTATATCTTATTAATTTAATATAAAAAAATGATAAACATATCAGTGAAAGTTTTTATATAGTGGGAATGCTAAACCATAGATTCCCTTCGGTTTTCATCCTTATTTCTAGGACTTCATATTTTCATATATAAATCATATTTTTATACTTGATTACTAATTTTCCCTTGTTCATAAATTACACTTAGCTATAATGGATGTACATAGTTTATATTTCTTAACTCAAGCTATTATTTTAACCCTTGCATTTTATTTTTATTTAATATGAAAACTTTGTAACAACCGTGTAATCCCATGGATCAAATCTTTGTACACTAGTAAGGCTAAAATTAATAATCAATAATATTTATCATTATTTAATTCATGTTTTTGTAATATTCAATATAATTTTATTATTGCTACTACTAGGAAATAGATGGCATGTATGAATAAATTTTTTCCTCCTCATGAACCTCAAGGTTGTACTAGATACCATCTTGGTTCCATTATTTTCTCAAGGTTGTCACTACTAGACAAGGTAGGGTGCCCCGCCATCTAAGTTAGAAAAAAGGTAGTTAGAATGTTCTTCCTAATCCCTATACACCTCCCATTAGGTCATACACTCAAATAAAAATGTATTATATCATTAATCAACAAAAAAATACCTATTTTATAGTCTAATATCATACCCTAAAAAACACTTATGAGATTAAGTGTTCAAAGTGAAATTTGGGACAATAAGGGATTTTCATCCTCAAAATTAGGATTGCTTCGAGATAAACCTTGGGAATGTGATAAAATTATTTGGATCCATGATATATCTTAATTGAAATGAGTCTCTAAGAGGTGTAGTGGTACCACTATGGAACTAATCCTAAGCATGACAAATGGTTTCCATCCCTCACCCATTTAAACCAATCCCAATCTTAAGCATTGCTAGGATTTATTTCACCAATTTATAAGTAAATGGGATGGACCCATTTGGTTCTTAAAAAAAACATAGAAAAGGGGGAGGATTAAGTTAGGGTAAAAAATGATGTTTCCAAGTTTGATAGGATGTTAATGGTTTAAAAATTGAGCCATGTGCCTAGCCATAGTTATAACACTAAGTGATGAGTTTCATAATGGTATCTAACTAGTCATCACTGGGGTAAAAATATAATAAAAAATATAATGGAATGATTTATTTTTAAACTCTTAACTAAATATGAACACATAGAAAGGCAAAAAGGCATGTATTAAATTGCATAGACCTTCATAAATGATCTATAACTTTGAGCACAGAGATTAATGAGTGATGAAAAATAAAAATTCATAAATTAATTTTAATATTTAATAACATTATAATTACTAATTTAATTATCATTAATATTGAAAATTATTGATTCTTCAACACAAACACTCATTCAAAAGCTATAAGATAGTGGACCAAATTCATAGACACACAAACTAGTTGATAGAATGTAGGAAATTGGCATTAATTTCAATAGAGTTTTAAAAAAATTCAAACTTTTATATATTTTAATTAAATATAATTATAAGTTTTGGTGAATCATTTTCCTTAAAATTATCCTTAAATTTCATTTAACATCCATGTAACATTCACTCACATACATATATTAACTAATGCATACACAAGCATCTATGAAAGCAAATAAAATGAGAACATAGAATATATGTGGGAAATAATCTTGGGGTATGAAAACCACTAATTAATATAATTTAATATATTCATATAATTAATTAATTTATATTTTAGTGAGGAACCAACCCTTCATTAGTAAAGCACCAACTCAACTAGTCCTTTAACAAGCACCAACTTGCGAGGAACCAACCCCCATAGCTAAATGAGAGAAAACTCATATAAATTTAATATTTTATAACCCTTGGAAACTTTTTAATAACCCAAATAAATATTTCCACCTTATTTTTCTCTTCTCACTCTTCTAACTCTCTCAAACAGCCTATTAGGCCTTTACATTCAACTCAACCTTTCCTTAGTATAATTAAGTCATTTAAGCTTGATTATCACATTTAGAAACATAATTATATATTCATGTAATATTAATAAAACATATATTATTATATTAAATCCATTTAAATAATTTTCAAAATTCTATATCATTCACTTATATTCCTTAATATTCTAACTAGTCAAATTAGGCCTATTAGACCTTCTCTTTATACTTGACTCTTGCTCTCACCCATATTGTTTGGATAAGAACCTCTCCATACTTTTATTACACTTGGAATATATATAAAAACATTTTTTACAAGTGAAACAACCACCACATATGTCGGTCATTACCCTTAAGGTCCAAAACCACCATTAGGCCTAATAGATACCTAATACAATCAGGCCTTCTCTAAGTACACATTTCATTTAGGCTTCCTTGGAACACATTGAGACTAAAAAAAAGGATGAAACACTTAATAAATTATTAAATTATACCTATAATAGTATCACCTTATTTATCCAACACCATTTATCTCATTTCACTCCCTGAACCACATAATTAGGTTTACTCACCATTAGACCTTTTTATTGTCGGAAAGTCTATCTAGCAAATCTAAATAATAAACTCAACTTTTCCAAAAAACTATACTTAAAAATCACATGTATATAAACTTAATGACTTAATTTTAAGTACCAATTCCATTTTAATTCACCAAATAAGTAAAAATACTTCTAACTGATCAACTTCATATGCTCACTCAGAACTGCACATCAGTCTTAAGAACCCAATCAAAAGCCTTTGAAATTTAAAACCTTCATGAGAGTTTATCACGCATAAAAATGTGTTAAAATTAAACTATTATACCGAAATAAAATATTAATTTTCATTTTATTCATTAAATATATTCAAAAATACTCAAGAATAACATTCTCACTCATACACAAAAAACTACCTGTACCTCCAAAAACATAGTCATGAAGATCAAGATTTAGAAAACCTATGTGAACACTTTTATGAAATTAAAAAGGGTTTTAATTATACTTAATAATAATTATAAAATATTTGAATATATATATTATAATGTTAAATATCAATATTGGTCTAATAGACCAATCTCACATCTTCACCCTACATAGACTTCACTGTGTTAGATAGGTCACTTTAAAAACAACTTTTAGCTTGTTTTTGTGCATCACCATAACTTATAAAAAATGGTATAGAAGGCATATGTATTTAAAAATTACCCCATGTATTTGGATCCATACCTAATCCTCTAAAACTAATCACTAATCTCTTTCTCATTACTGCCTAATTTTCTAGGTGTCTTACTCATTAGGCCCTTTTAGAAAGAGGCCAACTTCCATAACCAATTTAGCACATTTTAGGTCTAAAACATGATAAAAAAAACATACATGGTTAAAAAATAAAATTATCACACATCATCTTCCATCCATTTTCATGCTTTGACTTGGTCAATCCTACCTTTTACTTTAAAATTTCAAGAAACAAGGGGTTTCATATAGCTTTTACTCACTCTTCTGACAAACCAAAACCACCTAGAGAAACTTGGAAGAATAATTTACATGTTAAAAACTTAAAAATAGGTTAATAAAACCATTTTTATCCATAACCAACAATATATTTCTTATTGGGTCATTATGATGATTTTAGGAGGGTTTTGACTAGTTTCCCTTCATAGCAATCGTTCATAAAGGATTACCCCTCAACTCCAAAAATAATGACAATAAATTCAATATATTAAACTTACCTAAATTACATGAACTACTAAATATCTCATGAAAATTTTTCACGTGCCAATGAGCATAAGAAACTATTTTTTGGGTCTACAACACCCCATTTTGTGCATAGAGAAGACCGCAACACCAATTTTCCTACTTTATACTCTAATATATGACATAAAACTTTGTAAACACACTTAAAACAACCTATAATACCTATAATTTTTTTATTATGAGATATATCACCTTAGAAAATGAACTTGACCCCTTAATAGATCACACTATGTTGCTTTGCTCATTAAGTCTTGAACTACCGGTAATACTTAGACCTTGATCACATGTTGAAACATATTATCATTATAAAAACATCATTATCATGTAAAATTACCTCATAAATTTCTCACACACTTT
Source organism: Torreya grandis (assembly GCA_037957365.1). NCBI lineage: Eukaryota > Viridiplantae > Streptophyta > Pinopsida > Cupressales > Taxaceae > Torreya > Torreya grandis. The sequence continues at coordinate 1,443,956 of JARHVA010001858.1, forward strand.
AACCCATCATCTCACAAGCCTTATACTACTTACTTCATTATGCTACCAAGCTTGTGCCTTCTCACTAGGTCTCTTCATGCAAGGAGTAAGCTTTAAACTTGAATTGGAACTCATATTAAGAATTATTTGATTTTTTATAATGTTTTAAAATATTTATTCATTCTATCACTCATTTATTAACATAATTCACCAATATTTACTATGCTCCATGCATACACTTTCTCTCAAGACTAGCCCAAGGTTCTCAAGACACCTAGTACTCAAAGTTTTGGGCTCAAACAAGCTAGTTCTCAATGATGTCACACAATAACATTAATAAAACATGATTATATAAATATTATGATACTATTAATATTTTTATTAACTTCTCACATCATAACATTATTCCAAGACCTCATATAGAACTCAAAGACTATTAAACCATGTATGCTTACCATGTATGATCCACAGAACTAGTGCTCAACAATATAATTCCTTTGTAATTTTAAATTTGGCCTTGACATGTCATAAACCTAAAAATATTTACCAAGTTTCCTTAAAATTCTCTCTCAATAGAGAGACAAAAAATTTCCTTCAAATTTTCTTTTGTTATAAGACTTCTTTATCACATACCATTTCACCATCCATACTCTCAATTCTAACCTTGACATAAATGACAGATGTATTTAATTTTACATAAATGACAATAAAAATATCTTAAAAACAACAATATTAATATACCTCAACAATATTCCCATTTTTCATTGATATAAAAAATTTATACAAAGCTAATCATTCATCACTCCCCAAGCTAGATCTTCTTCAAACTAACCTTTCTCCTAACTAGAAAATTTTCCCCCTCTAACATTAATGATTATGGGTCATATTCTTGGAAAATATATAATAATTTTAAATGGATCAACACACCTTTTCTTTCCAAACAATCTTAACAAATATTGGGCTTACATACCTATTCTTGAAGCATGATTGGCTTCCCTTACCTCCATGAGATTTTCATACATTATCAAGATTGTGACTTGGTTTGATCAAGTCACCATACAAAAAAATTTGTGACCTATCGCTTGTGATCACACCTATATTATAATCTTTCTTTAAACTTGGATATAAATTATAATAAAGAACACAAAAAATGCCCCTAAGACAAAGCATCCTTCATGATTTTACTTACTAGTTGAGTGCCTCCATGAAGTCCAATGGACTCACCTATACTCTCTTGAGTAATAAAACAACATAAAATTAGGATATACCTATATTTCCATGTCCTTATTATAATGAATTTCCTTCATGATCCTCTTAGACTTGAATATCCCTTTTCATTTGACCTCTTCAATCTATGTTTGAGCAACATTCTGACTTAGTCTATTGGTCTTGACTCCATCCACAATATAAGATGATAAAGAGAAATATTTTAACTCCTTCACATATATACTATAGACCACCATGGAAAATATTCCTCTTATATTTGTAGATTGGTCATCAACCTTAGTTACCTTGGGTTTCCACTCACTGTCTTGTCTTTTTTCTTGCATTCTAGGAGTCTCAACTTTCTTGTTTTGATTTGAGAATACGTGATTATATTAATTTACAATATGACCAACATTTTAATAATTTAAACAAACTATTTCTATTGATAGAAACACACCATGACCCATACCTCTTTACTAATGACTTTCCTCATAGTTACATGTATATTCATTCTTGGAGGGCCTTCTACAATACCTTTATCTATGACTAATTTAGTTACATTAATAATAATAACCATTGAAAGGGTTAGCATACCTTATATTATTATTTTTTCAAATAGGATTATCCTTCATTCTAATATCAACTTTATTCTTTGATTGATCATTGACCTTCTTGATTACATTAGTGTTCTTATTTTGGTCTCCATTGAAACCAAGGCCTATTTTGTAATTAACAATATTTTGACTACTCAAAATGTTGTCTAAATCATTCATAGTCTTTTAAAACCTCATAAAGGACTTAAATTTAATTTATGCCTAATTCAAATTATTTATCAAGTAATCCACTTCAATTACATACCTTGGACATTATTCTTCTTTGGCGTTTAGGCTTGCAATCACAATCTTAAGTTGAGTCTACACATGTTTGACTATTTCCTCTTATTCTTTGGAGTTGTTGCTTAGTCTATCTTAAAACAAGTTGATTTACTTCTCATATTATTTAACAATAAATATCATCACCCTATTATTTTTCTTCACCATATATAGTTCTTCTATAGTATTCATCAACTTAGCCTCAAAGTATACCTCATCCTCTTCTTCATCTAAATCACCAATAACACTTCCAATCTATATGGACTCTTCTTGATTTGAATAGCTTATTTCCTCAGCCATGAAGAGTACTTCATTGACATAAATACCATCACCTTCATGGTAAATATTAGAATGACTTTTCTCACTATCATCAGATGAGCTACAATCTTCCTTCTTGTAAAAGCATATTTTGTTCTTGAAAAAAATCTTCTTGTCATCATACCTTCTAAATATTTTCTTTCTCTTATTAGACATATAGGAATTTTTATCATCATCATGACCTTCATCATTATCTTCATCATAATTTTACTTACTCTTATGAGGTAAATTATTGTCAAAGTGTCCAACCTCTCCATAATTTAAGAATTTAAAGGGAAAATTGCCCTTATATTTACTTGAGCCTATCTTTAAATTTCTTGCAAACATAGTTATCAACTCATCATCATCAATATCAAATTCATCATTGTCTTTAAATTTATTACCTTGTGTTTTATTCTCCTTTAGATTATTTTTTTCCTTGAATGCATCTTCCTTATTTATAGGTTTTCCTTCACTTATCCTCATCTCATAGGCTATTAGGGTGCCATGAAGTCCATCCATCTCTAGTTTGTCTAGATCTTGCATATCTTCAATACTATATACCTTATAATCAAATTTGGAATTTAGAGATATTAAAACCTTTTAAATAATATTAGACTCTTTCAATTATTCACCTATTCCTCTTATGATGTTGATCACTTCATCAACCCTTAGCAAGTAGGCTGCAATGGTCCCATCTTCATTCATCCTTAGGAATTCAAATTATCTTCTATGGGTTTGTAACTTATCCAACTTGACCTTGGATTATCCATCAATAATATTCTTAAAATTTTCCCTCATTTAAGTATAATTCATATATCACATCCCATTCACAAGTTCTACCTATGATAGACCACACATAACACCATTCATTACTTTTGAATTATTGTCACTAGCCTTCTTACCTACTACATCTATAAGAGGAATAATGGGTGAAATATATCCATCCAATAATTATTATAAAACATCATGACCTTAATACATAATATATTCCCTCATCCTAACACTCTAAAAATCATAATTATATGCATTAAATAATAGAGTCTTGATTGTATAAAAACCACCTTATGTTTGACTAGCCATCTTCACTTGCTTATGATCTCCTTTAGGCTATTACGCCTCCTTTGAAGGACATAATATAATACCAAATGTTTTAATTATATATAATTAGAGTGGGGTTGACTTAATTTCCTTAAAAAAATTCTTAAATTTAACTTAACATCCAAATGCATTCATTCACATACATATATTAACCAATGCATACACAAGCATCTATGAAAGTAAACAACATAAGAACCTAGGATGTGGAAACCCCCCTTAGAGGATAAAACCCACTAATTAATATATTTTAATATAGTATTATAATTAATTAATCAATATTTTAGTGAGGTACCAACCCCACAAGGAGAACCAACCCCTCACTAGTTAAGCACTAACTCAACTAGTCTTGTAGCAAGAACCAACTTATAAGGAAACACAAACCCCATTAGGTAACTCAAAACCAACTCAGATACATTGAATATTTGATCACCCTTAGAAATATATTTCTCATAAAATTTAGTATTACCACCTTAGTTTCCTCTTCTCACTCTTTTATCTCTCTCAAATAGCCTATTAGGCCTTCTCACTCAACTAGCCCTTTCCTTGATAGAATTAGGTCATATGACCTTGATTATCACCTATAGAAACATAGTTATATCTCCATGTAATATTAATCACACATATATGTTTATATTAAATCCTTTACCTTATTTTAAAAACTCCATATCATTTGCTCATATTCTTTAATATTATAACTAGTCAAATTAGGCCTATTAAACCTTCTATTTATACTTGACTCTTGATCTCACTCATCTTGATTGGATAATAACCTATCAATACTTAGATAAAAAATTTAATAGATAAAAGAAAAAATTTAATAAGTGAAACAACTACCACATATGTCTTTCATTACCCTCAAGGGCAAAACCACCATTAGGCCTAATAGAGACCTAATGCAATTAGGCCTTCTCTAAGCACACATTTCACTTAGGCCTTATTAGAACATATTGAACATATAAAATGGATGAAACACTTCATAAATTATTAAATTATACCCATAATAATCTCAACATATATACCCAACACTATTTATCTCATTTCACTCCTTGAACTACACAATTAGGTCTACTCACCATTAGGCCTTCTTACTATCAAAAAGTCTATCTAGCAAATCTGAATCATACACTCAACTTTTCCACATAAAAATAATAATAAATAAAATTTATGTAACCTTAATTACTTAATTTTCAATAAAAATTCATTTATAATTCACCAAATAGGACAAAATATCTCAAACTGATCAACTTTATATGCTTACTTGAAACTGCACACAGGCCTTAAGAACCCAATCAAAAGCCTTTGAATTTTCACAACTTCATTGGAGTTTATAATGGATAAAAATTTGTTAAAATGAACATATTATACATAAATATAAACTTAATGTGAATTTTATTCATCAAATCTATTCAAAATGACTCAGGAACAACATTCTCACTTATACACATAAAATTGCATATAGCTCCAAAAACACAGTCATGAAGATCAAGATTTAGAACACCTATGTGAAATATTTTATGAGATTAAAAAGTTTTTAAATTATCCTCAAACATAATTATAATATATTTTAATATATATATTAAGATTTGAAATATCAATATTGGTCTTACAGACCAATCTCACATCTTCACCCTACATAGACTTCACTGTGTTAGATAGCTCACTTTAAGAATAATTTTTATCTTGTTTGTGTACATAAAAAAAATTATAAACAAATTATATAATAGGTATAGGTATTTATTAATTAACCCATGAATTTTTATCCATCCCTAATCCTCTATAACCAATCCCTAATCTATTTCTCACTACTACCTTGTTTTCTCATTGTCTTGCTCATTAGGCCTTTTAAGTGATAGACCAACTTCCATGACTATTTTAATAAATTTTAGGCCTTAAATTTTATTATAAACTTACATGGTCACAATATACAAGTATCACACATAATCATCCATCCATTTTCATGATTTGACTTGGTCAACCCTACAGGTTACATCAAAATTCTAAAAAATAAGGGGTTTCTTATAAATTATACTCACTCTTATAACAAAAAAAGCCACTTATAATATTAATTTACATGTTAAAAACATAAAAATAGGTCAATAAAATGATTCTGGGCCATAACCAACAATATATTTCCTAACAGTTCACTATGAGGGTTTTAGAAGGGTTTTGACTGGTTTCCTTTCTTAATAATGATTCATAAAGGATTTCACCCAAACTCCAAAATTAATGCCAATAAATTCAATAATATAACCTTCCTAAAATTATATAAACTACTTAGGATATCATGTAAAAATTTCACATTATAACGAGCATAAGAAAATATTTCTTCGGTCTATAACACCCCATTCTATACATCTAGAAGACCTCAACACCAATTTTCATGATTTCTCCTTTAGGATATGACCTAAAACTTAGTAAAAACACTTAAAATAAACTATCATACATATTAAAATTTTAATGTGATCTATGTCACCTTTTAAAATGAACTTGACACCTCATTAGGCCACACTAGGTCTCTTTGTTGATTAGGTCTTGAATTGCAAGCCATACTTAGACCTTGATCACACCTTGAAACCTTTTATACTATTTTAAATACCTCATTATAAATTAAAATGACCTAATACATTTCTCACACATTTACTTCCATCATATCACAAGCCTTTTACTACTTACCTCATCATGCTACCAAGTATGTGCCTTCTCACTAGGTCTCTTCATCTAAGGACTAAGATTCAAACTTGACCTTAGAACTCATTTGAAGGCTTATTTGCCTTTTGCTAATGTTTACACAAATTCATACATTATATCATTCCTATACTAACACAATTCACAAAGATTTAATATGTTTCATGCATACACCTTTTCTCAAGACTATGTTAGGCTTCTTAAGACACCTAGTACTCAATGTTTTGGGATCAAACAAGCTAGTTGTCAATAATGAAACCCAAGAACATTATTCAAACATGATTATCATAAGACAATGATAATATTAATACTTATATGAACTTATCACATCATAACATTATTCTAAGTCCTCATACAAAACTCAAAGACTATTAAACCATGTATGCTCCTCAGAACTAGTGCCCAACAACAAGCTTCCCTTGTACTTTGAACTTTGGCCTTGACATGTCATCAACCTCAAAAGAGTTACCAAGTTGACTTAAAAAATTTCTCTCAATATAGAGATAAAAAATTTCCTTCAAATTTTATTTTTTCATAAGAATTATTTGTCACATACCATTTGACCATTCATGGCCTCAGTTCTAACCTTAACATAAATGACATTTATCTTTACTTTGACATCAATGACAAAAAAAATGTATTAACACCAATAATATATATGTAACTTAACACTATAAAAGGAAAACATTCTAAAATATATATAAGGATGGAGCTCACCCCTAATTATCATGATATTCTCATCCTTTGCCATGATGTCCACCTAAATTTATTACAACTATAATGATTTAAAAATAAAGATTCCCCACTCCTCAAAATATGTCATGAGGCCCACTCGAATGATACACTAAGGATTAAGAGAAGAATAACCACTTAGATGTCTAGGTTATACCTCCTTGCTTTCTACCACAATTACCACCAAGTTGAAATCCTTGTCCAACTTCTTTAATTTTAGAGGTGGCTCATGAAATATGACCTTAAACTAAGATAAAAATTATTGTGAGCCTTGAGAAAGGATTCCAAAGAGACATTAACCTCCAATTATTGGATGATGATGGATATAGGTTGGGTTATTAACTCCTTAATCACTTTTTTCCCAACCTTAATAGCCTTAGCCACTAGTTTACACATGACTCAATCAAATTGAGCCTAGTGGAGATGAAATTAATACCTTTCAAGTAATGAGCCATCTAGTTAGAAAATCACCATTATGTTTAGCTCATAGAAGTAGGCCAAAATCTATTCTTTACTCTTTTCCAAGGGCTTGATCACCACCTAATTTTATACCAACCACTTCTCTAGAGATATTCTCATGTATGTAGCATAATTTTTGTAGATTCCCAATTATACCAAAGGCATTAGTTTTAACTTTGATAACTTATTTATATTATTATAAGTGTTATCTTCCTACACTTGTTTTCCATTTAGAATACTAGGTATAAATAATCCTAAATTCATTATAAGTGATGTCCACTTATGGAAAAGTCTTGGGTGACTTTCCTGAGAGATTTAAATAATTATGTCAAAGCATTAGCCACCTTTTTATTAGACCCATAGGGAATGATCTCTTCACCTATGATTTAAGTACCCAAAACTAATCCTTCATTTACTCTATGATTTTTTTAACATGCCATGAGTAGTTCAAAGCATAGAGACTAGGTCCTCAGCCAAATTATCATCCCCATTATATCTATTTACTTTGGTGAGGGATAAAATGACATGTTTGGTTTGCCATACCATTGAGTCTCCCTCTTGAGTGAATATTTATGTAATAATCCTCATTTTCCTAGAATCCCTTTTAAACTTCCATTGGACCTCAAGGTTACCTTATAGGATCATCTATGTTCCTTATGATCTTGAGGGTGTTAGGGATCTATCCCAACTTGGTCCCATAGTAACTCCCAAGTTAGAAAGGATGAATGTGGAGTCCCAAGAGGAGGATGAATTTATAAATTAGAGGGAAAGAAGGAAGAGGGAAATGGAATAGGAGTAGGTATAGGGATTAAAGTATGAACCACAAACATGTAATCCCATGATAATATATAGGCATGCTATTGACTTATGGGTTAATGGCACCAAGGAGAGGGGTATTTAATAGGAATGAAAAATTTGGCTGGTTAAAGACAAGTCCTTTGACACTTAGGATGATGGAAAAGGAATACCCATGAGGGATAAGAGGAACAACTAGGGAATGAGTAGAACACCAAAGGGGATTTAACTTATATTTATTCTTGTTAATTTTTCTTGAATCTATTGATGCCATAGTAGTATAAAGGGTTGTGGTGGAAATGGTTTAAAGATATTATATATATTAATTGTAAGTGTTGTCATGGTGGTTGGAGCTGATTGAATAGTGCACATTGGTACACTCAACTAGGGTCATCATTGAGACCATTTAAGTGAAAGAACCTGGATTTAATTGAAGATGATGAGGGAAAAAATGTGGTTATACTATGGGAGCCACCATTATCTTTGATGTTGTAAATCCTAGAGCTACTAGGATTTGAGTTGATGTAGGTTCTTGTAGTAGTGGCCTATTGCATACTAAATTCTTAAAGTGTGAGGTTCCATACAAAATAAGATATTGAAGACTAAAGTCAAGTCATATGTATTCTCTTGGATGGAATGGGATAAGTGGAGGGAAATTGGTTTGTGGAAATGGTGTACATGGTTAAATATAGAGGTACCTAAGTGAATTGTGGAAGGGATGAAATGGGGAAAAAGAGAGGTATAACCTAAGTGAGCCTTATAGGGATAGTGAAATTAGGGGGTGATCCAATTAGTTTTTTATGTATAGAGGTAGTGTTGTAATTAATCCCCATAGGTTATTACTATCATTCAATCTAAATACTTGAATCAAGGCTACTATAGATGTTGAGCTATAGTACTTATGTAACCATTTGTTAAGTTACCTAATTTGTGGGAAGTATTCAAGCTAGAGTAGAGGAACAAGAAGGTGAAAATCATAAAGGAGAAAGAGATATGACCACATAGATTAGTCTTATTATAATTAAAGTTGTAGTGACATGAACATATACCCTATCATAAGTTGGCACAAGTGAAGTAAGGCTACTCTTAGTAGATGGCCTACGTTGGACATATTTTCTTATCTTCTTCACCTCAAGCCTAACCAACACCTCCTTGTCATTAGTAGGGTTGATTTTAATTTCATAATCAGTGTGGGGTAATGGTTTTAGTTAATGTTGAGGTGATATTTTTATGTAAACACATGGGCTATGATGATACCATGGGGGTCCTATTGTTAGTGTTTTTCTTTGACCAGGGTGTAAGAATCCCTACCTACTACCATGTTCTATAATGGAGGTAGAGTATTCTACATATGTTTGTGGATGATGATGAGGAAAGATGGGAAATAATTTTTTTGATGGTTGAGGGAGTGGCCTAAAACACCTTTTATTAGTTAATAGTCTATTTCCTAATTGACCAATTAGTCCATAACCTGATAGGGTAGGAAGAGAGGGGAGATATAGATGCCTACAACTTAGATGATGGTGTCATCATAGTAATACTAATAATTTCCAATGAGGTGAGGAGATAGCTTATATCATTTGAGAGATAATTCACGACCATTTCATTGATGTTCATGTATACCACTAGGTATATTGACTCATGTATATCCTATATGTGATTTATCTAGTATTTCCCATATAGCTTGTATAAGACTACATGTACCACATCCCCTTGGGGCTACGTGATGGTAACAAGGAAATTTTAAACACAAGGGTGGCACAATTGATATCCACTAGGTAACTCATCATGTAGAAGTTACCACCATCCCAGGCTTTCTTGACATGATGAACTAGCCAAAAGTTGATATTACTTTTGAGGTCTAGGATTTCTTCTCATTTGAGGATGATGTTGAGCAAGGAAACCTAGAGAATATCTATTTTCACATAATTTATTTCCCTAAACAAGTTATTTATCAAGATCATCCTAACTCAACCCTCTTCTTACAAGGTGAAGATAATGTAGGATTCAATGTTTTCTTTGTTGACCCATTGACATTGGATTCAACTTTGAATCTTATAAATACTCATAAATCTCATAGGTGTTAGTCCATGAATCTATGGTAGTATTGTCATAGGAAATTATATAATTTGGGAGATTGTAATATGTTTTGAATGTAGTTTTATAAATGTATACAATATTATTTTTGACCTTCATAATACACTATATATTAGGCAATGTCTTGTACTCATTTTGAAGTGAGCAACATACTATTGAATAGGTTAGAACACAAGATTACCTTTAGTTTAGTCATGTCCCTATGAAACTTGTACATTTTTATGACCTAATTGCATCCAATAACTTAGCTTCACCTTTATCATCATTAGAGGTATATCTAAGCATAACTTCAATTTATATAAACATCTTATTATACTGATTAACACTAGTCAAGTTTATGAAGAATGTGGTATCCTTATACGCATAGTTAGGGCTAGGGAAAGATGATGAATAATCTAGGGTAAAAAAGGTTAAAATAGAAAATAATTAAATTTGAGTAATGAGGGAATAGAGGGAATAATAATGAACTAAAAAGGAGACAAACTTTGGTAAATTAAGACTAATAATTTTAAATAGGGTCACCTTTAAGAAATTATAAGGATCCAAAAAGATCTCATTCATTAATGGCATTTAGTGCCCATATTGTGTGATTTTAAATTAATTTGTTGATATCATCTACTTGATGATTTATAAATTTTATAAATAATTTAGGGATTTCAAATATACGTTCCCCTCTTAAATTTGGTGGCTAATATGGGATGTTTTAAATTATCAAATTATGGCCCAATTTACAATTTAATTAATGTGAGGATCATGGTAGGAATATAGATATATTTTCCCTATGAAATCCTAGGTGGATTTAGATTACACCATTTTTATGTTATTAATTATATATATTTGTAATGGAGACCCTCTAAGCATGGAAGGTAACCACACTTTTACATGTTTGAGAGCTAAATTTGGCCACTTACAGTAGTGAGGTAGCATAATACATGCTCTAATTAGATTTTGATTTTAACTTTATTTCATTCAAAGTGCATAATAGCCTCTTAGGCCTTCTATATAATATGTATGAATATACCACATGGAATTATCTCATTATTTGAGCTCTCTTAAGAACTAACATCTTTGATAGGTCTAGGAGACTAACACATCTGACAAGTTTTATGTGGCACTCCTTCATTCATCAGGATCTCCTTAGATCTGACACATCTAATAGGTCTAATCTATTGATACATATAATAGTTTTTATGTGTTTCTTCTCCATTCATTAGGATCTCTCAAGATATGATACCTCTAATAGGTCTAAGAGACTTATACATCTGGTAGGTTCCACATGGTGATTTTAGATTTGTCGAGCTCTCCTAGGGTCTGATACCTCTAACAAGTCTGAGAGGTTTCTTGAAAAGTGACTAAGTTAAAATAAAACCACACAATAAGTTAAAATATCACTTGTATACCATTAAAGCTTTATGAAATGTTGAGTAGGACTTTAGGAGACTAAGGTTTTGGAAAAATCAATAGAGTCCCATTCTATGATAAAAAAATTTGGTGTATGAAAATTTATAATTATGAAAATCCTTTGATATTTTAGGAAGAACCATAGACTATACTATCTAAAAACTTAGAAGATTATAGGGATATTTAACAAATACTAACTCATCATTAGAAATATCATGAAATATTTGGTAGATCAAGGGAAAACATAGGTTTAAGGTTCTAAAATACCCAAGGTCTAATGGAAAGGGATTTAATCTCTATGAAATATTTAATTTATTAATATGTATATGATTGTCCCACTTTTATAAACAAGGGGGAAGTGTTAGCCACAAAAATGGTGATTTTAAAAGGAAAACATTTCCCCAGCATTTAAAAACCCAAACTACGATCATCTAGTATTGAACATAGAGATAGGAAAGTTGAACTCCATATAATATATTTTGAGTAGTAAAATCACTCAAGTCTATTTAAAAAATTAACATACTACTATCTATATCCTTATGAGTCCACTTTGTGTGTTAGTGTGGGATTCCATTTTTATTTGAAAGACAACTTTAGTAATCTTAGGTACATCTAACATATTGATGTGCCTCTAAATTGATATGTGTTTCAAATAATTTTGGCTAGGGGGATTGACAATTTATATATTTATAGATAACCATCTATAACCCTAATAGATATACTTTTGGTCTCACTCTTAACCTTGCTCCATTTCCATCTAGGACATAAAGATTACGATGAAAATTATATAAATCACCTTTTCTAAGAAAGAAACTTTGTGTGTGTGTGTGTGTGTGTGTGTGTGTGTGTGTGTGTGTGTGTGTGTGTGTGTGTGTGTGTGTGTGTGTGTGTGTGTGTGTGTGTGTGTGTGTGTGTTTGTGTGTGTGTGTGTGTGTGTGTGTGTGTGTGTGTGTGTGTGTGTGTGTGTGTGTGTGTGTGTGTGTTTGTTTGTGTGTGTGTGTGTGTGTGTAAATATTTCATTTTATTTCATATTTAATGTTTGATCCTTGAGGGTTAGATACTAATGTAGCCAAGGTTGATGGTAGCTTTAATAGGCATCCAATATCTAGACAATCATTCACTTACTCAATTAGTCATAATATCTTTGTTATTTTCCCTCAAAGTATTTGTGATGGCATAAAATATAGTATATTTTTTCTCAATTCAATTTTTAAATGATGAGTCAATGGCTTTTAATTCCCTTATTTCTTCTTAGATAATTACCTTGTTTATCATTATGTTCAATATTAGAGGTTCACCTTCTATTTTTCTAATTATAAAATGATTTCTCATTGTTTAGTCATCCTTTAAAGTAGTCATCATTTTATATAAACTTAGTTATTCCTTATGAACCATTAGGGTGAGGGTTTCCATTGTAGAATCCTTATATCTAACTTTTATCACTCCAACCTACACCATAGGAGGGGGTTGTTTAGGCCTACCTCTAAGGTTAGGATAACATGGGCTATGGGTGACCTACGGCTATGCTAAACCTATAGATTATGGGTATATCTCCCATGGTACATCTATTATGGATCAAAATCACTAATACCAAATGATTGGGGTGAAATGTGCTATAAGGAATGCATAAAATGAAACCTATACCACTAGAGATGATGCACCAATATCATTCATCCACTCAATTTGACTTCAAATAACATTAATGAACCAAATATGAAATAAAACACTTTCTCCAAGGCTTATATAAAATAATGATCCATATGAAGGTCATGGTGGATGGTTACAACTTGGAGGTGATGGATGAGAGGCATTTTTGGAGACACTTCCATCTAGGATACACTTTTAGTATGATCACCATCCTTTGACACATCATATGACCTTCATAAAATAACTTACTATCATCTAAGTGTGGAAAGGACCTAAACATGGAGAATTATACCACCTATGTATATCAAAACAAGCATGTACAGACTAGATAATAATCATAAAGAAGTTATAACAATCCATTAATAGTCTAAGAGGTTTACAAGATGCAAATCAAGGTAGAGTTTCCTCATACCTAGGTGAGGGATGTGTACCATGGCCTTAAGGCATGAGTAAATAGAATAATGAGAAGAGAAAGAGAGGGAAAATGGTATGTATGTGACATTTAGAGGATATAAATAATGATATACCACTCTATCATTAGTTATAAATATTTATAATAGTCCCTCATATTCCCTCCATTAATCTATCCCCAGATTGATGGTTTTCAATAGGCCCCTTAGGCATTGAGGTGGAGTGATGGAGGATTTTTTAATCTTGGTTGACTTCAAGATAAGCATGAGCATTCCATTTATGTTCAATAACCTCTTACCTAGCAATTAAAAAATAAAAATGGGGTGTACATAGACCTCCATGAAACATTTAGTAGTCCATCATCCTTTGTTCATGTAGACAAGACTTGAAACTAACTTCCCCTCCATGATGACTATGAGGTGTGTCTATTGTCCTTTATGATAGAATTTAAAATGTCGATATGTGATCTTATATTGACCTCTTAGAATCCCATATATTCCACTTTAATCTCTCTTTGTTGACCAAAGTAAGCCTAATCACATGATTTTTAATTGATTGGGTGGCCATGAAAATTTAATAGACTCTCAGGTCATGTGAATAGGTATATTATAGGTCTGAATCAATGTCATATACCATGACAGGTATTTACAAGCAATATACATCTTACACCTTTATAAACTAGGTGACTAGGTCACATTCTACTAGTCTTTTTGGACTACCTATTTGGTTTATACCTATAAGAATGTTTCTAGGAAGGAGTGTTTGTAATTTATGATTTGAAAAGGTAAAACAAGTCCCAAACCACCCCTATAATGATTAGAAGTCTTCTAAACAAATGTTTACCCTATAACATCACAAAACCTTATAGAAATATGAATTTTAGGAGGTTTTTACACCTATGAATATAAATTAATACCATGAATAGGGTCTCCTCTAATTTTAATTTATTATTCAAGTGTTTTTAGGTTCATTATAGTGCAATTAGATGTTAATTATTTACTATATTCTCAATCAGGTCATTATTAGAGTTTAAACAAGGTTTTGGAGGTCCACCATCTTAACGATGGTTTATAAAGATCAGACATCCAATCATAAACTTATGTCCTTATATTTTATCCTATATACCCCATAAATATACTTAAAATATTTGGGTCTCATGCATATTATACAGAGGTTTATGAGTGCAAGATGGTAGACTTCGAGCTCCTTACAAGCTTTCTAGACATGGTTGTAGTCTTAACATTTGTTCATAGACTTGGGCCTTGAATTATGCTCAATATTTCATGGATCTTAATTCCATAATGTTTCCCAACTTCTCCTAAGATCCCTATGTTTGATTCTCTCTATGATAACAGATATGAATGCTAAAAGTGACACTCAACATGGTTATTCTAGGCAATAGAGCTTGAGGAGGTGATTAAAATAAGTTTGACCATTTCCTTCCACTCCCCTACTTCAAAAATATACCTTAGGGTCTAAAAAATGTTTTTACACTTTAACATTTCCTTGAATCTTCTTGGAGGCTTCTATCTACTATTGATGTGGAGGTGGGTTCTTAAGACCTAAGGGAGAGCGTAGGCTTTATAAGCTCATATCGGTATTTGTAACTTCACCCAAATGTAGATAAATTTATAGATTAAATGTTGTCATAAGATCCTCCCTATCCCATTATCCATCTTCTTCACATGCTCTTATTTGCTTAGACCATCTCATTAACCCTACTCTCTCTTGTAGCCTGCCTTAAGCATCACTATCTAATGTAAGTGTTTGGGAGTTGAGTACCCTCTTCCACCCTTCAATAGTAGTGATGGAGATTTTTAAAACTATTCAACATTCCTTTAGTGACTTATAACATTATTAATATTAGGTTTTCCATCAACTTTGTCCTCTGCCTACCCTTATATATCCAAGTCTAGGGTTTGTAGGAAGTTATGCCTATGTAGCCCTATGGGCATAATTAAGTGATTGTCTTGCCTCAATTAAGTCTCTTATCACCTTGATACATTTATAAATTTATCTCTTACTTTCCCCTCAAACATATTCAAATGATAGGCAACCTTCAAACAAGTAAAAAGTCCCCAGTTCATAGGCAAAGGCTTGTTTGTGCCTATTTAGGCCTAGTAGGCCTATTTAAATCATTGACTCCTTTACTTCAAAGGAACAACAGATATAAATGGGGGGTAAATTTGATATTTATTTATGGTACCAATGATAAACTTTATTTTTTACCTTTTTCAATATTTTTATAGGGTCTTATGTTTTAAATTTTCTACTAGTAACTCTACATATAGGTAGCAGTCAGGCCTGCTTAGATTGTGTGAGGTGTGTAATTTTTTTAGAATTTAAGGTTATTGTCCTCTTAATAATATTATATATATATATATATATATATATATATATATATATATATTCCTTAATTCCCTTTCATATGGTTTCAATGTCTAACAACCTAAGATCATGTATAACTCTTCAACTTATATGAATAGGCCTTCTCATATCAGTTTTAGGTCCAACAAGCCTAAAAGGCCTTTAATCTCTCTTTTACTAACCTTAAATGGAGTAAAAAATTTAATATAGATTTAAAATCTTAAGTAACAAGTTTATATAGTTTTATTTTGTCATTACACTCTATTTCCATGTACGTCCCTCACATTTACACCTTTTTGCTCAAATCCTACCTATAGGTGGAAGCCTTAGATCATAACTATGTAAGCTCCACTTGAGGGTTGACTTGATGATTAATTGACTCCTTGGGTGCCATCATAATGTTTTTTGAAACTCAATTTCTCTCTATAACCTCCTTAATTTTCTTTAAAATGTCATCATTCTATTAGGGTCCTTCCAACCCTTAATGACAGTCAATGTGTTCTAAAAAAGAGTGTTGACTAAGTCACTCTCTTAGGGAAAGTGGAGATGGTGTTGAATTTGTTTTCAAATTATAATTTTATCTAAATAAATTTTCATATGTGTTTTTACTCCAATATTATTTTCAATACTTTCTATATCTCAAACCAACAATGACCACCATACTTCCTTAATCTACCTTGAAAGGCCTGTAATGATTATGAGAATCATTCTCTCAAGGGCCTAAAGATGAAGGCTTGATCCTTGTTTAAATTATTTAATTCATTTTACATATCTATCCATATTTCCTTATGACTTAATTAGGTCTATTAATGTCTTCAATATCTCACCCAAATAGTCCCTCATTTGTTTAGTTTGCACAATAGATCACTATAGTTAGGGCTGTGAGGACTTATCATTATAGAATAGGATAAGGGTGAGGATTATAATGAAGGGTATAAGGGATTTATATTAATAAGAGACACATAAAAATCATGACTTATAAATTATTTATATATGTTTATTGAAACAACTTAATGATTATCTATATCTACCATGTTCTCACTTTCAAAATAGATAACAACACACACATGACAATCACGTTGGAGATAGGACCACAAAGGGGTTACTTGACCATAATATGGTGGCTCATTTTTTTTTATAGATAAATGAGACTTATAATACAAAAATTAACTTACCATCAGACTTAAACCATCATCAAACATTTCATCTTATGTACTAGAAGCTCTTCAATATGAAGATCATCACCATGTAATCTATAAATGTGTTAGCATTAACATTTCCTTTATATTTAGGGTACACATGTGTGAAATATGTGTGGATTGTGATGGATATATTATATTAGGATCTATATAATACATATCCAAACACTAACTACAAAACCACTTCAAGTGTGCACCAAAAATTATGCAACCTTGACCCCTACACAAATGAAGAAGATCATTTGATTACCTAGATTGTTAGTGTTTGTTCATAGAGTATAGTCCATGGATTTTATAACTAATTCCAAGAATGGGAAGCTAAAACTACCCCCTAATTTTTATAAAGTCTCATATCTCCACTTTCTCTCTTGTACGAAATGATAAAAAACCTAAAATCTTATCTAAATTTCTAAGGAGCTTGGTGGAGAAAGAGAAATGGTTTTGGGCATGTTTTGAATATTTTGGACTTGAAACTCCTTTTATATATTTTAAATGAATCCTTAGGAAACATTTGACCTTCCTCTTTATGTAGTTTATCCTAAAAGTCCATAAAACCCTACAAAATACCTATAAATAGCTTGTTTTCCTAGATTTCTTTATGTTTGAGACCTTGGGATGCCATTAGAGGGAAAGAGGAGGTAAAAAATAAGTAAAACCAAATTTTAATGGACCTTTATGGATATGAAACTACCTAGTCATGACTATATGATGAGAATGGACCTTTTAAGACCTTTATAACAATGATAAACCTAAAAAATTACCTTATCCAAAGGTTTTGTAATTAATTTTGACAAATATGAGGTATTTTAGGGTTATTTGATGACTTAGAGGATGAATCAAGGTTTGAACTAGGCTTGGATGGATATGTCATAGAAAATAACATTATGCACATCTTGGACCTCATGCCATGAATTTAAAAAATGATTAGACACCATTATATAATGTTTTCAAATCCATCCCTTCTTGAAATTTCTTAAACATACTTAAATCTCATGAGAAATAGAAACCTTAATCTTCCAAACTACCTTAACTTCTGTTAACGATCCTTAATCTTGTCAAATTGAAAAAAGACTCCTCTCTAGATCTCACAAGTAATTTTGACACTCTCTTGATCATTAAATGACCACATGACCACTTATTTTATCAACCAAATACCTAAAAATATCTTTGACATGATGAGTTGACAAGCAGGCTCTATCATAACACCTTTAACAAGACTAATGAGGTCTAAAATGAGATCAAAGAAGACATCACCATGTAATAAGGTCACTATTTATATGTTTGGGTGAGCTTCATGGATTTTTTTTTGAATTTATGGGTTGACATTTGGCCTAAGAGGCCAAATTATCAACACTAACACTTTAGATCAAAACTACAACAAGTACAATGAAACAAACACAATGCACAAAGACACAGAAAATAAAGAAAAAAACAACACCATAAAAACAAACAAAAAAATAAAATTAATATAATACTAATATAATATATACATTAACACACTTGTGTCAATACTATTCTGAGATTAAATTATAAGGTACAACTAAGAATTAGTGCATTAAGAACTATCCATTCATAGGTAATTGAAAATCATTGCCTTCAAGTTCCTTGAGGCAGAATGAATTTTGTCCAAGTAACTCTGAGATCTAATATGGGATAATCTATAATGGGTCAAAATTGGAGTTTTGAACCTTATTTTCATGGGATTTATCACATATTAGCATTAATTCATAAATCATGAAGCACTTCACCTTCACTCTCTTGTCAAACCATCTTTTGATGGTGACTTGGTGCTTACTAAAACTTCAAAGGGCCTCTTATCAAGCATATTCTAGTTAAAAAATCCTAGATAGCCTTAAGTCTACCATTTCACTTATTTCCATACATTATTTCATAAAATTATAAGTAAGAAACCTAAGGTAATTTTGAATATGTAATCTAACCCATATAATAGTGTAGACACCTAAATCGGGCCACCAATGACCTCTAACCAAGCTTTTCACTAATTTCCACTTAAAATACACAATTTGGCCTAAAAATACTAAAGCACATTAAAATATTTGAAACTAACATATTCAAATTCCAATTTTGGCTAGGGTATCCCTAAAAAGGGCAATGCAATTTATGGGCTAGCTAACTTTGATCAGATCATTTTGAATCAAAATGCTAATTTTACACCTAAGTTCTTTGGATTGCTCTTTCCTATCAAATCTCTTACACAAGACATGTGCCTTGTTATTTTTTTTATAATATTTTAAATTGGATAATATATTCAATGCATCTAACATTGCCTTTTGATTCTAATCCAGTCAAATTTTGGACCAATAACAAGACATTCTGATCAATTTGAGTAATTTGTGCACAAAGTGCTTAAACATGCTTAAGCTCTAATTAATCCAAATCAAGGCCTAATTAATAATTCCATGGAAAATTTTTGAAAACTTGGTTTTAGAAATGAATATTAAATATCTACATCATTAGGTGACTTCATTTCTTAGGAAGACATCCCTAGGCCATAAATGCCACAAATATCAAGATTCATGCCTCCCATGCCTCATTAAAGCCCTCCATGCCTTTTAATTGCTCCTCTATCCCAAATATTGATGAGACTATTTATAAATTTTAATTTAAAAATTAGATTAATCCTTAGCCACACATATCAATCTTAAGATGGATGGTTCAAGTTGATTCTGATCAATCTCAAAAATCTATAAATAGGAGGCCTTATCACATCATTTCTAAGCTATGATTATGCAAAGTTATAATACAAAATTGATTAAAAAGCTTCATGAAACTAGTTTTACCATGTAAAATTGATTCCAAGCCAAGCCAAGCCACAAGCTGAAGGTTCCAAAGAGATATGGAGGTAGCTAAGCTTCCATTTCTAAGGACTTCATGAGCATAAAGTTGAGAAAGCCACTACTACAAAGGCATTTGGAGCATCTAAGGAAGGTGAAGGAATTCTTGTGTTTTTCCTTACTTTTTAGTTGTGTTTGTCATTATTTTTTATTACTAAGCTCACCTTAGTAACTAGGCATGAAGGTGTTAGCTTAGTGTGTTCTTTTTCAATTTGTTTTATGAATTTTGTCACTAACACAATACTAATATCCTCTTCTTAATCAAATTCCTAGTTCACATAATGGCATACTTGATGGGACCAAACACATCCCACATATGAAGAAGATCATTCTACAACTTTGAAACCTTCATTTGGATCATTAAAACTCTTATAATTTTATTTTCTAACTTTGTTTTGCCATTTTTCTTCGTCATGGGTTTACATAATAACTGTCATCAGTTACTAAAACCATCATTGATTCACATAGCCATCGTCGGTCACTATTGGTATAACCATTGTTAGTTTGATAAACATCATCAGTTAGTAATTGTAACCATAATTTGTTATATAACCCATTTTGGTCACTATATTTTTCTTAAAAACACAAACTTGAGAGCTAATAGGCCATTTTAAAATGCTTGGTTTGGGGTCATATGAACTCTGTTTTGGATGAATTTTTTTAAAACCACATGTTTTCTCCTAAATTTTTAGATTTTTACATTAGTTTAGATTCAAGTTTCATATATTTTTCACATAATATTGAAAATATATTTAAAATGATTCTAATCTAACATATTTGTTTTTGGGGTGTTGTCTTAAGGGTAGATAGGTAATTAGTAGACTTAGAACTTGTTAAAACATGTTATTAAAACATCTTTGGCGTGATTTTAAAATGAACCAGGAACATTATTTTGGTGCTTAATGTAACATTTAGGTGCTTAATAAATTTTTTAGCATTAGTTTTCAAATTTCACAATCTTAAGACCAAGGGGTCAAATGAACACCACCACATCTTTCATTTGGGCTTATAATTGAACACACTTATCATTTTTGTCTTCAATAGTTACTTCATCTAATTTTGTTTAACAAAGAGAGGGGTGTTTCATATATGATCTTCCATTTTTCCCGTTTAGGGAACCCTTGGAATTAAAAGTGCCATTCCTATTGTAAATTACCTAGTCCAAGGTATAGAAAGAATGTCATCTAAAGCACTCCCCAAAAACTCATCAAAGTTTGGGTGACCTTAAAAATGACCCTAAAGTCTTTCTATTAGTCTTTTATTTCATGAAAACCTAGTTTATGATGGGGACATCATTACCTCCCATGAGTTCTTTAGGGAAGCTTTGACCTAGGGTTTCATCTCTTGACATTGACTTCACTTACTCCTTTGAAGTTGCAAATGTGATGTATTTGCATTTGGACATCGTACTACACTAAGAAAATAATAGGATATAGTGGTTGTAAAAAGGATTAGACCTTTTTACAACTAGATAATGCCATAGTAACCCAATTTATATGCTTGTCTTTTACATCATTTTATGTGAAAATTATTATGTAATTGATTCCCCTAGAAAATTTTTAAACTTGATAGTTAGTTAACACCACATTTCCATACCCTTGTTAGGATTTGGGTGATTATACTTAGTGTATTTTTGTGATTTATCTTGGTTTTTTTTAGACTAAAAATGTATTTTTTGTGTGTAAACCATGTCAAAACCACTTTGTTTATATGTCACTCCTTTGTCTAAAGAGGCATTACGTTGGCCATTTTACACCACACTTGTGATTTCAAAAAATTTAAACTTGTTTATATGTGTGTCGATTTGAGTTGCAGAGGGTAGTTTTATGCTACCCAAATCACATCAAACCATTTGTGCCTTTGACTCTTTTGAAACATATCATTGATCACATCATTTAATTATGTTTATGTCGTTAGCTTGCTCAAATTGTTTCAAGACTAGTTTACCTTGTATCAAAAAATAATTTGTTTCAAACCATGTCTTGTATATCATTTGGACCTTTGTCTTGTGTTGTCATGCTATCCAATATTGTCTAGCTTATTTGTCCAAATCCTAGTTTTCAACATTGATTTTTTAATTAGCCTTGCCAAGTTTGGATTAAAACATTGATTGATCTCTATTTAGGCCTTAATTCATGGGGCTAAAACACATATCTTTCTCTTTTGGGTTGTATAACTTCGGTTAATCGATTACCCAAATTTGAAAACTATTGATGGTTTTTTTGTTTAATGCCTATCTTTACCATTTTTTTTGCCTTTATTTGAGAAAACATAGTCTTTCCTCAAAGAGCCTTTTGTCTTATGCCTTATGCCAATTGATCATGTTTATGCTTGATACTATGTGTCAGGTTTATGTCAAAGTTATTTATAAACTTGTTAGATTAAATCAAATTACATCAACCTTTGTTTCAAGTATAGCTTTTGATGCCATTTTTCCAAAAGTCCTACCATATACCTATTTGTTTAAGCCTATATTTTGAATCCACATTTGGACAAAATACCTAGTAACTCAACTTTTCCCTTTCCTAGTTTAGACCTTATTTGGAACACTTTGACCTAGACTTTTGACATGTAATTTTTTATACAGACACTTTGACCTTTTGTGTGTATGACATTTGACAGTAGACATTAAATGTTAGGTTGTTTTATGACAAGTCTTATCACAAATCATTTTGGAGATATAGCTCCACTTTTATACCATATTGGAGATACAACTCCACCTTTTGACCAAATTAGACCAAGCTTGAACCATTTGTCCTTTGGACATAGTTTTTTAGAGTTTGTAAAACTCTAAGCCTTTTTGTTTTAGAGCTTTCATCATTTATGCAGATATGTATCACTACACTTATGATGGAGTCATGTAAAATCCAACTTATGATATAATGGCTACAAAAAATCCCACTAGGAACCCCTATAGAGAAATTTTTTTGAGTTTTATTACTCTCCTTACAATACTCTATATGGGGAACATAGTCAAAGTCCACAAAATCCAAATCAAGACCTTGATTTCCATGAAGAGGCTAGTAAGGAGGACTTTGAAGACCCAACTATAGATAATTTTATTTAGAATATAGATCCATACCCTTTTTACAATAATTAGTACATGGAACATAGTCAAAAACCAGCTTATGAGACAACTCATGACTGGGATGATATGGTTTATGAGGAAGACTTAGATGCTTTGGCTTATGTAAGTAATCAGTCTCCACCATATCATACCATTTCTATTTTAAAACCATAATATTGCACTATTCCCATACCAAGACCTAATCCTTTGGTTTGTGTAAGAAATCAAGCTCCACAATGCCCCTTCATCATTCTAGGACTTAATCCTTTGGCTTGTACAGGAAATCAAGCCCCACACCACCCTATCATTACCATTTTACGACTTCATCCTTTGGCTCATACAAATAATCATGCTCCCTAATTCCCTATCATTATCCAACCATAGACCATTACTTATCTAGTACTAATCCCATCCAAACCTCAACCCATCCAATCATTTGAAGACTAAGCTATGTTCAAAACTGGTATTTTCCAACTCATTGGAAACCAAAGCCAAGACAACCAACCAATCTAAGATGTTTTTTTAACCAACCACTTATGATAAGTCAACCTATGATGAATCACCTATTGATCCTATACCAGTTATCAAGGAGTCTCACTTTGACAATCTAGTCTTTGTTGAGTCACTTCTTAATGATTATAACCACCTTTGGGAAAATAATTGCCTTGACCATGTGCCTATTTTTCAAGATCCTTCTATTAACAAGTTAGTCTTTAAGGAGTTGTCTCTTGACTTTTTTCCCATCCTAGAAGAGTCTCACTCTAACAAACTAGTCTTTGTTGAGCCCATTATGCCTTCACAGGCTATTAATTATTTAAAACCAAATATTCAATAAGACATCATTGTAATAGAGTACCCATCAGATAAAGAATCAGAGTCATAATCAGGTTCTATTCCTGAATCAACGTTAGATTTAACATCAAAATTAGAATCAACATTAGTCTCAACATTAGATTCAAAGTCCCTTGGGTTAGAATCATATTTAGAAGAATAATATGTTCATAATTGTTAAAAAAATGGTTACACATGCCTCGTATATCAAGTTGAATACATTTGTGATCCTTATATGATTTTTGAGGATGGGTACTTTATCTTTGACACAATTTATCCTAGTATCTTCTATGAGGATTGTGTATCCTCTCCCCATTCCATTACCATTCCATAGGCCATTATCATTAATCGAAATAGCCATATCATTGACATTCCATCTCCCAAAAGTGTCAATTGGGATCGATAGAATCATACTTAGTTAAACTACATCCATGGTGACATAGCATTTAAAGAAGAGAAAGGATGCTAAGACTACATTCATTGAGTAGAAGAACATTCTCCTAATGAAACCTTTTTAAAGGCACTAGGGGATAATCAAAGTTAAAACTTAGCATCTTCTAGTGAAACTTTTTTAGAAGTGCTCAAATAAAATCAAAGTCAAAAGCCAATGTTCATTAGTGAAACCTTCTCAAGGTCACTATGGGACAATCAAGACAACTTCATTGGTGAAAACCTCATTGAGGCACTAATAGCTAAGCACAAAAATTCTTCACTACTTGATGAAGATAAAATCAAAGATTAAATAAAAATAGCTTCCTTTTTACAGCCTAATCAGATGGTAGCTACTCTTAGGCCCAAATAATAGAAAAATTTGATGATCCTATCAAGATAACAAGTCTTCATCCCTACCATAAACAAAGTTATGTTGAATGCATTAGCAACATTATGTGTGACTGAACATCCTGATCTTCATTAATTTCCCAACCATTCCACATTCCATTATCATCTACCATTCCAATTCACAAACAAACCTATCACCCAAATTTTATCCTTGTTTACCATCCATGGTTGCACTATCCTTTGCAGAGGCTACAAAGATAAATTGTCTCAATGTTCAAAGGAATCAAAATTAATGACCAATAAAGATCACAAAATCATTCTTGACAACTAAATTTTTAGGCCATTTTTGATAGAGCAATTATTCAAATGAGGTGTGGGCTAGCAATTAACATGATCAAGTATTATGTTTATATCATTTATTGATTAAGATGTGCATCTCCTCATCAATAAGAACAATAGAATCAAAAACCACACACAGGCCAAAACATGTACCATATTATTTCACATTGCCATTTCCATTGTTACATATCCATTTGCCATTGTTGTATATCTCAGCTAATCACCTTCTCACTTAGGGGCAACACTCTTACCATTTTATCTAATTTATCAAACCATCATTATATTTAGCAATACCATGCCATCTAACCATTCCATTCCTATCTAGGCCAAAGTCTATTTTTAGTCATCCTACCCAATCATGTTTTGATCTTGGTTCATTTGGTTCTTCCCACACCTTTTGTGAGAGGATTCCAATCATGTTTCAATAATAAATCAAGTTTATGTTTAAATGACAGTCTATGAAAGTAGTGTGATAGTTGATCTGGAAAGATATCTTTCATTTTCCATCTTGTATCAAGCTTGTTTATGTGATCTTGATTATAACCACCTATGGGAAAACTAGGGGCAACACTTGTTTATCATGCATTACTGCATCACCTTGCCATTACTTTTTTCATTTGACTAGCCATTTGCTATATTTGAGAACTTGTTGGGACCTAGTTGGTTTTTCCCTACCTTTTGTGTGGATGGAATTACTATGACTTGAGGTCATTTGAGGACTATGTGGATCATGCTCAATTCATGTTGAGGTCACCTCAATCCCCCCTTCCATACGCTCTCACCATTCTATGAGCAACCTAATCCAAATGCTTTGACTATTTTGTGAGGAGGTATCTTGTCATTCTTTAATGAGTTAAGATACCTTGAAATGCCAAAAACATTCATAATATTTCAAAATTAAAAAATATTTGTCATGTTTAGGCCTATTTAGTTATCCTC
Organism: Torreya grandis; assembly: GCA_037957365.1. Lineage (NCBI taxonomy): Eukaryota > Viridiplantae > Streptophyta > Pinopsida > Cupressales > Taxaceae > Torreya > Torreya grandis. The sequence goes on from JARHVA010001858.1 coordinate 1,470,015, forward strand.
AATCCACCTTAATGGGGCATGGTCATTAATAGGATGCTTTCTTTTTCTTTTATTTTCAAGCTTTCTATTTGTTTGTTTATTTTAGTTTGTTTGTTTGTTTGTTCAGTTGCCTATTTTTTTAATTTTATTATGATTGCCTTGACTTAGTCTATTGTGTTCATTGGGTGATTCCTTGAAAACATTATTATTGATTCCATTCCTTATTCATCCATTAACATTATAATCATGGTTTTTATCATTGGTGCATTATTTTTGAGTGTTTATTAGATATCAAGATTCGGTCCTTATGTATTTTTTAGCCAAATCTTCATGGTGTTCTATCATGATACCTACCTTCACATGTCACAACAAAAATTAGCTTCAAGAATGTATACAATCAATAGAGCCATAGAAGTTTCTCCTTAGCACCTTGGTAAATCCTTCCATCCCACCCTTGATCAAATTAACCCATTGACCATTCTAATTGTATCATTACTAATCAGGTTGAGCATCTCCTAATTAACAGGTATAAATAAATCTTTCTAATGATAAATCTTATTCCTCTATCTATATCTTTCATCACTTTTCACCCACTCATCTTTAATCTATATTCTAGTTTATATCCTTTAGTTATGCTTTCTAATTAGTGCTAACTGGGGCACAATCATCTTTAGCCAATCTAAATTCTCGTAATGATTATAACCACTATAGGAAAATCATTGTTTTGACTTTTATTCCTAATTTTAACCACCTTTGGGAAAATTATCATCCTTTTTACATAAATGCATGCAAGCATTTTCTTATTTGGATTAATCTCAACCATGGATTAATTCTACCTTCCTTCTTATTTCTTTTCAAGGGACCATCCATCAACAAATGTAATAGCCACTCCCTTGAGGGGGAATCATCATAAGCTTCCCAAAACCATTTGGAGCTTTTTTCTTTAACCATCATCTTATTTTTGGCATATAATTCATTTCTCATTATTTGAGAAGACATTGTTGTGCTTATAGCTTGTAATGCCTTCCCAAATAAGGGAAAATTCTATACACCTAAATCTAGCTAGCAATGACCTCTAACCAATATTTTCACCAATTTCCACTTAAAATACACAATTTGGCCTAACAATACTAAAGCACATTATAATATTTGAAACTGACATATTTAAATGCCAATTTTGGCCAGGGTATCCCTAAATGGGGTAATGCAATTTATGGTCCAACTAACTTTGATCAGATCATTCTGAGTTAAAATGCCAATTTTGCACCTAGATGCTTTGGATTTCTCTTTCCTATCAAATATATTGCACAAGACATGTGCCTTTGTTATTTTTTATTGATAATATCCTAAATGGGATAATGAATCCAATGCATCTAACATTGCCTTCTAATTATAATCTAGTCAAATTTTAGACCAATAACAAGACATTCTAATCAATTTGAGTAATTTATGCACAAAGTTCTTAAACATTTTTAAGATATAATTAATCCAAATCAAGGCCTAATTAATAATTCCATGGAAACTTGTTAAAAATTTGGTTTTAGAAATGAATATTGAATATATGTATCATCAACTGACCTCATTTCTTGGGAAGACATCCCTAGGCTATAAATGCCATAAATATCAATATTCATGCCTCCCATGCCTCATCAAATCCCTCCATGCCTCTTAATTTCTCCTCTATCCCAAATATTGATGAGCCTATTTATCAATTTTAATTTCAAAATTGGATTAATCCCTAGCCACACATCTCAATCTTAAGATGGATATTTCAAGTTGATTCTGATCAATCTCAAAAATATATAAATAAGAGACCTTACCATATCATTTCTAAGCTATGATTATGTAAAGATATAATGTATAATTGATTACAAAGCTTCATGCAACTAGTATTACCATGTCAAATTGAATCCAAACCAAGCCAAAGGTGCCAAAGAGAGATGGAGGTATCCAAGCTTCCATTGCCAAGGACTTCATGAGCATAAAGTTGAGAAAGCCACTACTACAAAGTCATTTGGATCATCCAAGGAAGGTGAAGGAATTATTTTGTTTTTCCTTACTTTTTAGTTGTGTTTGTCATTTGCTTTTTTTACTAAGCTCACCCTAGTAACTAGGCATGAAGGTGTTAGCTTATTGTGTTATTTGTCAATTTTTTCAATGCATTTTGTCACTAACACAATACTAATCTCCTCTTCTTAGTCAAATTCCTAGTTCACAAATAGTAGGAATGAAAAAAAATTAAGGGCTTGTTTATACTAGGTGAGATCAACACAAAGGGTGTATTTTAGCAATGAGTTTCATTCATAAAGTTTCCTTTCAATATAATTCTTGATCACATTGATAAATATTTTTTTATAGACTCTTTCAAACTATTCCCTTATGGTTACTAATTAGACAATAATATCAATGTGACTCCATGTTTATATTCCCACTTAGTAAACTTTGTAGATTGGAATATAAGTCTATTCTAAAAAACCAGTGACACTAATGTGCTATATCAGATGATTATGTTTTATTATAGAAATTTGATCATTTATTTTATGGTACTATACTTTGTGGTTACTACCTTAGTACACCTTGTGTAGTATTAAGTGGATATAACCATGAATATATGGTTGGTTGAGGAGTTTGGATTGATAGCTCCTATGAAGTCAAGTCCCCATTGTGTAAATAGTTTTCCTTCAATAACATGATGTAATGGAATCAAAACATGAACATCTTACTTGTCAAAGGTTTTTAATTGGTGACATGATAATACATGGTCATGAACATATTTGAAAATAGTGGTAAAATAATATCCTACTCATAGGATTTTATGTCATTACATTCCTAGAGGGATGGCCACTATCCAACTTCTAATGGAAAATATTCATAACTTCCGTGGATTCTTCCTTAGACATGTAACTAAGATATATTCCTTCATAATTTATAAAATACCCTTTTATTAATCATGTAATGAAATAATTTCAATCTGAGGGCCTTTTTCTGGGTCCAGTTTAGTCTGGGGGTGGACTTCTATAGAGAAGGTAGTGGGTGATCATAGCATACCAATATTGAAAATTTAATTTTGATTGGTCCACATGATTAAGTGTAATATTGGGATCAATATCTATGATTAAATAAATGATACCTTGGACTCAAGTGATCCTATAATTTCTAATATTTATATCATATTCTTATAAATTGGTCATCCATCAGACTCTACACTCTCTTAATTCATTTTAACTGAGCATAAATTTTAACACCAAGTCTAGAAAATTGGCATGAACCTTATTTGTAAGAATGTAATTTTTAAATTTATTCACTACCTTGACTAGGGCATAGGCATGTTTGTCAAGGGTATAATAACTAAGCTTTGTATCTTTAAGGTTTGTTCTCATGAAATAAATTGGGTGTTATTCACCATTCTAATTTTGAGTGAGGATAATGACAATGGTATTCTCAAAATCAAAAGAGTAGAGGTAGAAGTCTTTGGTGTGATCTAGGATTTTTAGAATTTACACCTCCATAATGTCCTCTTTGATGTCTTTGAATGTCTTATTGGATTAAATTTTCCATTCAAATTTAGCTTCCTATTTAAGAATGGCATTCATAGGTTTAACAATCTCAACAAATATAAAATAAATTTGTGCACAAAATTAATTTTACCAAAGAAATATTATAGTTCTTATTGGCCAATATTGGCCCACATACAAAGCTTCTGCCTAGATGGATGAGCTGAATAGAGTTTTAGATGGAATTAGTGGTCTAAAGATCACATACAGCTTGCAAAGCTTTTGAAATAATTTAAGCAAACTTAAAGTATAGTTTGTCAAAATTTGAGAAAGTAGGTTTCCATGGTGATAATAGCATTCAAGAACATTAATTAGGTTTGAAAAAGTCTCAAAATTTCATTTGAGCCTTGAAGATCAGGCAATAGTTCCTAGCAAATGTCTAAATGAGCTAGACCATCTTACATGTCATGCAAAAACAAACAAGTTGGTTTGCTTGTGTATTTTATAATTTTTCTTCTTAATTTTATAAGTATTCTCAAGAATCCTCCTAGAGTCAAATGATCACATGGGATCAATGTATATAGTTCCAAAATCATCCTCTACAAATTTCATGTCTTGATGAATTATCTATCTCAAGATATAAGTGTTCAAATTTGAAAAAGTAGAGTGGAGATGTGTGAAGGGATGTCAAGTTAAATCCTTGAGAAATAACCATTGGATTTAAAATATTTCAAAGGATCTATAGGGTAAACATACAAGTGACAAGTGGAATAATCTTAGGAGAAGAATCTAAATCCAATAGTGCATGGATGAAGCTTGAGTTAGTGGGTTCAAAAAGATAAATTAAGTGCATTAAATCATAAAAATTAGGTTTGAAAATGAACATCTTGTCAAAAGGTTAGTGGATCCTAAGAGAAAATGCATGGATGATAAGTGTCTTAAGCATGTTAAATTAGTAGAATATATATAGATCACATTCATTCATACAAAGAAAGATCAATGATGCGAGTAAGGTTAATAAGTCAATAGAGCATAGATCAAGTGCAAGGCCACCAAGTGTCTAAATTTGATAGTCTTGAATCAATAAGTCAATGACCAATGAACAAACGTGAGCCAAGAAGACTTTTGATGGAGGTTGATGAAGTTATTTTTGACACAAACAAGTAAATGCATAAGAGATGAGTTTGAAGGTGATCTAGGTTAAACCATAATGGATATTTTAGGGATAAAGCATGACCATTAGATCTCCATGGAGGAAAATAGGTATTTTTGATTCAATACAAATAAAAGGGTGGAAATTGTTGTTAAAGCGAGATCAAACACCTAGTGAGCTTTATTTCATCAACATTAAGACTATAATAAAACCAATAATTGGGATTGGTTTTTGTCTATAATAGACCTAGGTCTGGATTTCAAAGTAAGGGTAAATATTTGTGATTATAAGAGGGTGTTATATCCTTAGACATGTCTATATGCTCGATAAAAAAGGTACTTACCACCACTTAAGGTAGACATGGCATGACTCTATTTAGATTTAAGGTATAAGGACTATATCCCTACAGTGAAATGAAGTGGAAGGTGGCATGGAATATCAAAAAATATATAGTTGATGGTTAGATAAGAAATTAGAGCATTTGATACTTTTCAGATCTTAAGGATCTTTCTTCCTTAAAAGGATCATGACTCATCATGAAAAATAAACCTTTGTCTTCTAGTAGATATCTTAGCTAATGCAAATATCTTGAAGAGTAATTGAAAGAAATTTAAGTTATCTTATTGATGAAGGATTAGTCTTGATTGGATAAAATATGGATCAAAATTCAAGAAATTTGATAATAGCTCATTAATGGGTTTTGTATGCATGATACCCTTCTTCTCTCTTCTCCCTTTCTCTATATTACCCATTATTTTCCATTTGTAAGATCTCTCTTTCTCTAATATTTTGGATTATCAGAAGGACTCTTTGATATTGAATAGTAGGGAACTCTTTGAGATATTAAAAAATATGCTCATCTTGATTAGAAAAAACCCTTTCAAATTTTATTAAGAACTACCTCTTGAAGCAATAAAATACTTTCTTTACCTATTTCTTACCCTGGATCGATGTTGAGTGAGTTGTGCATCATGGAATAATGAAGGAAAATCTTCCTCATCCATTGACATCCTTTAGGGTTTTTTCAAGCTATTGTAGGTTTGGATTAGTGTTTTTCCTAAACCTAGTTTATGAAATACTTATGTAATTAGCTAGATTGTGAGATTGTGTGAGCTAGTATTATCTTGTGTAGATCTAGTGTGGGTTCAAACTTATGGGATTATCCATTTTTATTTGGTGCATCACCTTGTTAGATTTATTATGATTCCTTTACCCATTTCTAACCATTTTCCTTGTAGTATCATTATTTTAGGTGATCCATCAAGAGGAAGTTAGCCTTCTTCAGAGTTTCAGCTCTATCATAGGTTACCCATAGACTGGGTTTGTTCCCATATTGTGACTAGGAGTAGAAGAGCCTAAATAACTCCTCCAAAAGGGTAAAATTCCATGTCACAACATTTTTTGGCATGCTTAATGGGATTTTACTACATTATTCATCTCATTAAAAGGTTCTTGGTGTTGCCTTTCAGTGCAATCAGCCTTTGGAGGCACATTTGTAAACATCAATGATGACTCTAATATGAACATTAGCTTGTATAATCATCCCAAGTGACTAATAACCATCATTTGGTATGTATCATCACCCATTTAATCAAAATACATGTTATTTCATGCCTTATCCTTCATATCAAGTTAGCAATGTTCATGGCTTCACTGCAAGTGGTCCTCAAGATACAATGTATTAGCCTTGTCAAAAATTTCCTCTCTCTAGTAAACCAAAAAATGGCCTTAGGGAGATATAGCTTGATCTTGAAAAATAATTAAGATATTTTGATAGGTAAGAAGAGTATTATAGGAAATAATAGAATATTAAACAACAAACTTATGTTCAAGAGCAAGAGTTGAGGTTTCAAGAAGAATATTTAGTTAGGCAAGACCAACCCAAGAGGGGAAATGACTATCAATTATTATTGTGATAAAGAGTATCTAACACTAGACCCTAAATACCATCTCCTAATCTTGTTTATGCTTAAACATAACCCCTTATCCCACCTTGTTAAATCTCATCTCTATCAAGATTTAGGTCAATCATTAAGGGCCATTCAACTAAATAGTATGAAGCCATCCCATCTTGGATCTTCTCCTATGCTAATGACCCTCACTGTGTCATAACCTCTCTTGTGAAACCACCCTCTCCCACACCCATTTATGAAAAGGAGAAGGTGGTCAAGCCTTATGATTTACTCTCATAGAAATAAATCAATGATGTTACAAAGAAGAAAGACTAAGTGTTAATTGAGGTAGTACAAGAAATAGTTCAAAAAAAAAGGTGTTAACTCAGCTCAATGAGCTTGCCACAAAAAATTTCCATGACTCTATCTCACTCCCCCAATATCCACCAAATATATCCTTTAAAGTCCCTAGATGGAAGGATACTATCCTAAACTACAAGCAAGGTTAACTTCTTCACCCTCCCACCATCTCCATATTAGATAAAGAGCCTATTTTGTAAAGAATAGAGGAGGAGCTTGTAAGCATAGGTGAAATTAAAGAAGAAAATACAAGTGTCTATAATGAGGAGATCATGATAGGTAACCCACTCCATTTAGAGGATAAATTAGGTTTAGACGAACTATTATGACATGGTGTTGACATTGATGAATTAACACATGAAGGCAATAAGTGTGCCTTCATATTTGAATAAATGGGTATCTAGGTTATAACTAAGATAAAATGAAATTTTTATTTATTCCAAGAGCTTCAATTTTGTGTGTTTGAAGATAAGGATGAAAAAAATTAGAAATTGATGTGGTTGCAGTAGTCAACTAGTTAGCTAATCAGGTTGAAGAGGTCACAAATGAGAAAGAGAAAGAAATAGATAAAAAGGAGGATCAAGATGAAGTATGGAAAAATTTGTAACATGACTTCATGGACCAAATATATTTTCTAAACTAGACTATGCCTCTAGAACATGAAAAGGAACTTGCATGTTAGGTTGAAGAAGTTGACTAGTATCAAGATGAATTGTCTATTGAAGGTAGTACTAATGTCTTCAATATTGAAGGAAAATGGTCAAATCTAGAGCCATAATAACATGACATTTTGAACCTTGGATGGGTTGATGAGCTACCATGTGGCTCCTTTCAAGGTGATTAGAATAATAATGGTGTTAAGGTTTACATTGTCCTAGATGACCAAGAAGAATCTACCTTTTGGGATGACTTAGAGATTTTTTGCTTAAGCCTAAACAATCAACCTTCATGTTTAATGGAGCCATCAGATGAGGAGGTTTTAGGTGATCCTATAGTATAATTTAGAGCAAGACTTGAATAAATATACCAATATTTCTACATTGGAGACATGTTTATCCCATTGCATCCTCTTGAAAGCATGCTAAAAGAGTTAACAATCAGGCATCTTATCTCACCTATCATGAGCTCTCAAAAGCAAGGTGTTTTCCATCCTTGTTCACCACAAGTAAGTGATGATAAATCTTTTCCATTTGGTCTAAGATGAAGATAATTGTAATTTATATCCCTATACATATTATAATAGTTTTATTATTTTCCTCTAAGTGCCTTGTGCACACTCTTTTTCTGTTCTGTGTTTTATTTTTCAAAGTGCCTTGGGAAATTTATTTTATTTCTTATTGTTCCTATTATTTCAAGAGTAATTTATCCATAGGGTAATCCTTTCATAATTTCATGTCATCTAAGAGGAAATACTTGTGAATCCATGCCTAATGGATTATATAAGGTAACTAGTTTGGGTTCTCAAGCATATTGGGCATGTTTCCTTTTCAGTCACCAAAGATGTTAGCCAATTTTGGCCCACATACAAAGATTCTTCCTAGATGGATGAGTTGAACAAATTTATAGATGGAATGAGTGGTCTAAAGATCACATATAGCTTGAAAATCTTTTGAAACACTTTAAGTAAACTTAAAGTATAGTTTGTCAAAATTGAGAAATCAGGTTTCTATGGTGATCATAGCATTTAGGAACATGAATCAGGTTCGCACAAGCCTTAAAAGTTAATTTGAGCCTTGAAGATTATGAAATATTTCTTAGCACAATTCTAAATAAACCAGACCATCTTACATGTCATGTAAAAATAAACAAGTTAGTTTTCTTATGAATTTTATAAGTATGCTCAATAAGCCTCCCAAAGCCAAAGTATCACATGAGATCAATGTATTTAGTGCCAAGATCACCCTCTACAAATTTTATGTCTTGATGAGTTGTCTATCTCAAGATATAATCATTAAAATTTGAACAAGTAGAGTGGAGACATGTGTAGGGACATCAAGTTAAAGACTTGAGAAATAACCATTATATTTCAAATATTTAAAAAGATCTCTAGGTTGAATGTTCAAGTGATAAGTGGCATAATCTTGGGAGAAAAATCTAGATCTAATGGCATGTATATGAATCTCAAGTCAATGGGTCCAAGTAGATCAAGGAAGCACATTCACTCTTACAAAGTAGATCTGATGGTAAGTGGTGCATCAAAAGGTTATAAAATCCTAAGATAAAATGTGTGGGTGACAAGTGTCTTGAGAACATTAAACTAGTAGAATATCTATGGCTTGCATTCATTCACATACAAGAAAATTAATGGTGCGAATAAGGTCAATAAGTCAATAGAATTAAAATAAAGCATGAGGCTACCAAATGTCTAAATTTGATAGTCTTGAATCAATAAGTTGATGGCCAATGAATAAATGCAAGCCTAGGAGAATTCTAGTGGAGGTTGTTGAAGTTATTTTCAACTCAGGCCAACAAATGCATAAGAGTCAAGTTCAAAGGCAATCTAGGTTAAACCAAAATGGATATTTTAGGGATCAAGCATTAGCATTAGAGATTCATGGAGGAAGATAGGTATTTTAGACCTAATATAGACAAAAGGGTGGAAATTATTATCGAAGTAATATCAAACACTTGGTGAGCATCATTTCATTGACATTAAGACTATAAGAAAACCAATAATTGGGATTGGTTTTTGTCTAGAATAGACTTGGGTTCATACTTCAAAGTATAAGTATATATTTTTTATTATGGAAAGGCATCTCATCCTCCAAATTAGCTATATCCTTGACAAAGCAGGTAATTACCACCACTCAAACTAGACATGGCATGGCTCTACGTAGATTCAAGGTGTGAGGCTTTATCCCTATAGTGAAATCAAGTGGAAGGTAGTGTGGAAGATTAAAGTAAAGAGAGTTAGAGAATTAGTTGGAGAATTTGATGTTGTTCAGATCTTAAGGACCTTTCTTCCTTGAAAGTGTCATGGCTCATCATGCAAAACAAACCCTTATCTTCTAATGGATCTCTTAACAAATGAGAAGAGCTTGAAGACTAATTGGAGAAAATTAAGGTTAACTTGTTGATGAAGGATTAGTCCTAATTAGATCAAAGATGGTTCAAAATTCAATAAATTTTGTAATAACTCATTGATGGGTTCTATATGCATACTCCCATTCTTTTCTCTTCTTTGTTTCTTTATATTACCTATTCTTCCCTATTTTTAAGCTCTCTCTCTCTCTCTCTTAGATTTCAGATTCTCACAAGGACTCTTTAATATTGAAGAGTAGGGGACTCTCTGAGATATTATAAAAATTATCATCTTGATTAGGCAAAACCCTATCAAAAAATTTGTAAGAACTACCTCTTAAAGTAATAAAGGACTTTCTTTAATTATCTCTTACATTGGATCTATGTTGAGTGAGTTGTGCATGATGGCATAGTGAAGGATAATCTTCCTCGTCTATTTTCCTCATTTATAACATCCTTTAGGGTGTTTTCAAGATATTATAGGTCTAGATTAGTGTTCTACCTGATCTTAGGTTATGAAATACTTATGTAATTAGCTAGATTGTAAGATTATGTGAGCTAGTATTATCTTGTGTAGATCTAGTGTGGGTTTAAGCTTATATTAGTCTCCTATTTTTATTTGGTGCATCAACTTTTTATACTTCTTAGGATCCTTTTCCCCCTTTCTAACCCTTTTCTCTATAGTACCATTAGTCTAGGTGATCCATCAAGATGAATCCAACCTTCTCCAGAGGTTTAGCTTCATCATAGGTTACCCACAACCTGGGGTTATTCCCATATTGTGACTATGAGTGGAAGAGCCTAAATAACTCCTCCACAAGGATGTAATTCCATGTCACAATAGTTTTTTAACTATTTATGAGAGGCATATTATAAGTAACATCATCATGTTTTGGGTCAATAGAGATACCTTATTTTATGATAATGTGATTGATAAGCTTACCTTATATAACACCAACCATGTTCTTCATTAAGTTTAAAGAGATACCATACATTATATATCTCTCAAATATCTATGGTATGGGTTATTATACTTGGGCAGAATATCCTAAGATCTCTATAAGCCTAGGATATTACATCTCTGTATATCAACAAAAGCCCTCTAAGATTCTCAATTTCCTTGAATGTACAGTTAGGGCCAAAGTTAATAGTCTAGGGGTGGTCAGGGGACCCAATATTTATAGCCTTAAATTATGTGTCTTGTTACCTTAGATTATCAGGTGGGTGTTTAGATTTATCAAGGTTGAAAAATTTTTCAAAGGAGATCATGCCTTTTAGGACTCAATTTTCTTTAAGGATCATGATGTTTTCCTAATCATAATCTAAATGTCTTGGTTCATCTCTATGTCATCAATGATCTAAACTTAAAACACCCCAGTATTATTAAGGAATTTTAAGATATGTTGGTCATCTTTGAAGAGTTGGAAGTTTATTACATTATCTAGGATAGAGGGGTAAGGGATCAACTTGACATAAAACTCCCATAATATTGTGTCATCCAAAGGTGTTAAACTTATGGTATAAGTTTCCAATGAATCATCCACATAGTTATCCTCTCATGTAATTGGAATAGTTTATCCCTATAGTGAAATCAAGTGGAAGGTAGTGTGGAAGATTAAAGTAAAGAGAGTTAGAGAATTAGTTGGAGAATTTGATGTTGTTTAGATCTTAAGGACCTTTATTCCTTGAAAGTGTCATGGTTCATCATGCAAAACAAACCCTTATCTTCTAATGGATCTCTTAACAAATGAGAAGAGCTTGAAGACTAATTGGAGAAAATTAAGGTTAACTTTTTGATGAAGGATTAGTCCTAATTAGATCAAAGATGGTTCAAAATTCAATAAATTTTGTAATAACTCATTGATGGGTTCTATATGCATACTCCCATTCTTTTCTCTTCTTTGTTTCTTTATATTACCTATTCTTCCCTATTTTTAAGCTCTCTCTCTCTCTCTTAGATTTCGGATTCTCACAACGACTCTTTAATATTGAAGAGTAGGGGACTCTCTGAGATATTATAAAAATTATCATCTTGATTAGGCAAAACCCTATCAAAAAATTTGTAAGAACTACCTCTTAAAGTAATAAAGGACTTTCTTTAATTATCTCTTACCTTGGATCTGTGTTGAGTGAATTGTGCATGATGGCATAGTGAAGGATAATCTTCCTCGTCTATTTTCCTCATTTATAACATCCTTTAGGGTGTTTTCAAGATATTATAGGTCTAGATTAGTGTTCTACCTGATCTTAGGTTATGAAATACTTATGTAATTAGCTAGATTGTGAGATTATGTGAGCTAGTATTATCTTGTGTAGATCTAGTGTGGGTTTAAGCTTATATTAGTCTCTTATTTTTATTTGGTGCATCAACTTTTTATACTTCTTAGGATCCTTTTCCCCCTTTCTAACCCTTTTCTCTATAGTACCATTAGTCTAGGTGATCCATCAAGAGGAATCCAGCCTTCTCCAGAGGTTTAGCCTCATCATAGGTTACCCACAACCTGGGGTTATTCCCATATTGTGACTATGAGTGGAAGAGCCTAAATAACTCCTCCACAAGGATGTAATTCCATGTCACAATAGTTTTTTTACTATTTATGAGAGGCATATTATAAGTAACATCATCATGTTTTGGGTCAATAGAGATACCTTATTTTATGATAATGTGATTGATAAGCTTACCTTATATAACACCAACCATGTTCTTCATTAAGTTTAAAGAGATATCATACATTATATATCTCTCAAATATCTATGGTATGGGTTATTATACTTGGGTAGAATATCCTAAGATCTCTATAAGCCTAGGATATTACATCTCTATATATCAACAAAAGCCCTCTAAGATTCTCAATTTCCTTGAATGTACAGTTAGGGCCAAAGTTAATAGTCTAGGGGTGGTCAGGGGACCCAATATTTATAGCCTTAAATTATGTGTCTTGTTACCTTAGATTATCAGGTGGGTGTTTAGATTTATCAAGGTTGAAAAATCGTTCAAAGGAGATCATGCCTTTTAGGACTCAATTTTCTTTAAGGATCATGATGTTTTCCTAATCATAATCTAAATGCCTTGGTTCATCTCTATGTCATCAATGATCTAAACTTAAAACACCCCAGTATTATTAAGGAATTTTAAGATATGTTGGTCATCTTTGAAGAGTTGGAAGTTTATTACATTATCTAGGATAGAGGGGTAAGGGATCAACTTGACATAAAACTCCCATAATATTGTGTCATCCAAAGGTGTTAAACTTATGGTATAAGTTTCCAATGAATCATCCACATAGTTATCCTCTAATGTAATGGGAATAGTTTATCCCTATAGTGAAATCAAGTGGAAGGTAGTGTGGAAGATTAAAGTAAAGAGAGTTAGAGAATTAGTTGGAGAATTTGATGTTGTTTATATCTTAAGGACCTTTCTTCCTTGAAAGTGTCATGGTTCATCATGCAAAACAAACCCTTATCTTCTAATGGATCTCTTAACAAATGAGAAGAGCTTGAAGACTAATTGGAGAAAATTAAGGTTAACTTGTTGATGAAGGATTAGTCCTAATTAGATCAAAGATGGTTCAAAATTCAATAAATTTTGTAATAACTCATTGATGGGTTCTATATGCATACTCCCATTCTTTTCTCTTCTTTGTTTCTTTATATTACCTATTCTTCCCTATTTTTAAGCTCTCTCTCTCTCTCTCTTAGATTTTGGATTCTCACAAGGACTCTTTAATATTGAAGAGTAGGGGACTCTCTGAGATATTATAAAAATTATAATCTTGATTAGGCAAAACCCTATCAAAAAATTTGTAAGAACTACCTCTTAAAGTAATAAAGGACTTTCTTTAATTATCTCTTACCTTGGATCTGTGTTGAGTGAGTTGTGCATGATGGCATAGTGAAGGATAATCTTCCTCGTCTATTTTCCTCATTTATAACATCCTTTAGGGTGTTTTCAAGATATTATAGGTCTAGATTAGTGTTCTACCTGATCTTAGGTTATGAAATACTTATGTAATTAGCTAGATTGTGAGATTATGTGAGCTAGTATTATCTTGTGTAGATCTAGTGTGGGTTTAAGCTTATATTAGTCTCTTATTTTTATTTGGTGCATCAACTTTTTATACTTCTTAGGATCCTTTTCCCCCTTTCTAACTCTTTTCTCTACAGTACCATTAGTCTAGGTGATCCATCAAGAGGAATCCAGCCTTCTCCAGAGGTTTAGCCTCATCATAGGTTACCCACAACCTGGGATTTTTCCCATATTGTGACTATGAGTGGAAGAGCCTAAATAACTCCTCCACAAGGATGTAATTCCATGTTACAATAGTTTTTTTACTATTTATGAGAGGCATATTATAAGTAACATCATCATGTTTTGGGTCAATAGAGATACCTTATTTTATGATAATGTGATTGATAAGCTTACCTTATATAACACCAACCATGTTCTTCATTAAGTTTAAAGAGATACCATACATTATATATCTCTCAAATATCTATGGTATGGGTTATTATACTTGGGTAGAATATCCTAAGATCTCTATAAGCCTAGGATATTACATCTCTATATATCAACAAAAGCCCTCTAAGATTCTCAATTTCCTTGAATGTACAGTTAGGGCAACAGTTAATAGTCTAGGGGTGGTCAGGGGACCCAATATTTATAGCCTTAAATTATGTGTCTTGTTACCTTAGATTATCAGGTGGGTGTTTAGATTTATCAAGGTTGAAAAATTGTTCAAAGGAGATCATGCCTTTTAGGACTCAATTTTCTTTAAGGATCATGATGTTTTCCTAATCATAATCTAAATATCTTGGTTCATCTCTATCTCATCAATGATATAAACTTAAAACACCCCAGTATTATTAAGGAATTTTAAGATATGTTGGTCATCTTTGAAGAGTTGGAAGTTTATTACATTATCTAGGATAGAGGGGTAAGGGATCAACTTGACATAAAACTCCCATAATATTGTGTCATCAAAAGGTGTTAAACTTATGGTATAAGTTTCCAATGAATCATCCACATAGTTATCCTCTCATGTAATGGGAATAGAATTAAAGGTAGTGAAAAACTATATTAAATCTGATGCTCTATGTTTTTACTCCCTAATATTGGAAATTTTGTATTGTAGTTTGATCCTAACTTGATTTATGAATAGATAAAAATCCCTAAACACTTTGAGCTCCTTGAACCTATGTTTCAAAGCTAATTATAGCTAAAGAATCAAGGATTAATATTCTACCAAGTTGTTAGTACATGGGAACTGAAGTCTATAAGTGGTTAGGTGTCATTTTACCTATGGTTTAATCCTAAATACTCATAAACTATAATATTATTTAGAGTGGGACATGTTAAATAATAGGGATCATAAACCTAACATCTTGAAATCATTGCAAGTTTCATGTTTATCTAATTTTGTATACATGGTGTATATTTCTAGGTCTGAGGATACCAAGTTCACCTTTTTATTTATAGTGTTATATTAAATAATCATGTGTTTCATCATAGGTTTTGTATCTACTCTAATTTTATTGTCCATGCCTCTCCAAGGAAGCCAAATATGAGATAAGGTCATTATCTATGTAATCATTCAAGGTTTTAGAACAATCCATATAGAGAAGAAATTTATAAGATTTGGGGATTTATAACACTTATATGTCTATGAAATATTAGATATTTTATTATACTCTACCAACTTATGGACATTTAAAATCTCACCAAATACCTTAGTCTCTAATTTATCTAGTTCAACCACCACCTTGTCTTATTTTATAGTGATAACCCTAACTTCTCATAAACTATCATAGGCATCACATTAGTTAAATATTGTGAGTTGAATAAGAAATTATTATCATAAAATATTTCACCCTAGAGTTGTTTTTTCAATCATAATCTAATATTTGGGTAACATTGGAATGCCTCTAGGCTTGTGGGTTGCCTATGATAGAGGTATACCTCTAGGTTTAAGGGATAGCTCCATCAATTTCTCTTTACTTGCTTATCACCTACACTAACTATTATATTTGATGAAAATGGATTTAATTAACATTAAAATAACCTAATTTAATGAGGTGATACACCAAAAATATCTCCACTAAACTACCATACAAGTGCACTATGAAACATGACTCACAACACTAGTCTCAAAATCTAAATTGTTCTAACATTAGTATTTCAAACATGGATGTGATATTCATGTAAATAATCAAGGTGAGTTAATTAAATGTAATTTTAAGACACTAAGTATATTTTTTAAACTTTAAAATATTCAAACACATAGCTACACTTCATGTGACCTATTAGAGTCAGAACTACTTGCACCAAACATGAAAGGATGAAGAGAAGGTAAGGATAAATATTTATCACTAGAAACTTAAATATGAATAAATTAAAAAACATAGACGAGAAAATAATGAAATCAAAACCAAATTAAAATCTTATTTCAAAGTCAAAGAACAATATCAAAATAGTAGGGCTTCTTCATAACAGGTGTTGATTCAATTATAGGAGTCAAAATGGCTTGCATTTATAGAGTATATAAGAGGAGAGAGAGGAGAAGATAAGTTCAAAAGTAAAAATACCACATGTCAAGGAATTAAAACTATATATATATATATATATATATATATATATATATAATAATGAATTGGATAATAGATATCTACAAGGTTTCTTGTACAAGTGTCTATCTGAAGCATTAAAGTCTCCAAAATTAGTGTATGGACCCTTTAGCTACCTTCTTAAAATTGATTTCATGATTAGGCATATTTTAGCACTTAAAAATACACTAGGGAGATTTTAAACATGTGAAATATATTAGGGAGGTTCCAAAAAACCCATGAAAATCATAGGTTTCATCCCTAACAACTAGGTATCTTTTGGACACTTGTATTCACCATTTACAGTCATTTATTGGTCTTCTAGGCTTCGTTCTTCTCACTTGTCATCAAATAACCCTTTAGTTTCTAAACCATATCCATGTAATAGGTGTTATGACACCTTTATATAGTCTTTCTACCTTCCATTCCATGAATTATACCTTAAAAGGTACCAAAAATAGACTTCTCACTCTCAAACATGGCAGTCACTCCTTATCTTCAATCTCTATCCAAGACTACTAGTGATGGATGGTGTAGTGGAGATTTTTCCATACCAATATATGATGATTAATTAATATTTATAGTTATAATATGTCCCAATTTACCCCATCTAATGGTTCTCACCTATTCATCTTCTTTTATACCTATAAAATAATCATGAACTTTCTAAAAACATTATTTTGTACCTTGTTTATACAAGTAGGGTATAGACCAATCAGGTGGTAAGGAGAATGGGAGAGTCTTAAAAAAAATTCTAACACTTTATATGCCAAAATACCCCTCTTTAATGCATCTAAATTGATATTTCCTTCATCAGGTCTTAAACAAGGGTTTGGGAGGGTTTTAGCAAGTTTGGACTGTTATTAATTATTCATAAAAACTAAACATTAAAACCCCAAAAAAATCCCTCTAATTTTGATCTCATGACCCTCATAAAACACCCCCAACTCTTTGGGACAACATTAAATGTATCTGTATAGTTATGAGTGTTTGAAGTTGGCCTATCGAGCTCTAAAGTGCATTTTGGGTACCCCTAAGGTATTTTTAGGCCAAACATGACCTCTCTATGATATTCCTATAATTTAGTGGCACAAAATAGTCTTATATGTTCTCATAAATGTTATAAACTATTAAATAATGTTAATTTGGTCTTAGAAATGAAATTGAGCCTCATTAGGGCTTAGGCCTAGTCATAGGCCTAATAGGCCTAACTATACTCCTTATGTCCTTGACCACCTATGAGTGCCTCTGCCAACTATGGGATAAATGACTATGGGATAAATGACTTATGGGATAAATGACTATGCAAGGTTTTTAGAAACTTAGGCTGAGTGTGGAGCTAGAATAAGTTCTTGATTTATTTTACTTCCTATAATAAAATTTAAATTTTGACCTAATAATTTGGGATTTATATCCATATGTTTAATTCATTATACAACTCTTCTTACCTCCCAACTTGCACCTTTTCCATTTGCCTAGGCTAGTCCAATAACTATGTGGATTATAAGTGCATTCACCTTTGGAAAATGAGGCTCTTAAAGATGTATTTGATAATTTTGGTCATGAATTAAGGTATTATTTAATACACTAATATCATTTCACACTTTTTTTAACTCATTCATGCTTACAAGCATGCCTCTCTTTATTAGCATATGTTCATTATCTATAGTCATATTATGTCAACAATAGGTAATAATTAGGGGGAATTAAAATGGCCCCTATAGGTTTCCATTTTTGTTTTAATACCACATTAATTCCTAATTATTATTATTGGGTTATTTTACCATTTTTAATAGAGTGAACACCTTATTCATGTAGGGTTCTCAACACCTTGTTTATAATCATCAATATTTTGTATGTCTATAGTCAGGTTGTAGGTTCTCTTGTAGGTGATAATCTATGTATGACCACTATATTTTAAACTCCTTTGATTTAATTTGAGTTAATTGGATCATCCCATACCTATATGAGTTAATTATATGTCATTGAGACCCTAGTTTCCATGAATACTATGGGTTACTATAGATTAGGTTATTTTTAGTCCTTTTAGCACAATTTTCTTTGAATGTTTTAGGTCAAAACATACCTAAGTTAGAAACCCTTCAAAACCACTCTTTATTTTTCAATCTACCATTTTATTTTTTTTAAACATTACCCATATTATTGGGCTACATGATGAGAACTGTTGGCTATTTTTACCATAGGCTAAAATGGGTCAACCCCCTATAATCAAAATCTTGTATAAGGGATTTTATAATGTCATAAGGTATGTTTTAGATCATTTTATTTCATTTCATATGTCATTATATATATTTTCATATTTTATCTTAGTCTTTGTGTCATTTGGTGTTTTAGGGGTCATTTTATAGTCATATATGCAAGTGGCACGTTTTCATGGTGTCTAAATAGTCAGGATCATGGAGAGAGTTCACATAGGCCTCAAGAAGTTAATTCGAGATTTCAAGGATCAAATAGTATCTCAAACACAATCCTAAGTGATTTATGCTATCAATATGATGGCATCCATAAGGGAATGAAATAGTTCACTTTATAATTTTATAAATATGCTTAGAAATCCCCAAGTGACCATTAAACCATGCATAATCAATGTCCTTAGTGTTAAGATCATTCTCTAAAAGTTTCATATCTCGATGAGTCTTCTATCTTGAGATTTAAGCCTTGAAAGTTTAGATTGCCAAGTCTAAAGGGATAGGCCATCCTACATATCACATGGAAACATAATGGTTAGCTTGTTTGTGCATTTTATAAGTGCACCTCATAAAGTTTCATGAGTTAAAATATTATAGTGAAATGGATTTATTTATGGTAGGAACATGTTGTGCAAATTTAAAGTCCCCATGATCTTCCTAGCTCAAGTTATGAGCATTTAAAGTTAGACTTGGAGCATAATAGGTTCACCCTAAAGTCAAGTTTAAGCTTTTTAAATTATCCATTTAGGTTCAAATGATCAGTGATAGGCATGTGGATGTCATGTAAAATCACATAGGTAAGCTCACTTGAACACTTTGTAAACACATTTAGAAAGATCTTTTATGTAGTAGATCAAGTGGACATAATCTTTGAAGCATCAAGAACATCTCCTAAAAATTTGGTGCCTCCATGACCTTTTCACTTCCAGATCCAAGACTTCAACATTGGTCAAAAAATGGGATAAGTTCACGTAGACATCAAATTTAAGCTATCGAAAAAACCATTAGGTTCTTAAATTTGATGGTTACATGGATTTTAATGATGATCACATAGACATCAAATGATGGTCATATAGATGTCAAATTTAGACCATAGTAAATAACTATTTGTTTACAAATCTAGACAAATTTGATGATTCACGATGTATTGTACATCTTTATCCAATGGTGCAAGATGAGTCAAAATTTCAAAGAGATTGAGAGGCCACCACATGGTGTAAGCACATAAATTAGGTAGACTAATAGTGGATCCTAATCTCAAATATGATACTACCAAGTGGCACCAGCTCAAATAGTGTTGATAGGTCAAAGATAGATCTAGGAGCTCACATTAACTCATACCATAGATATTAGATGGTGTGAGCAAAGTTTAATGAGTTAATGATTTGAGTCATAGTTGATAGCTAATTAAACAAATGAAAGCGTAGGAGTTTTGATAGAAGTCAACAAAGCAATGCTAGACCTAGGCAAAATAGACACAAATGGGACTAAACTCAAATATGACCTAGGCTAGACTAAAATATATATTTCAAAGATTGACCTTGCCATTAAAATCTCTACAAAGATAGAATGGGTATTTTTAGACCTAATGAGAGTCCAAAATGAATCTATGTTGTCTAAAGGTCCCCATTAGCATAATAACTATAGGAAAATGAATAGTTTGAGATTGGTTTTCCATCCATAGTGGACCTATGAGCATAAGGATGAGTTTAAGCATGATCCAATTTAAACAAGAGTTAGATTTTAAAGTATGCTAATAAGTCTTACATGTATATTCCAATGGATTCATCTCTAGACCCATTTGCATGAAAGGGACCCTTCTCTCCACTTTTTCACACCATGAAAAACTAGTTAGGATCAATTTAGAAATAAGATAAAATTATAACAAATGGATTTTATTGTTGTAACTACATTGATGCTATAAATTATCTTGAAATAACTTGATCTTATCATTTTAACTATCAAGGAACACCAATGAAGGAATAATGTAACTGTGTAATAGACTAAAGTGACCTAGATTAATTAGGAAGCTTGAATGAGAATAATTGGAGAAGAAATTGTAACTATGGTTTAAATGAATTTCAACTCATTTGATTCCCCCTTGGACTTCTCTTTTTTGACTTCTCTCTCAAATTATATAAGTATCTACCATTTTGGCCTTGGTAATGGAATTCCACTCCATGTATTACAAATACCTTTTGGAATGATGTCATATTTTACCTTTGAACATTAATGCAAATCTGATTTTGAGTTCTTGAACAATTGTCTAAGTGTGCAAGTAATGTATGGTGATGCAAAGTGATAACTCTCTATATTTTCTTCCCTTATCCTTTTATTTTTGTGCAAGAGTTCTTGTTCTAATAGGTCATATGAAGTTTTTTCAAGTTTATGAGCCTATCTTTTAAGTTTACAATGAGACTTAGTGTTTACAAATATCCTATGGTTCACTTACCTTGGATATCTCTCATGCATCTCACCTCTATATTGAAATACTCATGTTATAATCCATAGGACTTAGAAGTTAGTTTGTGTGCCTTGTTTCTTAGTGCATGAAAGTATGATGGTCATATGGAAGAAATCATGGTATATCACCCCCTTATATTAGGTTCATTTCATGTAACTTTTAACTCTTTTACCCATAATAAACTAGTTATGTAGGTGTGAGCATTTCAATATACAATCAGGGAGCTAGACCTTAAATCTAGAGGCTCACTTCCATTATAGGTACACCAACATACCTAGAAGTGTTCCCATGTTGTCCAAATCTAGAAGAGGCTTGAACACCCTCTTCTAGAGTGAAATATTTGGTGGCAATAGTTTTAGAATTCTCAGTGGGACCAAAGCAAGAGAGTGGAAAGATTATTGGTGTGTCTTTCCTCTATCATATTTTGGAAGCAAGAAACCTAGCACTAATGGTGACTCCAAATGATAAATTCTAGTTGTAATCAATCCAGGTATCTTTATTTAAATTTTTTATTAGATTTTTACATTTCCTTGGAATATGAGGTTGAATGAACAACCATGGTAATTACTCCTATTATGAACTTCCTTATTAGCCTTTCTTTAAAACATAGTATACTCCCCAATAGTCTAATCAAAATGACTATCAACCCTATGAGCCATGGTAGCCCTATAATCCTATATTTCCCCCCCATATATATAGAATGTTATTATACATCCCTATGAGGAAGGATACCAAGATACTTATCAAGATATGGTTCCCAGTCAGTCCCAATATCAACCCTATCAACCATACCATGATGCTTATGAACCTCAAGAGTACTCCTATGAGTCTTACCATGAGTAATTAGATGTTGAAATGAATTGTACACAAAGGAATTAAAATGAAATATGTAGATTCATGATGACTAGAATAAAACAAAATGAAGTTGGTTGTGATCCCCATCATTATCCTCTTCCTCCATTTTTTCCATCCTATATCAAGTCTTTATTGGCATCCATACCAAAGTTACTAGATAATGAAGAAAATATGATAACATGGGATGATGAGTATGATGTGCTCCCTGATAATCTCATGAAATGGTTGATAAGTACTACCCATGGTTATTACGTACATAAGTTATGGATGTTTGAAGAGCTAGAAGGAACTCAATTTAAAATCAAAGAACAAATGGACTTGGAAAAGAAGTGACTTCAATGCTCAATATAAATGCTAATTATGTGGGAGGATAAAGAGCTCAAAGATGAACATGATACTATTGAATAATTCCAAGAAATCTATTGGTAACATGAAACTCTTATTTATGTAGATTTTTTTCCTTTTAATCATCTCAATAAGCCACTTCCCTATGAGCTTAATAGTGATTTTCTCTTTCGTAAATCCACTCACAACCCCTCTCTAACCCCTCACACTCCATCTCTAATTCATAAACCTTCCACTACATCTCATATTATATCTCCTTCACATGAACCCATCTTGAGAGAAACAAGTGAAGAGGTGTAAATCCAAGCTAAGGTTAACCGAGAATATGTCATAAGTGATTTTGATGAGGAAATCAGCATAAGGACTCACCTTAGTGACTGCAAGTATAATCCTTCCTTCTTAAATTAAAAGAAACATATTAAATATCCTATTGCAACTTTCCATGAGTAATGTGGCCAAGATTTGAAGAGAGAGGCATTTGATGAAGACTCTATGTCTAATCATGAAGTTGTGGATGACCATATCAAGCATGAAGTGGAGTTCACTATCAAGGAATAAGATCAAGTCACTCCTCAAGAAGTTAAAGTCCTAAGAGAGTCTCATGAGACCAAGATAGATGAAATGGCTCTTGAAGATGACACTCATTAGGGGGATGAAAATGACTTGTGGCAAAATTTTGATTTCATTTTTCATGAGTTTGATCATCTCATTAAGGTTACTACTCCTCCCAAAAAGTCTACATCTGATTTAGATAATTCCTCTAAAAAACATGTTGATGATTGTCTCAATAATCATGGAGAAATTTCTTATGTTGTGAAGGTAGAGGAACTATGGTAAAATCCCAATTACATATGCAAAGAGTTTGACAAGTTGGGTAAATCTCTTTTTTTCCTAAGATATTATTTATATAATGAGAAGGTTTCTAACAATAATAAGGATCAAGTTGACAAGTATTCCATCAAGCATAAAGATGAAGGTAATTCTACTGATCAAGAATCTACTACCATAAAGTAATATGATTATGCTAGTATCCAAGAGATTGTAGACATGGAAAGTGAGGGCAAGGTGGAATTTATTGCACCTTAAGAATAGTTAAGAGACCCACTTGATATTGAGCCATATCCAAAGGTATTAGATAATGAAAAAGAGATTGATGATTCCAAACATCAAGTACAATCTATTAAGGATAAAAGAAAGGCTGAGAGGACTATCACATTTTCAAACTTGTACATTAAATTCCAAGTACATGAGAAGGTGGAGAAAAAAATTTCCATGGAGGACAATAAACAATATTGGGTGGACTATTTAGAGCTCCTTCATGAGCTTGAAGAACTTACAACTAAAGATAAACCCAACCTTATTGAGGACACTATGGAAACCAAAAAGGAAATCCTTGTTCAACCACCATTAGAAGTCATATCCAAGGAATCATATGAAAAAGATGAGGCTATTTGGATAGAGTAAGATTTAAATTTCATCTCCAACTTATTTAGAGGTGCTTGGTTCTCATTGAACATCATGTTAATGAGGTTGGAAAAAAACATGAAGAAGGTAGAGACATCAATGCCAAGGTTAAAAAGGATACATGCCTCATTAATTCCTTTAGGTTATGAATCAAGAGAGGTTTCAAACTTCCCCTTTGATACTAGAGGAAGTGTTTATCTCAAGTTAGGTTGCATTTGATTCAGTTTGTTTAGTTTGTGAGTGTCCTCCATAGGTGTTCATAAGCACATGTGTGTTTCTTTCTTTATGTCTTTTTCTTTTTTTATATATTTTTTTGTGTGTTTTCAAGGTATTTTATATGTGAAACATACATACTTATGACTCTATAACCCAATGGATGAAATTAGGCAACTGGTCATGGCATAGCAAGCATATCACCCTTAAAAAATCACCAAGAAAGTTGGCCATATTAACCATAGGCCAAAATGGGTCAACCCCCTATAATCATAATCTTGTATAGGGACTTTTTATAATGTCATAGGTTATGTTTTAGTTCATTTTATGTCATTTAATATTCCATTCTAGCTTTGGTCATAGTCTAACTTAGTCCTTTTGTCATTTGGTGTCTTAGGGGTCATTTTAGAGTCATTTAGACAAGTGGTAGGTTTTCATGGCATCCAAAAAATTAGGATCATGGAGAGAGTTTACACAAGCCTCAAGAATTTCATTTGAGCTTTCAAAGATCAAATAATAGCTCAAGTATAAGCTTAAGTGAATCAAGCCATCACCAAGACATCATCCAAAAAGGAATGGACCAGTTTACTTGGGAAATTTATAAATATGATTAGAAAGCCTCTTGTGACCATAAGAACACAAAAACTCAATGTCCTTAGTGTAAATATCAATCATTTCAAGTTTCATATCTTGATGAATTTTTTATCTTGAGATCTAAGCCTTCAAAGTTTAGCTTGCCAGGTCTAAAGGGCCAAGCCAATTTGCACATCACATGAAAACAGAATGGTCATATTTCTTGTGAATTTATTAATTACACATTATAAATTATTATGAGCTTAATTCTTACAATTACATGGATTTATTCATGGCAGGAACATGCTCTAAAAATTTCAAGTCTGCATGAGCTTCCTAGCTCAAGATATGAGCATTCAAATTTGGACTTGCAGCATAAGATGTTCATGTTAATGTCAAGTTTGAGATATATAAAGTATCCATTTAGGTTAAAATTATCATTTATAGACACACCAATTTCATTCAAAATAACATAGGTTAGATCACTTGAATACTTTGTAAACACACTTAGAAATCTCCTAAAACTAGCAGATCAAATGGGCACAATTTTTTTGTCATCAAGAACATCTCTTGAAAATTTGGCACCTTTGTGACCTTTTTGATTCTAGATCTAAGCCTAAAAATTTGGTCAAAAAATTGGATACATTAATTTATACCTCAACTCTAATCTATGTAAATAATTATTAGGGTATTAAATTTAACGGTCACATGGATGTCTATGATAATTGTGCAAACATCAAATTTAGACCATTTTAAATAGATATTTGTTTTAAAATCTAAGAAAATATGATGGTATACATTACATATTACATATTGATCTAGTGGTGCAAGATGATTTAAATTTTTAAAGAACTCAAGAGGCCACCATGTGGAATAAGTGCATAAAATAGGTAGACAAACAATAGATCCTGAGAACAAATGTGGGACAATTATGTGGCACTAGCTTGGATAGTGTTGATAGGTTAAGATCAAATATAGGCGCTTGTATTAACTCATGTCATGGATATTGGACAATGCAATAAAATTTTGATGAATGATCTGAATCATGGTTGATAGTTAATTAAATAAAGCTGAGCACAAATTTTTTATGGAAGTTGACAAAGTAGTGTTGGACTCAGGCAAAATAAATACAAAAGGGATTGAGCTCAAATATGACCCAAGTTAGACCAAAATAGATATTTTAAATATTGACCTTGCCATTAAAATCTCTTCAAAGATATAATGGGTCTTTTTAGACCCAATGGGAGTCTAAAGTGAAGATATGTGGTCTATAGGTCCCCATTGACATAATGACTATAGGAAAACCAATAGTCTAAGTTTGGTTTTCCATATATAATGGACCTATGATCATGGGGATGAGTTTGATCATGATCCAGTTTGAACAAAATCTATAATTTCAAAGGATGTCATGAAGGCATACACATAGATTCTAATGGATTCATCACCAAAGCTAGCAGTATGAAAGGGATCCTTCTCTCCACTTTTGTAGGCCACAAAAAAATAGTTAGGAGTAATTTAACACCAGGGAAAAATTATAATAGATGGATCTGATTTTTATAACTTTATTCATACCATAACTTAACTCATAATAACTTTATCCCATCATTACAACCATCAGGGAACATCAATGAAGTAATAATGTAATTATGAAATGGACTAAAGTGACCTAGATCAATCAATAAGTTTGAATGATCATAATTGTATAAGTAGTTATAACTATGATTTAAATGAAGGTAAACTCATCTAATTCTTCTTTGGACTTCTCTTTTCCCATTTCTCTCTCAAATGTTATAATTGTTTACCATTTTGGCCTTGGTAATGGAATTCCACTCCATGTATTGTGAATCCCTATTAGAATGATGTCATATTTTTCCTATAAACATTAATTCAAATATAATTATGAGTTCTTATCTGATTTTGAGTAATTGAAAAAATTTCTAAGTGTTTAAGTGATGTATGGTGATGTAAAGTGATAATTATCTATCCTTTCTTCCCTTATCCTTTCATGTAGGTCATGTGAAGTGTTATCAAGTGTATGAGCCTATATTTTAATTTTAAAATGAGCCTTAGTGTTTGAAACTAGCCTATGGTTCACTTACCTTGGATAGCTCTCATGCATCTCACCTCCAGATTGAAATACTCATGTTAGAATACATAGAACTTGGAAGTTAGTTTTTGTGCCTTGTTTCTTGGTGTAGGAAATTATGATGGTTATATTGAAGACATCTTGGTGTATCACACCCTTATATTATCTTATTTTCATGTAACTTCTAACTCTTTTCTTCGTAAGTAACTAGTTAAGTAGGTGTGAGCATTTCAAGATACATAGAGGGAGCTTGCCCTTAAATCTAGAGGCTCACTTCCATTATAGGTACACCCACATACCTATAAATTTTTCCATGTTGTGAAAATTTGGAAGAGGATTAAACACCCTCATTTAGGGTGAAATATTTTGTGACAATAGGAAAATTTAGACCTATATACAACTTAAAACACTCTACTATGTTAGGATCAAATGTAAGGTAGAATCCTCATTTAGAGATACTAAGATAAAGTGTCTTAAAATTATATTTCTTAGCCTATGAACATGGTTTTAGGTTTTTACACATATTAAAGTCTCACCATGATCATTTTATATCCTCTTAGACCTATTTTAAGGTCTCAAGTGAGCTCAAACACTTGTATTTCAACATTATTCAGACCTCTTTGGGATTACACTCAGACCATTGCTAGAAACTTGTAGGTGAATATATGGTTTAAGACTATGTGTGTTGAAAAATTAATTATCACAACCAATCTTAAACCTTTTTGAATATATTAAACTCATTTTTCCTATTTGAGGGTCTTTTTTTACCTAGAAAACTTCTTATCTTAATACCATGATTTTTTAATACTTAATTTCAATTGATTGTAGTGACAGTCATAAGGAAATCTGATTGTGTGTAATTTATTAGGCTTTGTAATTTATATATAACATTATATAAATGATAACTTAAAAATATATAATTGGCCATCATTCAATGTGAGGGTTGAAACAACATTCCATCTTTGTTCTGAAGCCACTATAGGAAGGTAATCTTTCTAAGAGTGAAAACATTGTCTATAGACTGTCAATGGAGTCCTCCTATCAAGATGAGAGTGATCATGCCAAATCCTTAAAATCACACATGAAAAATATACCAAAATACATGTGAAAATAAATATCATTACCTTTCATAACATGTATAATAATTTATTTGTAAATACCAATCCAAAGGAAGAGTAAATTTGAAGGTCATGAGGATGTGTAGGCAGAAAAGAAGAGTAGACTTTATCAACAATGGTTCATATAGTAAAAGAAACAAATCCTATAACTATGATCATATATTTTAAGTATAAAAAGAGTGTTATAATCCACCAAAGTCATTTAATCCAATTCACCTCCTCTTGTTCATACCATGCAAAGATTAATTGACCATTTTTGCTTTTCTCAGAGAGTGATGGAAAGATGGAATGGTTTTCTTCCATTTTTCGTCCTTTCAAAGTTACTTGAATGTGGAAATAACTTGTGTGATTTTTAATAGACACTTGAAATTCTTCTAAAAATTCTATACCTATCTTCAAGCCTTTAAAACTACCCAAACCTTCCTTTTTGTGAGAGATCTTGTTTTCAACATTTAAACCTACCAAATTTAGTTACAAAACTGACAACTGACACTTTCCAACATCATACACATTGAATAATATATTGACACACTTTTTCCCTTGAATAAACCATAAAATTTCATAAATAACCTAAAATGTGACCTTAAAATGACATATGGCAAGATATACAAATATGAAAAGGATGAAAACATAAGGTTTTCCCTTTATAAGACCATAGTACACATTTTAGGATCTAGGGGGCCCTATTAAATATTTGAATATATAGGGGGTTGACCTAATTTGACTTGTGGTTAAATTATTCAACATTTTATCAATTTCCTATAGGTGGCAAGCTATCTATGCCAAAGACCAGTAGCTTACTCCTATCGATTGGGATATCGAGTCACCTATACATGGTACTAAACACTAAATTCCCTCTCAAACCAAACCAAACCAAAACAAACCAAACAATATAAAATAATATACAAAAAAAAACACCTATGTTCTCAAGAAAACTTAGGTAAAACACACACAACATAAACAAAAACACACACCTACCCTAGTATATACAAGACCTCAAACACTGTAGGTGAATAAAAAGTATCATCACTTTAACCAAGATCAAATATAGTACCTATTGCATCCTTATTACTCCATGAAATAAATCCATCATGTGAAGCATGCTTCTCAACAAATTCTTTCTCATATTTATGGTTGAATGACTTACCACTTTTAGGTATTATGTTATTTTACAGTATGCCACTTAGATCTCTCAAGAATAATCCATACTTCCCTCTAAGAATCTTGCTTAAACTTACAGCTTGCTTGAGTTCTATCATGTCTAATTGGCACTTCTTAAATTAAAACTTAAGAGTGATCAAAGTTATCTAAAATTAACTCTCTTTTAAGACATGATGTTATTGATGTATGGCGTTATCAAGCTTGTTCTATTTATACTTCAACACCTTTGAAAGTGACTCAACTTTAGGTTGATAAGTTGACCATTCCTCAATGATAAAATCTTTTGATTTAACTTCATCAGGATCCTTTATGACTGCATCTTCTTTAATAGTATCTAGATACTCAATCTCATGCTTAACAAGATGTTATCTTTCCTATTTTATATGTTCATCAATAACCTTATCATCAGATATACACTTCTTAGGAGGAGAAGTAGACTTACTCAATTATTCAAACCCCTGACTTATGACATGAAACCTTTACCACAGATCATCATCCTCTTTATGAATGTCATCTTCAAGGTTTTCTCATCTTGTGTAGGTAGAATTACATTGTAATTTTCACTATCTTTATCTAAAATTATTTTAATAACATCATCATCATGCATATGAATGAGGTAATTACCTTTAATATCTTGTGGAAAATAACTATCCATACATACCTCAGAATGTTTGCATCCTCCCTCATGGATTATATATGTGCCAAGATCAATTTTATCAAAGTATGTGTATGTATCATGTACATAATTTTCATAACCATACTCATATATGAAAAAATAATATATTCCCTCAATATTATAATATATTCCATCATCAGACACTCTTCTTGATCATTGATTTTGAAATTGAGATTAGAGTTTGCTTCTACGTAGGGCTCACTATGAAACTTAGATAGTGGTTTGGTTATGATGGTTACCTTTTCTAAATACCTTGTATTAAAGGCCAAGAATAACCAATTATCCAAGAGTTAGCTTCCTATCTTGACTATGAACTCCCTTGAGAGGCAGTTAGCAAAGTGAGCAGGCAAGTCAACCACTACTATATCTTGAATAATAGGTAAGCTTGGAAAATAATGAAGGAAAACTTTAAAACCTTTGAATAATAATAATAAATTAGATATTTTACCATAAAATTTAATCAATCCCTTATTTTATGGTTAATATTTCAATCCTAACTGATTCGCAACAAGCTTAGGTACTAGCTACACTATCCACTATGTAGTTCTGATTTGTCTCCAACAATGAGAGTGAGGTATAAGGGTGGAGTATTTTTAGATTTATTAGAGGTTTAAACTATTTTATTAGGATCATTTGTGATGGAAACATTATTATTACTTGATGGTTGAGGTCTGAGGTGAATTTGAGATAGCTTCTCTTGTAAAAGTTTTTTTTGGCTAGGCAAATGAAGCATTTCCCAAAGAGACATTAATATATTAGCACTCCTCAAAGATTCCACAATATTTAAATCAGGAGTACTCACTTTTTATTTAGTTCTTTAAGTCAAATAAATGTTTTTATTTTGATACATTGGATCACTTTGAGTAACCCTTTCAACATTCTTATTTGGAGAAGGTGCAGAATTTGTATGGACTACCATGCTTGCAGTCACACCTTGATGTCTTATAGGAGGAATATTTGAACTTTTATGAATACCATGGGAATCTACCAAATACTTACTCTTTTATATTTTATTATATATAATTAAATTTTTTTTTTAAGGGCAAAGGTGTATTCTACTAGAAAGTTAGTCAAACTCAATCCTTGAGGTTTCCATCCTTCATTTTCTTGCATGAGACTCTCATCTTCTACCAAAAATTGAGGATTAATCTCTCCTTTGGCCACTAAATCTTTCTCTCCACATTAATTTTCATTCATGAATTGACCTTTCTACCATTCTTCCCCTTTCACTAAGTTACTATGCACTAGGACCATGGCTCTTGTATTGGAGGTGGAAGTAGGATTATATGCATTGGTAGGCCTATTGAAGCTAGGTAATTCTTTCCCTTTACCTTGACCATGTTTCTAATTTGGCAACATATTTCCATTTTGAAGATATGGATAGGTTTTTTGGTTAACACCATACAATAAATTGAGTTGATTAATCTTAGTTTCTAAGGTCTAGATCCTTGCATCTGAATCAATAGTGTCTTTTGCCTTCTTAGGGGCAACTCTAGACTTAGTGTTTGCACTTTGGACTTGATCAAAACTTGGAGTAGTAGTATGCATATTATTCAGTAGAGGAATATAAATTTATTTAGTTAACTTTACATCTTGTATTAGGGAATTCTTAGCTCTAATGGAAAGGTAATATGTTTTAGGTAAGTTGTAACCACCCATAGACTGCAACATGATGTTTATGTCAGTATCAATAGCCCTTAGATATGTAGGAAACATAAATATTGAATGTTTTCTCATAGGAGGAGGCAACCTATGTTAATTTATTTGAAATATTTCATTAAATTCATGCATAGTCTCCTTAGGACCCCTTTGAATTACATTGAGCTGATGAATGAGTAATGTGTGATCACTTTTGCCTTCAAACCTTGATTTCAATATCTCTCTAAAGTCATTTCAATATGTGATACGCCCTCTAGAAAAATTTCCAATACCAATCAATTGATTTACCTCTAATGGACAAGGTAAGGAGTCTAATGGTAAGGTTGACCTTAGTGACATTAAGAAAGACATAGAAGTTTGATATATCCCTAATATGCTCACTATAAGTGACGTGAACTTCACCATTGAATATATATACATTCTTAGTAGCATTAGAAGGTATGTTATCATATGCATTGTGATGGATGGGATTTTCAATGTTAAAGGTAGGGAAGGCATGCTACCTATATATGTTGTCCTCGAGTTCCTCTTCACTCTCTTAATCTTATTGGCTTGAAAAGTCCTCTTATTCTTCAAAGGTAAAGATAGGTTGATGATGTTGAACTTCAAGAGGAAGTTAAGGTTTAAGGAGTGAGTTTTTGGAATTGATGCCTATACTAGTAGATGACCTAGTAATCACCATGAAGTATGAATAAATAAATAATTAAACTTGGTATACAACAATATATTACCTTGAATGTAGTTGCAAAATGTTGAGTAGAACACCATATACATTTGTGATGTTGTCAAGACTAGCATTCACCTTGACAAGATGTCTTTAAGATAATGATCCCATTGGGCATGTTATAACTATTGTCACTAAATATTACACCCTGTATTTGGTTATTCAATCCTACTCTAATATTTGGGTAAAATTAGAATACCTCAAGGCTTGTGGGTTGCCTATAATAGAGGTAGACTTCTAGGTTTAAGGGATAGCTCCCTAGATTTCTCTTTACTTTCTTATCACTTACATTAACTGTTAACTTGGATAAAAAAAAATTAAGTCACATGAAAATAACCTACTATAATGAGGTGATACACCTAAAATATCTCCACTAGACTACCATACAAGTGCACTATGAAACATGACTCATAACACTAGTCTTAAAATCTTAAATTGCTCTAACATTAGTATTTCAAACATAGAGGTGATATACATGGAACTACTCAGAGTGAGTGAACCATATGTCATTTATAGACATTAAGTCTATTATTTACTATTGAAGATATCAAACACACTATCTAAACTTAACATGACTTGTTAGAATGAGAAATACTTACACCAAATATGAAAGGATAAAGAGAAGGAAATGATAGATATTTATCACTAGACACTTAACTATGCATCAATTCACACACTTAGACAAGAAATTAATGAAATCAAAACCATATTTAAATCTTATTTCAAAGTCAAATTACAATATGAAACTAGTAGGTCTTCACCATCTTAGGAGTGGATTTGATTACAAGAGTTAAAATGGATTGCATTTATAGAGCATGTGAGAGGAGAGAGAAGAATAGAAGTTCGAATGTCATCATGCCACATGTTAAGGCATGAAAACTAGTTATATTGAATAATAATGAAGTGGAGAACAAACATATATAAGGTTTCTTGGACAAGTGTCTATTTGAAGCTTTAAACTCTCTAAAACTAGTGTAAAGACCCTTCAACTGTATTATTGAAACTATCTTCATGGTTAAGCATATTTTGAGAACTTTAAATTAGAATATGGAGAGTTGATACATGTAAACTATATTAGGTAAGTTGAAAGCATGACATGATAGTTATCATAAGCATCCCTAACTACTAGCCATTTTTTAGACACTTGTACTCACCATCTGTAGTCATTCATTGGTCTTATAGGCTTCATTATTCACATTTTTCATCCAATAAGCCTTTAGTTGCTCATCAAAATCCATGTAAGAGGTGTTAAGACACCTATATAGAGTCTTTCTACCTTCCATTCCATGAATTAGACCTTAAATGGCCCAAAAATGGACTACCTATGATAGATGGTGTAAAAGAGATGTTTTCATGCCCATATATGGTGAGAAATTAATATGGAGATTTATAATATTTCTAAATTTACCCCCTCTAATGGATCACAACTATTCATCTTCTTATATACCTTCAAAACAATCACAAACTTGCAAAAAATTATATTTTGTACCATGTTCATATAAATAGGGTATAAACCAATTAGGTGGGAAGGAGAATGGGAGATCCTTAAATAAATTTCAAATAATTTCCAATCCAAACTAATCCTTTTTAATACATCTCAATATATATTTACTTCATCAGGTCTTAGACAAGAGTTTAGGAGGGTTTTAGCATGTTTGGACTATTAGCAATTGTTCACAAAAACTAAATATTAAAAACCCAAAAAAATCCTTTTAAGTTTGATTTTAGGACCCTCCTCAAATATATAAATCTCCTTGGGTCACCATTAAATGTATCCATATAGGTATGAGTCTTTTAATTTGGCCTATCGAGCTTTAGAGTGCATTCTAGGTACCCCTATGGTGTTTTTAGGCCAAAAATGACCTCTCTATGATATTTCTACAAACTAATGGCTCTAAACAGCCTTATATCTTCCCTTAAATGTTTTAAATTATTTTCAAAGGTTCATTTGGTCATATAAATGAAATTTATCCTCATTAGGGCTTAAGCCTAGTCCAAGGCCTAATAGGTTTGACTATACTCCTTGAGCCCTTGACCACCTATGAGTGCCTTTACTAACTATGGGTGTTTTTAAATTCTCATTAACCTTCAAAAAAACCTAAATTATCACCATATTATGCTCAAAAAAACTACTATCTCATCAATCTCTCATTCACATATTCTACCTAAAAATTTGGATGGTCTGGGAGCGCCCTCTATTTGAGAAAAAACGAGGGCATATCCCCTATTTACAAGGATATAAAAGGACCATGTAGGGTTATAAAAAGTATTTATAACCTTATATACAAAATTTAAATTTTGGATCACTTATACAAGGTCATCAACATTTTAAATCTCCTAGATAGACTTATGGGACAAGTGATTGTGTAGGGTTTTAAGAAACTTAGGCTGAGTGTAGAGCTAAAATAAGTCCTTAATCTATTTTCCTTCCTATAAGAATATATAAAGTTGGACCTAACACTATTAGAGTTATATCCACATGTTTAATTCATTATATAACTCTACTTAGCTCCTAACTTTCACCTCTTCCATTTACCTAGGCTATTCCAAGAAATGTATGGATTATAGGTGCATTCACCTTAGGAAATGGGGCTCTTGTAGATGTCTTTGATCATAGTGTTCATTACCTTAGGTCTTTTTTAATCCATTAAGATCATTTAAAACTTGTTTAAACTCATTCATCCTTAAATACCTTCCTCTCTCTACTATAATAGGTACATCTACATATAGTCAGATTATGTCACTTGTAGGTGACAATTAAGGGGAATTCAAAGGGCCCTTATAGGTGTCCATTTGTGTTTAAGTACGAAATTAATTCATAATGATAATTATATGGTTATTTTACCATTTTCACTTGATTTAACACCTTATTTTTGTAGTTTTCTCAACAACTTATTTCTAATCATCAATATTTTGTATGTCTACAATCAAGCCATAGGTTTTCCTGTAGGTGATCATCTATGTATGACCACTATGTTTTAAACTCCTTTGATTTACTTTGAGTTAATTATATCATCCCATAACTATATGAGTAATTTTATTCCATTGAGACCTTATATTCAATCAATACCATAGGCTATTATAGATTAGGTTCCTTTTATTCCTTTTAGCACAGTGTTCTTTGAATGTCTTAGGTTAAAACCTACTTGAGTTAGAAACCCTTCAAACACCATTATTTCTTGGTCAAGCTTCCATTTTATTTTGTCAAAAAATTACCCTTATACTTGGGATATATAATGGGAACACTTAGACCTATCTATACCTCAAAACACTCTATTATGGAAGGATCAAATGTCAGGTAGAATCCTCATTAGGAGATACTAAGGTAAAGTGTCTCAAAAGTAGCTTTATTATTATATGAACATGGTTTTAGGTTTGTATGTATATGAAAGTATCACCATGATTCTTATCTATCTCCAATACATTTTTTAATGTCTCAAGAGATCTCAAACACCTTGATTTCAACATTATTCATACCCCTATTGGATTGTACTCAAACCACTAATAGAAACCTATAGGTGAAGATATGGCATAAGGTTGTGTGTGTTGAAGAATTGGTTTATAAAACCAATCTTAGACCATTTTTAATAGCTCAAGATCATTGTTTCTACTTTTAGTATATTATTTTCACCTTGAAAACTTCATGTCTTAACACCATGACTATTCAAGGCCTAATATTAGTTGACTGTATGTGACAGTCATAAAGAAAATTGATAGTGTGCAATGTATTAGGCTTTATACTTCATATATAACATTATAGAAATAGTACCTTAAAAATTTAAAACTAAACATAATGTAATGTGAGGGTGGAAATAATATTCCATCTTTTTTATGAATCCACTACAAGAAGGTAAGATTTCCAAGAGTGAAAACATTGTCTATGGACTATCAATGGAGTCCTCCTAGCAAGATGAGAGTGTTCATGCCAACTCCTTCACACAAAAAATTAAAAATAGGATAAAATACATGTGAGAATAAATATTATGACCTTACATAACATTTAAAATAATTGGTTTGAAAATACCAATCCAAATGAAGAGGAAATTTGAAGGCGATGGGGATGTGTAGGCAGAAAAGAAGAACATACTTTCTTAGCAATGGTTCATAGAGAAAAAGAAACCAATACTATAATTATTGAAATATATTTTAAGTATACAAAGAGTGTTATAATCCATCAAATGTATTTTATCCAATTCACCTCCTCTTATCTATACCATGCAAAGATTGATTGACCATTTATATTTGTCTAGGAGAGCGATGTAAATATGGAATAGTGTTTTTTCAATTTTTGAGCATGTCAAAGATAATTAAACACGTAAATTATTTGTGGGAGGCTGAAGGGACAATCTGAAGTCTTCCACACATGTCAAGACTATCCTATAATTTGTACAACTATCCAAAATCTCATTTTTTCAAGAGATCTTATTTTTAACATCTAAACCTAAAAAATTTAGTTACAAAACTAACAACTAACACTTTATGACATAATACAAGTTAAATAACTCATTCATAGACCTTTTTTCTTGAGGAAACTATACAAGTTTATAAATAACCCAAAATGTGACCTTAGAATGACATATGATAAAATATACAAATGTGACAAGGATGAAAACATAAGTTTTTCCCTTTATAAGACCATGGTACACATTTTAGGATCTAACAGGGCCTTATAACAAGTTGACTATATAGGGGGTTGACCTAATATTAATTATGGTCAAATTATTCAAGATCAAGTATGTAAGCTCTTCCCAAATAGTTTGATAGTCAGAAAGAAGGGAGGAATTTCAATTTGGTTCTTATGGATGACCAAATTCGTGTAGGTTATTCTTAATTTTGACTGTATTGACTTCTCTTTAAGTGAACTCAATATAAGATATTATTGTTCAATAATCTTGGTTATCTCATGAAGTGTTATATTATATTATATTTTATTCATGTATTTTGCTATGTTATACCCACCTTATTCTAACTGGCTTAATATCTATAGGATCATTTGACTCATTAGGTCCTAAAGGTGGTGGGTCATTCCTATCTTTAGGATTAGAAGGGGTGGCACTATTATTAAGAAGAGTAGAGGTGGTGAGGGGTTTTTGTTTTGTCTAGTTCCTAAGGGCATAATTACTCCTTTAGAACCACTTGAATACATTTAACTCACTTATTCTCTCCTTTGGTTCATTAGCTTATTTGTTGTGTAACTCCATAGTCTCTCATACCATTACTATGCCCAAAGGTGTTGAGGTTGACATACCCCCATTTTTTAAAAATGGGGAGCCATGTGTCAAATTATTTAAATCTATACCTTGAAATTGAAGATTCACTTGATCAGAGTGTCATTATCATGATTTCAAATTATTATTTTTATTTGAAGATCATCCACACCAGGTTTGGTTAGCATATTTGTTCATGGTTTTGGTTTTCTCTTATCTAAAGTGCTAACATTAGATCTCTGTGTTTCAGGTTGTAGGTCTAATAAGGTCTACTTAGAATGAACAATGCTTGGGTTTCATGATTTTATGTTAACTTGATTATTTACTAACCTTTGGTTTGTTAGATTCATATTTAAATATCTAAACCCTTAATCTAAGTTTTACCTTAGTACTTGATTTGAATATGGAGAGAATTTTTATACATGAACATTTTAAATAATGTTATGGGCTTAGTTTAATTTTATTTCCTAAGGCTTAGTTTAATTTTATTTCCTAAGGCTTAGTCATGTTTTTCAACACAACCAAACCTTAGTCTAACATCCATGCTTATTCCCTTTCATGTCTTGAGCCCCCATTTTAGACCTTTCTATTTTTCATGTGGTCTAATCTAAATGTAAAGCCCTCTTTTTATGTTTATAACTATCACATTTTATATTTTAGACATGTCTTTTTGAGATTTTCCTTTGGATATTTTCCCCAAATTAATTACCCTTAGTGATTTATATTTAAGATACTTTATCCAAGTACTTTTGGTCTTTTGTTCAAGAATTATTTTGGGACTTATGTAATTGGTCTATGTCAAAAGTATTGATTTTAGACTTATCTATGTTAGGATAATTATTTCAAACAAATTTGTCTAAAAAAATTTCCATATGGACTTATTCTATTGGTAATTTTAATGAATATAATTTATCTTTAACCTCTTTGCACTTACCCTTTGGTATCTTTGTTTCAGACAATTTGTCTGAAATAATTTCCCTTCAAACTTATTCTATAAAGAATTTTTACCAATAGAATTTCCCTTTAGTCTCTTTGCACTTACCCTTCAACATATCTGTTTGGATAATTTATCCCAAAAAAATTCCCCATGGACTTTCTATCAAGCATTTTTCCTGATAAAATTTTCCTTTGATCTCTTTACACTTACCCTTCTGCATATTTCTTTTGGATAATTTATTCGAAACAATTTCCCCATGGACCTATTCTCTTGGAAATTTTGCCTGATATAATTTCCCTTCAGTCTCTTTGCACTTACACTTTGGCATATTTATTCTATACTTACTATTTTTTACAAGTGACCCTTCAAACTTTTTGTTTCAAACATTTTATCTGACACAAAAGGCCTGAAACATATTTCCCATAGAAAAGTTTTTGTAACTCTTTTGAAAGTGACCTTTGCCTTAATAGAATTAGCCTTCAAATATTTTTTGAAGGGTACATACCCTTCAATTTTTCTAAAGTGACCATTTGGACTTTTGTCATTAAACATTTTATCTGATGTAAAAATCTTGAAATAATGAACCCAAGGGCACATACCCTTTGGCCTTTATGAAATTTAGCCTTTGAATGTTTTAAAATGGATAATTTCCCTCCAAAATTTCCCTTTAGACCTTTTGAAAGTTCCCTTTAGGAATTTTATCCCAGGAAAATGCCCTACCAAGTGACTCTTAAGGAGGATTATTTTGGTTATTTTGTCTGAAACATTTCCCCAATGCAAATGCCCAAAATAATTCCCCACTACCAAGTCCCTTTAAATTCATGAAGTCACTTTAATATGTCTTGAACCTTAGCTTAAGACTTTAACTTAAGTTTATATTTCTCCCAGACCTGACTTTAAAATTATGCATCTCTATAGGATATATGATCCATGTTTGCCCAAAAATAATTGATCAAATGATGTGAGACCACTAGGTGAAATATGCATGATGAAGAAGGAACCTAGAAATGACAAGTGGCTATCCAATTAAATAATCCTAGGAATGTAATTAAAATTGATGGTCATGCACCCATTAAAGATGTTCATGTAGACATCAAATGACGATCATGTAGACCTCAGTTTTAAGATAGAAAATAGTCTTGGAGATGTGCTTAAAATTTATGATCACATGCCCATCAAAGAAATTCACACAAACATCAAATGATGGTTATGTGGATGTAAAATTTAAGATATAAAATAGTCCTAGTGACATGCTTAAATTTAATATACGTGTGCCTATTAAAGACATTCATGTAAACATCAAGTGATGATCGTGAAAACATCAAACTTAAGATAGTAAAGATATCTAATGGTGCATAATTGATGTGGAATTTTTGACATAACTTAGAATAATTGTGGTAATGACACATGTCATAACCACATATAACATAGATAATATAGCTAATGGAATTCAAATCCTAGGATCGAGATCAATAACCTACACCAATCCATATAAGGCTAATCTAATGGTGTAAGATAAAGGGACAATTTTAAAATGCAATGTTCATTATGTGAACATTGATGAGTAGTTTTGCTACAAAAGTGCCATAGGGATGCCACATAAGCATAAAAGCAATGTGAACTAAAGATCTAGTGGACCATTGGTGAGAAATTTAATAGAAGTTCATGGCCACATGCAATTTGTGAAATATATTGTCTATAGACCAGTCTATTAAAAGGAAAAGGTCATTTATTCTATAATGTAATAGAAAAGACACCTATCTTATACACTTGTACAAATGTAATTAGATGAGACTACCCAACATGATTAATTTTATCTTATAAAAGGAGCACTGTCAATTGTCAAAAAGGGAGGGAGTTCTTAGAGACAATACTTTGTAAACTAGGAGCAATTAATATAAACAAGGAATTCTATAAATATTGTCCAGTATTTACTTGTATTCATTGTTATCATGGCTTCTCTCTCACTTGTTATTCTATTTATATATTTAAATTATTCTTATGAATTCTTGGTGTGTATCTTTGATTGTAGAGTTATTAACTTGTGCCAATAATAGGTTGACCAAAATTCCTTAGGTTCATTTCATTTTATTACTCTTCTTGAATTTGGGCCAATGTTGTTTTCTTGTAGGGGTAACTATTTAAAGTAAACCCGATTCTTATCTGCATCTTTCCATACCTTCCTTAGAATTTTTCTTGATGTGTGATGTGATTTGGGATAAGTTATTTCACTTCACATGTTGGTTTTAATTTCATACCTAGATGAAATCTAAACATGTTCATGATGTTTGTAATAAATATTAGCAACATTTCTTTTTACCCTACCCTTCTTTTTACCTCTTTTTTTAATTAGATCACCTTAGTTTAATTATCATTGTAAATATCCATCTTATACTAGTTCTTAGATTAGTCCTTGATTATAATTCACTATTATTAGCATAGATAATCCATATTTTTCATAGATCTACTATTTGGCCACAGTGGTTCCCAACCTCCAACTAATATAAATATTGTGAAACAATCACTTATTTTACCTTTATTTCACCAATAGATAATATGATTATCACAACATAAAACTCATGCATTGAGTTCTTAGGAACTCTAAAATGAGAAGTGTTTCTTAAAAAAATTTGATCACCTATGGTACACATTTAGGCATCAATAGAAGGAGCTTCATTGGTTCTAAAAGGAGGAAAAGTGTCCATTTCAAAACTTTTGAATGGTATATTGCATAAAAACTAAAGGGTATGTGCCCTTGGGGTCATTATTTCAAGATTTTTGCATCAGACAAAATGTTTGACAATAAAATTATGAAGGGTCATTTTATAAAACTCAAAGGGTATGTGCCCTTCACAAAAAAATTTGAAAGATAATTCTATTAAGGAAAAGGTCACTTTCAAAAGATTTGTGAACAATTTGTTGTGAGAAAGATGTTTCAGGTCTTTTACATCAGATAAAATATCTAAAACAAAAATCCCAAAGGGTTAGTTTCAAAAAATAATAAGTTCAAAACAAATATGCTAAAGGGTAAGTACAAAGAGACCGAAGGGAGATTCTATCAAGCAAAATGCCTAATACAATAAGTCCATGGGGAAATTATTTCGAATAAATTATCCAAAATAAATATGTCAAAGGGTAGGTGCAAAGAGACCAAAGTGAAATTCTATCAAGCAAAATGTCTAATAGAATAAGTCCATAGAAAAATTATTTCAGACAAATTTTTCAAAACAAATATGCCAAAGGGTAAGTGTAAAAAGACTGAAGGGAAATTTTGTCAAGCAAAATGCCCAATTAAATAAGTCCAAGAGGAAATTATTTTAGACAAATTTTCCAAAACAAATATGTTGAAGCATATGTGTAAAGAGATCGAAGGGCAATTCTATTAGGCAAAATGCCTGATAGAATAAGTCCATGAGGAAATTGTTTCAGATAAATTTGTCTGAAATAATTGTCTTGACATAGATAACTCTAAAGGAATACTTTCAACATAGACCAATTTCATAAGTCCTAAAATAATTCCTAAACAAATTCCTAAAATTACTTGGAAAAGGTATCTAAAATATAAATCCAAAAGGGTAATTTTCTTTGGATAAAGCTCTAAAGGAAAAGCCAAAAAAGACATCCAAAATATAAAAGTTGACAGTTAGAAACATAACAAAAGGAATTTGTGTTTAGATTAGACCACATGAACAATAAAAGGTCCAAAAGGGGGACTAGAGACATAAAAGGGACTAAGCATGGATGTTAGACTAAGGTTTTGTTGTGTTTAAAAACATGAGTAAGCCTTAGGAAGTAAAAATAAACTAAGCCCATAGTATTATTTAAAATTTTCCCACGTAAAATTTCATGCTAGATTCAAATCAAGTACTAAAATTAAACTTAGACTAAGGGTTTAGATATTAAAATATGAATCTAACAAACCAATGGTTAGTAAAAAAATCAAGTTAACATTAAAATCATGAAACACAAGCATTTTTCATTTCAAGTAGACCTTATTGGACCTTCAATCTGAAACATGGAGATCCAATGTTAGAACTTTAGATAAGGGAAAACTAGAACCATGAACAAATATGCTAACCAAACCCAGTGTGGATGATCTTAAAATTTAAAAAAAAATATATCAATCATGTTAATGACACTTTAAGTGAATCTTCAATTTCAAGGTATAAATTTGCATAATTTGACACATAGGTCCCCACATGGACATCAAATGAAGGTTGTGTGAATGTCAAATTTAAGATAATAAATAGTCCTATGGACAAGTTTAAAATTGATGGTCATGCACCTGTTAAATATTTTTACATAGATATAAAATGATGGTCATGTAGACATCAAATTTAAGATAGCAAAAAGTCTTAGGGACATCCTTAAAATTGATGATCATGTGCCTGTCAAAGACGTTCACACAGACATCAAATGACAATCATGTGGATATCAAATCTAAGATAACAAAGATATCCAACAGTGAATAATCAATGTGTAATTTTCAACATAACTCAGAATAAATGTGGTAATGACATATGTCATAACTACATGGAACATACCTGAGATAACTAATGGCATTCAAATCCTAAGATCAAGATCAAAAACTTGAACTAGTCTATGCAAGGCTAATCTGATGATTTGAGATGAAGGGAGGATTTTAAAAGGCAATGGTCATTATGGGAACATTGAGGAGAATTTTTTCCATAAAATTGCCACAAAGATGCCACATAGGTGCTAGGATGATGCCACATAAGTAGAAAAGCAATAGGAACTAAAGATCTAGTAGACCGATGGTGAAAAATTTAATAGAAGTTCATGACCACATGAAATTTTTGAAATAGATTATCTATACACCAATTTATTAAAAGGAAAAGGTCATTTATTCTAGAATGAAATATAAAGGACACGCATCTTGTACACTTGTACAAATGTAATTGGATGATACTGACCAACATGTTGCCTTGTATATTATAAAAGGAGCATTCTCAATTATCAAAAAGGGAGGGAGTTCTTACAGCCAAATTACTTTGTAAACTAGGAAAAATTAATATAAGCAAGGAATTTTGAAAAGATTATCTAGTATTTACTTATGTTCATTATTATCATGGTTTCTCTCTCACTGTTTATTCTAATTTCTAGATTTGAATGGTTCTTATGAATTCTTGGTATGTGCATTTGATTAAAAAGTTGTTAACTTGTGTCAATGTTAGGTTAATTGAAAGTCTTTAGGTTCATTTTATTTTATTACTCTTCTTTCATTTGGTCCAATGTTGTTTTCTTATAGGGGTAAATATTTAAAGTGAACCTAGTTCTTATCTACATCTTTCCATACCTTCCTTAGAAGTTTGATTAATGTGTGATGTGATTTTGGCTAAGTTTTTTCACTTCACATGTTGGTTTTAAGTGCATACCTAGATAAAATCTAATATTTGTCATGATGTTTGGAATAAAGATCAGCAACATTTCTTTCTACCCTACCCTTCTTTTTCCCTCTTTTTTAAATCAGATCACCTTAGTTTATTTGTCATTATAAATATCTATTTTAGATTAGTTATTAGATTATCTTTTATTATAATTAACTATAATTAGCATAAATACACCATATTTTTCATATATCTTCTATTTGGCCATGGTGTCTCCTAAACACCAACTAATATAAATATTATGAAATAGTCACTTGTTTTACTTTTAGTCCACCAATAGATAACATGATTATCATAACTTGTAACTCATACATTAAGTTTTTAGGAACTCTAAAATGATAAGTGTTTATTAAATACTCTAGGCAATGTGGTACACATTTAGGCATCAATAGGAAGAGCTTTTTTAGTGTTATAAGGAGGGTTTTTAGTTATATCTTTGTGAATT
Source organism: Torreya grandis (assembly GCA_037957365.1). Lineage (NCBI taxonomy): Eukaryota > Viridiplantae > Streptophyta > Pinopsida > Cupressales > Taxaceae > Torreya > Torreya grandis. Next base: position 1,514,059 of record JARHVA010001858.1, read on the forward strand.
TATAGAATCTTTGCTAATTTTAGCATATTTTGATCAAAGATTGATGTATTCTTTGCATATTTGTGTTTACTTTAGCATATTTATGTAAAGATAATTAATCTTGGTGGTCATAAACCAATATTTATGTTTCCTTTAGCCAAATATTGATATTTTTTGAAGATCCATGCATTCGTGCAAAGGTAGTTCATGTTTTGTGTATTCCCCATGTTTAGGGTTAGTAATAGCATTTTTGTATAAAGATTTACTAGTTATTTGAAAATTTGAGTTTATTTGATCTTAGATATGTAAATATCCCTTTCATTCATCATTCTATATGTATATATTTGAGCGTATTTAGTTAAAGATAGTCATGTTTTACATGTATTTGTGAAAAATTATCTTAATGTATAAAATTAATCATTATACTTTGCAAAGATCAATTTGATGCATCATATTTTAAATAGGTTTCAAATTCACAAGCTATAATGTCCAAAGGTGAGGCTTAGGTGAGAAAAATGTATAAAGTCTCAAACACTTCACCAATTCAAGGTACTAATGTGTGCAAGGTATGGCTTATCTAGGTGGTTCTTCAATCAACATACCAATTATAGTACATGATCTTCCTCGAAACCTTGAAAGGTATTTTCCTTCTTTCATTCCTAATAATGTTATCATTGTTGAATAACATATTAATTCATTCAAGGCTACTTTGAGATTGTTAAATATAGTTCATGAATATGTAGCATGTAGATTGTTCCCATTCACTTTTAGAGATGTTGCATATGATTGGTTTCTTAACCTTGCATAAAATGACATTTCCAGTTAGGATGTTTTTAAAAATGTTTTCATTGATCAATTTGGAAAAATTAGTCCATGTGTTTTGTATCAACAGTTCACCATAATTAAAAGTGATATTAATGAAACCATTAGAGCCTTTAATGCCTGGTTTGAAAAAATGTTTAGTAGAACCATAGCCCCTTATAGACCCAATGAGGCTTTAGCCTTAGAAATTTATAAGGATTTTATAGATCTCATGACCTTCGTATTCCTCAAAAGGTCTCTTTCAATCATAAATACATTAACTTGGGCCTACTCTAAAGCTATGATCATTAATGACCAAATGCATCCCCAAAGTTAGATGGCATATTCCATGCCTAATGCCAATTCAAATTGGCCCATCATGAATGTCATTCCTAGTATAACTACTTTAACACTAGTTTAGAACTAGTTTCCCTTGAGTCATACATATCTTGGCCAAAACCTAGAGTTCCTAAATGGTGCTACTAGTGGACTTCATCCACAAAATCATGGAACTCTAATGCCCACAGTTAGTAGTAATGCTTCAATTCATGAGCCTAAGACACCAAAAATTCAAATGACTTAATATTAAAAATGGTCTAAAAACTAAGCATTGACTTTCTTCAATTATAAAAACAAGTGGGAAATAGTGGGGAAAATTATGACAAAGGTTACTCTTCTCAAAGGTTCAATAGGCCTCTAAATGGTTTTATTGATAATAACAATAATAGATCATCTAAAATCATACAAATGCATTTATGTGATATAAATTTAGCTGATCATTGTAATGTTTATGAAACCTCTAAAATTGTGCCTAATCAAGACTTTGTTGTAGAAATATATGGCTTTCCAAGAAATTTTGAATCCTTCATGCAAGCCTTTGATTTCCCATTTGAAGATGAAGATAAATGTGAAGATGAGCCAATCAAATAAGTTTCATCTGAGATGACTTGTAATTCTAAAGATGTAAAATAGATTACAATTATATACCATCAAGACATCGTCCTTAGAACATCTATAGATGAAGAAGAAGAGTTGCTAGAAATGGATATGGATCAAGTATAAGATGATCTTTCTTTAGAGGGTATCCAGAAAGATAACCCACGTAGATTTATTTTTGAGATGGATAATACTCTTAGAGAAGATGATCACTAACAAAGTCATACCATGATTTCTTAAATGGGATTAAAGAGCTAGAGATGGTAGATGATGGGATAGAAAAATTTATGGATGCTTCATCTAAGGTTTTCACCAATGATATAAAGTTTTTAGAAGATGATATTATGTTGGAGGTAATAAACCAAGATAAGTTGGAGCCTAATTAGATAGAATATCTACCTTTCTTCACCAAAAATGAAGATGAAGTGAGTGAAATAGATCAAAAACTATCATACAACTTCATCAAGAGGTCAAGATTATGGGACCAACATGGTTCTAATGGGAGTATAGATGAACTTCATTTAGTTGATTACGTTGAAGAAGCCTTTTGGGATGACTTAGAAGATTTTTGTGAAAATATTGGTAGTCCATGTCCACCTCAGGAAGAAACTAATGAAGACATCAGTTTAAGGATACTAATTGAGTTACCATTATTGAGTGAAGATGATATAAGCCAATATCTATCTATGGATAAAGTAGAACTAACACTCCTACTAAAAATTAGAATAATCTAGGAGGAATATGATTGGGTTTTTAAACCATATCTTCAATCTATATACTTGAGAATGCTAATAAGAGACCAAGACACATCACCTAGAAGACATAAGCATATAAGTGCTCCTATCTACAAGAAGAGGCCACTAAATAAAAGAAATATTGCTTCAAAGTTTTTTAATGACTAAATAACTTTCCATTTGATTTTGGAGGTAAGTAATTTATGTAGTTAGTGTAGGGCTTAATTTAGTTTCTTTCATGTTCTTTATGTCTTGCTTTTTCCCTTCTTATCCCTTGTTTGTATATAGTGCCTATTTATATTTGTTTTTTTTCTCTTGCTTTATTCCTTGCTTTTAAATAAGTCTTTGTGGACAATTCCTAGCTCAAGTTTTATCTATATTTATTAAGAGACTTCATAGTTCAAAAATGTAGGTATGACTTCTCAACTTTGGTTGATCATGGATTATTGAAATTGGAGCTTGATATTATAGTTTAGAGAAGATAGCAAAGACTAATGGATAAGTTAATTTCTCCTTAATATTTCAAATCTTATTCTAATCTAAGCTTGGTTTTAAGAATGATTTCACATGTGGGATGAAATCTTAAACTATTAGGACACAATCATGATCACACTTAAAAAACATTAATTGTCTAAGACAAAGTTTACAACCAAGGATGGTTATTTGAAAATCAAACACTTAACCAAATCCCTAAACTTGGCTAACCTGGTTCCCAACCTTTGATAGAAATCCAAAAATAATATAAAATAAAAAATTAAGAGATTATTTCAAAATCAAAAGCTTTCTAAGCAGAGGTGATTCTGGTAATCTCCATTAGGGATATGGACACATGGTTGGTAGTGGAGAAAGGCCTTCAGTGGAACCAAAGGCATCTATTTTGTGGCTATGGATACTTGGATGGCATTATATTAATGCCCAAGAATTCTTTGAGATAAAACATGATTTTTAATGAATATTCAAACATGGTAAAATTCAATGTTAATGGTTAAAGTCATGAACCTAAAATTTATTCACTAAATCCTTTGGCAATCAGTAAGTGGAATCAAAACACACACATCATGACTATCCTAATTATGCATATGTAAGGATTGTTCAACCATAAATTGATCTAAATAATGGAGATTGATCAAGTGGAATAACTAAATTAATTATTAGTTTGAACCAAAGACTCTGAATTCTAACATATTTCTATGTTTCCCCCAGAAATCACCATTTGTTTAGGTCAACATACCCCCATTTCTAAAAAAAGGGACCCATGTGTTAAATTTTGAAAATTTGTACCCTTAAATTGAATATTTACTTGATCAGAGTGTCATTAACATGATTTCATATTATTATTTTTATTTGAAGATCATCCACATCAGGTTTGGTTATCATATTTGTTCATGGTTTTGGTTTTCCCTTATCTAAAGTACTAACATTGGATCTTTGTGTTTCAAGTTGTAGGTTTAATAATGTCTACTTAAAGTGAACAATGATTAATTTCATGATTTTAATGTTAACTTGATTCTTTACTAACCTTTGGTTTGTTAGATTCATATTTGAATAACTAAACCCTTAATCTAAGTTTAATCTTAGTACTTGATTTGAATCTGGCAGGAACTTTTAAGTGGGAACATTTTAAATAAGGCTATGGGCTTATTTTATTTTTATTTCCTAAGGCTTATTCATGTTTTTAAACACAACCAAACTTTAGTCTAATATCCATGCTTAGTCCCTTTTATATCCCCATCCCCCCTTTTAGACCTTTCTATTGTTCATGTGGTCTAATCTAAACATAAAGTCTTTTTGTTATGTTTCTAATGGTTGGGTTTTATCTTTCAGACATGTATTTTTAGGATTTTCCTTTGGATATTTGTCTAAAATGAATTACCCTTTAGGGTTTATATTTTAGATACTTTGTCTACTTACTTTCAAGCTTTTGTTCAGTAATTCTTTTAGGACTTATGCAATTGGTCTATGTCAAAAGTATTCCTTCAGAGTTATCTATGTCAGGACAAATGTTTTGAACAAATTTATTTGAAATAATTTCCCCATGGACTTATTATATTGGGAATTTTTCCTGATAGAATTTCCCTTTGGTATATTTTTACTTACCCTTTGGCATATTTGTTTCAGATAATTTATTCAAAATAATTTCCCCATACAATTATTTTATTGGGCATTTTGCCCAAAAAAATTTCCCTTCGGTCTCTTTGTACTTACCCTTAGGCATTTTTTTTTGGATAATTTATCTAAAATAATTTCCCTATGGACTTATTCTATTAGGCATTTTTCCTAACAGAATTACCCTTTGGTCTCTTTATACTTACCCTTCATCATATTGGTTTTGAATGATTTGTCCAAAATAATTTCCTTGCAGACTTATTCTATCATGCATTTTGCCCTGGATAATTTCCCTTTATTCTCTTTATACTTACCCTTTGGCATATTTTTTTTGGACTTATTCTTTTTTGAAAGTGACCCTTTGGGCTTTTTGTTTTGAAATTTTTATCTAACGCAAAATGCCCAAAACATCTTTCTCACAACAAATTATATGTAACTCTTTTGAAAGTGATTTTTGCCTTAATATAATTATCCTTCATACTTTTTATGAATGGAATATACCCTTTGGGTTTTCTAAAATACCCCTTCAGACTTTTGTCATTAGACATTTTATCTGACATAAAAAAGCCTGAAACAATGACCCCAAAGACACATACCCTTCAGCCTTTATGCAATTTACCCTTTGAAATTTTTGAAATGGATACTTACCCTCTAGAATTGCCCTTTAGAACTTTTTAAAGTTCCCTTTAGGACTTTTATCCTAGGCAAATGCCCTATCAAATGACTCTTTAGGAGGATTGTTTTGAACATTTTATCCAAAATATTTCCCCAATGTAAAAGGCCTAAAATAATTCCCCACTACCAAGTCCCTTTGAATTCATGAGTTCACTTTAATGTATTGAACCTTAGCTTAAGATTTAAATTAAATTTATATTGCTCCTAGACTTGAATTAAACATTTTGCATCTTTATAGGATTTATGGTCCATGTTTTCCTAGATATAATTGATTGAATAATACGAGATGACCAAGTGGAATACACAAGATCAAGAATGAACCTAGAAATTATAAGTGACTAGCCTAGTAAATAGTCCCAATAATGTTATCAAAATTCATGGTCATGTGCCTGTCAAATAAGTTCATGTGAACACCAAATGACAGTTTTGTAGATGTCAAATTTAAGATAGAAAATAATCCTGGGGATGTACTTAAAATTGATGATCATGTACCCATCAAAGACATTAACATAAACTTAAAATTATGGTCATACAGACATCAAATTTAACATATCAAAAATTCCTAGGGATGTGATTAAAATTTATGGTCATGCACCCATCAAATATGTTCATGTGGACATAAAATGATGGTCATGTAGACATCAAATTTAAGATAGCAAAGACATCCAATGATGTGTAATTGATGTGGACTTTTCATCACAACTCATAATAAACATGTTAATGACACATGTCATAATCATGTGGAGCATATCTGAGATAACTAATGGAGATCAAATCTTAGGATCAAGATCAATGGCCTATGCTAGTCTGTGTAAGGCTAATCTAATAGTGTGAGATAAAGGGAGAATTTTAAAAGTTAACAGTCATTATGTGAATATTGACAAGTAGTTTTGTTATAAAAGTATCACAAGGATGCCACATAGGTGTCAAGATGATGCCATATAAGTATAAAAGTAACTATAACTATAGATGTAATGGACTACTAGTGAGAAATTTAATAAAAGTTCACAACTATGTGTAATTTGTGAAACATATTATCTATAGACCAGTCTATTAAAAGGTAAAGGTCATTTATTCTATAACACAATAGAAAGGACACCTATCCTATACACTTATACAAATATAATTGGATGAGACTAACTGACATGTTTCCTTGTATCTAATAAAATAAGAATTATCAATTGTCAAAAAGGAAGGGAGTTCTTAGATCCAAATTACTTTGTAAATGAGGAGCAATTAATATAAGCAAAGAATTTTATAAAGATTGTCCAGTGTTTTCTTGTGTTCATTATTATCATGGATTCTCTCTCACTTGTTATTATGATATCTAGATTTGAATGGTTTTTATGAATTCTTGGTGTACACATTTTATTGTATATTTGTTAACTTATGCCAATGTTAGGTTGACTAAAAGTCCTTAGGTTCATTTCATTTTCTTACTCTTCTTGCATTTGGGCCAATGTTGTTTTCTTAGAGGGATAAATACTTAAAGTGAACCTGGTTTTTATCTACATCTTTCCATAGCTTCCTTACAAGTCTTACTAATGTGTGATGTGATTTGGGCTAAGTTTTTTCACTTCACGTGTTGGTTTTAAGTGTATACCTAGATGAAATTTGAACTTTGTCATGATGTTTACAATAAAGATCAAAAACCTTTCTTTCTACCCTACCCTTATTTTTGCCTCGTTGTTTAATTAGATCGCCTTAGTTTAATTGTCATTGTAAATATCTATCTTATATTAGTTCTTATATTATTTGTTTATCATAATTCACTATTCTTAGCATATATACTCTATATTTTGCATAGATCTACTATTTAGCCATGATGGCTCCCAACCACCAATTAATATAAATATTGTGAAATAGTCACTTGTTCTACCTCTATTCCACCAATAGATAAAAATATTATCTAAACCTGTAACTCATGCATTGATTTCTTAGGAACTCTAAAATGAGAAGTGTTTCATAAACACTCTAGGTACCTATGGTACACATTTAGGCATCAACAAGAGGTCTAGTTGTGCTATATATTTTTAGATTATTTACGAGCACCTCATACTCCTCCATCTCTCACTTTAAGATATCAAAATAACTATAAAATTATATGTAGTTAATTTTATCATGTTCGTATGTGTTTTTCACCCTACACTAGTTTGGGAGGGCTATCTCATAGATGTTAATATTAGATAGCTTCTTAGGAAATGGATCTGGTTGATTATTGTTGTGATTATAAGATCTATTGTTCCTTTGTTAGTTAATTTTTCTATTGGATCTCTCACCATTATTATTTCTAGTTTATTTATGAAGACCTCATAATTCATTGCTCAACCTTTGTACCATAGGTTAGATATCAACCAACTCATTCTTGGTAGACCCTTGGGGTATGATTTGAACATTGTTCATAGAGGGAAGAAGTGACTAACCATGGGATTTAGGCAATAATTTTATGTTTATTTGGCTAAGGAAACTTAAGTGTTGGTTGGGTGTAACATGAATCAATAGAAGTTGGTTTCTCATTATCATGGGTTGGAACATCAAGAAATTTTGGTTCATATTGGGGATGATGTATAAGGTAGGCAAGCTTGGAAATGTAAGTGGAATGGGTGCTAGAATTTAGACTTAAGGGTTAATCTGTATATCCACCTTAATTTATATTATATTAATCTAGGGTCATATCTATTATCAAGGTAACCAATCTTAGAAATATGGTCATTCATGGGTCTAGGGAATTCTTATACATTTTGAGTGCTAGTTGAGCATTGGGTTGATAAAACACATTGACCTAGCTATACATATTTTATAATCTGGCATTAAAGTTTCTTATGGGATCATTTGGTTCCATATTAATATAGGTTAATTTTTTATATGAAACTAGGATCAATAACTTACCTAAACTAAGCCAAGAAGGTGTTAAATTATTCCCATCCTATGATAGATTCTATAATAATATTGAGGAACCAATCATAGGATGTATCCATCAAAGTGAAAGTAAATATCCTAAAATCCACATCCTTATGCTTGAAATTCAATATTGTGAGGGATATTTTATATGAATTCACATTTTCTTCACCATTTCATCCCACACTAGGCATAAACCATAAAAGGTACCTCTCTGGGTTTCTATGAAGGTCATGGATGACTCCAAGAACATTGATAATTGTCCCAACTAACTAGACCATATGGATATCCATTAGGGGTGTTCTATTTGGGGTATATTGATAAGATGAACTAGTGGAAATAATTTTAGGACTCAATCTACTTATACCAAGCTAGGCTCTCTTATAGAACTGCAAAGGTGAGATAATCAATCTACCTTGTACAGATCTAGATCTGGTGATCCACATAGTAGTATCTAGATTATTCAAGGGTAGATTAGTGAGATAATATTTATTAATCAAGAGGATCCTTCATTGTAGTTCTATTTTTTGTCTAGTCTAAAATCCTACTCCAATTATGTGTTTGGAGTGAACTTTGGGGAAATAAGGGACATTTGTCCTCCAATTTTAGGATTGTTTAGAAATAGACCTAGGGCATGGTATATAGGTATTGGGATCCATGGTATATCTTTATTTAAATGAGTCTTTGAGTTTTTAGTGCTACCATTAGGGATCTAATACACATCCCAATAAAGAAGTTCCAACCCTCACTTATTTCAACCAATCCCAATCTCAAACATTGTTGAGATTTATTTAATCAATTTATAAGTAAAGGGGATGGACCCATTTAATTCTTAAAACAAATTTAAAAAATGGGATTGAGTAAAGTAGGGTAAACAAGGATATTTTTAATCTTGAGAGGATGTTAATGATTAAAGAACCAAGCTATGTGCCCAACCATAGTTATACCACTATGTGTTGAGTTTCACAAGGGGCTCAAACTCATCATCACATGGGGTAAGAGTATAAGCCAAAAATAGAAGGCAATTCTTTATTTTTAAACTATTCATTAAATATGAACACACATAAAATATTGTAAAAAATTACACATAGAACATTCATAAATGATCAGTAGTTTTGTGCCAATAGATTAATGAGTGTTACAAAGGAAACAACAAGAATTCATAAATGAATTATAATTATGAAGTACATTCTAATTATTACATTCATTGTCATTAATATATCACATTATCAATTCTTTAACATAAGCATTTATTCAAGAGATATAAGACAATATACCACACTCATAGATAAACAAACTAATTGATAGAAAGTAAGAAATTAGCATTCATTCCAACAGAGTTTCTTTACATAAAAATGGTGAAATTTTACAAAGATAAAGTATTATAAGAGATATAGATATGGATGGGGCTCACCCACAACTAATAACATATTATAATCCTTGGCCATGATATCTACCCAAGGTTTTTACAGCTATAATGACTCAAAATAAAGATTCCCCACTCCTCAAAAATGACACGGTCCACTCAAGTGATACACTAAGGATTAAGAGAAGAACCACCACCTAATTGTCTAGGTTTTTCCTCCTTGACTACTAATGCAGTTACCACCAATTTGAAATCTTGGTATAACTTATTTATGTTTATAGGGGATAACTAATGATGACCTTAGATTGAGATATCAACTACTCATGAGCCTTGAGTGAGGATTCTAAAGATATCTTGACCTAAAACACCTAGATAATGCTAGATGTAGATTGGGTGGCTAACTCTAGAATCAATTTTTCCCCATGATTATTAGCATTAACCAACCTTATGTGAATGACTTGATCAAATTGATCTAACTGTGCACCAAATTCCTCCTTATCAATCAAGGTATTATCGAAGAGAAAAATCACTATGATGTTGACCTATCGGAAGTAGGCCAATATTTTTTTTCTTTTATAGGGTATAAATCACCACTTGATTTGTTGACAACCACTTCTCTATATATATTCTCATATTCCCAACATAATTTTGATAGATGCCTAAGTCTAACAAAGGCAATAATTTAAACTCTAGGAACTTGTTTCAACTTATTAGCACCATGATCTTCCTGTCCATTTTGAATATTCAATCTAAATAATCCTAAGTGGGCAATAAGTGATGTTTACATATACAAAAGGCCTAGGTGACCTTCCTAAGAGATTTGAACAAATATATCAAAGCATCATCCACCTTTCTAACCAAACTTATAGGAAATGCTCTCTTCACATGTGAATCAATTAATTGAACCTACTCCTTCATGTCTTCCATGATTTTTTTAGTTGTCATGAGTATCTTAGAGCATGGAAATTGGGTCCTCAACCACTTTATTTGTCATACTAGATTTCCTCACATTAATGAGGGAGAAGAGGTCATGTTTGGTTTTACATATCATTGAGTATCCCTATTGAGTTAATATGTGTGTAATAATACTCATCATATTCTCATAATCCATTTTGAACTTCCATTAGATCTCCAAGTCACCTTGTAGGATCATATCTAGTCCTTATGATCCTGAGGGTGTTAGGGATCTGAAACAACTTAGTTCAATAATAATTCCCATGGTAAAAGAGGATGAATGTAAGGGCCTAAGAGGAGTATTAATGGAAGAAGATGATGGAATAGAGGAAAATAGATATGGAGGAGGAGGAGGCATGGATGTCAAATGGGGAAGGACAAATAGGAAAGCCCATAGGAACATATGGGTATGTCATTGACTTTGGGTCAAATTGACTTATGGATTAATGGTACCAAGAAGAGGGGTGTTCAATAGGAATGAATAAATTGGATGGCTAAATATAAATCCTTTAGAACTTGGGATGATGAAATAATAAGACTTAGGAAGGACAATAGGATCAACTATGGACTAAGTAGAAGGATGATATGGAATTATCTTCTATTTCTTTTTCTTGGGCCTTTTGCCCAGATTATCTTGTGTCATAATAGTTGAAGGGACTGTGGTGGTGGTGATGGTAAGACTTGATTAGGGAAATTATAGATTAACCTTAGGTGTCATAGAGGTGGTTGGAGATGACTAAACTACACACATTAGTACACTTGTTATTAAGTTCACCATCAAAACCATTAAAGTGAGATCACTTGGAGGTGCTTGAAAATGATGAGGGATAAAAGGAGGTTCCACTATGGGAGACAATATTATCACTAGTAATGTAAATCCAATAACTATTAGGATTTGAGTTGATGTAGGTATTATAGTAGCTGCCTTCTATGTACTAAACACTAGGGGTGTCGATGGATAGGAAATAGAATCCCCTAAAGACTAAAAGAAAGACATAGGGATTAATACATATGGAATTTGAAGAGTAGATGTAAATTTATATGTGGGGATGGTTTACATGGATGAATCCAAAGGTACCTAAATTATTTTTAGAGAGGATGTAATGGGGAATAAGGTAGGGATAACCTAAGTGATCTCTATATGGATATGGAAACCAATGGGTTTCCCACTAGGCTATTGAGTGATGGAGGTAGTGGGGGAATTAATACGCATAGTTACATGTGGTTAGTCATGATTCATAATTAAATCAAGGATGTTATTAACATCAAACTATATTACTTTCACAATTTTTGGTTGAGTATCCTAAATCATAGGATGTGGTGGAGTTAGAGTAAAGGATAGGGGAGGCAAAAATCATGTAGGATAAAGATATGGGACCCCCTATATTATTCTCATCACAATTTGAGGAATAGTCACTTGAACATATCCCCTAGCCTTAGTTGGTGTAGGTGAAGTGGGGCTACTCTGAGTGGATGGCCCAAGTTGGACCACGTTCCCTTTCTTCTTCACCTTAAGCCTAGACAACACCTCCTTATCATTAACATGGTTAAAGTGAATATCACCATTACTGTGGGGCACATGGTTGTAGTTGATGTTGAGGTGATACTATTACTTCTCATTTCTATCTCTGATGACACCATGGGCATCCTTTTCATGATGCTCTACTTTTTTTAGGCATAAAAATCCATACCCACCACCATATTTTACAATGTTGGTAGACTCTTATACAAATGTTGGTAGATGATGATGGGGAATTATTGCCATATATATTTTATAAAATTACATTCGTTGCCCATAAGGGTCTAATATTTGGATGTTAAAGGTTTAAACATAATGGTGACATAAATGGCATCCCTTTGGTAACTCATCATGTATAATTCACCACCATCCTAGGCTTCCTTGACATGGTGAAATAGATGAAATTTGGCAGTGATCTCAATTTTTAAGATCTCCTCTCCTTTAAGGATGATACTAAATAAGGGCACATATATAAGATTGATGTGCACATGAACACTTTACCTAAACACGTGATTTAGTAAGATCATCCCTATTTTAACCTCTTCTTAAAAGGTGTAGATATTGTAGGATTCAACATCTTCTTGTTGACCCACTTTGAACTAAGTTCAACCTCCCAATCCTACAAAACCTCATATATCTTTTAGGTATTTTCCCATTCATATACAATTGTCTTGTTATAGGCAACCATGTAATCTAGGATATTGTAATATTATTTGAGCATAGATTAATAAATATTCACAATCCTATATTTGGACCCTATAATGTACACTACATCTTGGTAAATGTCTTGCACTCATTTTGAAGTGAAAAGCATATTTATGAAGAGATAAAAACATGGGGAGACCTCTAGTTTGGTCATGGCCTTGTGCAACCCATACCTTTTGTATGTTGTAAGGGCATCTAGGAACTTAGCTTCATATTCATCATCATTATAGGTAGATCTAGGCATATATTCAATTACTTTGAACATCTCATTATATTTCTTAAAGTGACTCAAATATATGGGGAATGTGGTATCCCTATACTCATGCTCATGCCTAGGGTTAGAGGATGAATTATCCATGGAAAAAAAGATTAATATACATAGTAATGAAATCTTAGTAAATAAGGCATAGAGGGCACATGAATGAGCTTAAAATGAGGAGACAAACTTTGGGAAATTTAGATCAATAATGGTACACCAGTTCACCTTTAGTCACTTATAGGTATACATAAATATCTTTTGCATTAATGGCATTTGGTGCCCACATTGTGCAAATTCAAAATTATGTTGGTGGCATCATCTACTCAGGGATTCCTATATTTTGGAATTAATTTAGGGATTTCAAACATATATTCCCCACTCAGATTTGGTGATTATAATGGGATGTTTTAAACTTTCCAATTGGGGCCCAACTTCCCATTTAATTAATGTGATTAGTGTGGTAGACACATGGTTATCTTTCTCCTATGGAATCTAAGGTGGATTTATCTTTCACCACTTTTATGTCACTAATTGGTTCTATTTGTAATGGATACCCCCTAAATGTGGTAGAGAGATACCATTTTACATGTTCAAGATCCAAAACTAGCCACTTAGAGTAGTAGGGTGGCATGTGGTGCACTCTGATTGGCTATTTATTCTAATTATATTTAATTCTAAATACATTATGGCCTCTTTCAAATTCTCTATGATATGTGAATCCATTCCACATGGCATGGTATTATTGGTTAGGTTTTCCCAAGATCTAACATCTGTTATAAGTCTAGGAGATAGACACATTTAATAGGTTCCACATGCTGCTCTTCCATTCATCAATATATCTTGGGGTTTGACACCTCTGATAGGTTTGGGAGACTAACACATATGACAGCTTCTTTGTGAAACTTTTCCATTCATTGGAATATCCCAATATCTCACACATCTGATTGGTCTAAGATACTAACACAACTGATAGGTTCCATGTGGTGTTTCTACATTCATTAAGATTTATTGGGTTTTAACACCTATGACAAGTTTGAGACACTCACACATCTAATAGGTTCCATGTGGAATTTATTCATTCATTTGGGTCTCCTATGAGATTTAGTGAAACATTACTAAGTTAAAAAATAACAACATAATCAATTAAAATCTCATTTATCTATCATTAAATATTTATGAAACATTGAGTAGGACTCCATAAGATTGATGCTCCAAGAAAATAAGCATGAGTCCCATTATATGAGAAAACATAGTTAATGCATGAAAATTCATATGTATGAAAATCCTTATTTATTTTAGATTCATGAAGCACTATATTTTATTTAGACTCAAAATACTATAGGGATATTTAACAAAGACCAACTTGTCAACATAAATATCACAAAACATTCAATAGATCAAGGTACAATAGAGGTTCAAGGTTCCACAAGGTCTAAGGCCAATTGAAAATGGATTAAATATTTAAGAGAAATTTGATCTAATAATTTCTAGAGGGTCCCCCACTTCTTAAAATAAGGGGTAAGTTTTGTCCACAACAATACCCATGTTAAGATTTATACCCTTTAATTATTAAAGAGCTCAATTATTTATAGGGACATGTTATATGAGGCATTATTTGGGACAAATCTCCTTAATAATTAAAAAACTAAATATTTTTCCTCTATTTTTAATGTATTAAAGGATAAAAAATAATTCATGTTATTTTAAAGGAGTACATACCTACCAAACATATAATAGAGAAAAACATTCCATTATTCATTTAGGTAAAAATACAAAATAAATTACTCAAACATGTGTTGATAGATAATGGGCTAGGAATTAATATTTGAAATTTTAATTTATAAAAAATTAGATGTCAATACGGATACTTTTCAAATTATATCAAATCCTAAGAGTATTCAATAAAATTAAACATTAGGTACCTGGATCAATATAATTGTATGTGGCAGTAGTACCCAAGACATTATCTACTCTATTTCAGGTCATACCTAATCATCTACACTATAATTCAATTGTGGATTGACCTTGGATGCATGATATGTAAGTATTGAAATATACATTATAAAAATGTGTGAACTTCATGCATGATGAATATTTGTGTACATTCTTTGTAGATAATAGTCCCTTCAAATATTTAGAAATGACATAATCTAAAAATGAGGGTATTTCTCAATTAGATTTTATGCATTATTCTTCTGTTCCTTCATAAAAACCTATCCCATTATCTAAATTAAATACATATGAGGTTAGAGAGTCAAGTAAAATAAATTAAATGGATGAATGAATATACAAATAAAGCACCACAAGTTAATATAGGTAAAAATAAATAATTTAAATTCTTCCCTTGGTCAATTTAGAAAATTTAAATATTTATAGTTATATATTATTAATAAAGTGATGATGATGATGATGATGATGATGATGATGATGATGATGATGATGATGATGATGATGATGATGATGATGATGATGATGATGATGATGATGATGATGATGATGATGATGATGATGATGATGATGATGATGATATGCAAGATAATATAGATGATTTTTTCGATAAGTTAAATTTCAATCCTATTGTTTTAGATGAGTACTTTTATCATAACATGTTTACACTTATTTGTCTTGGAGAGTATCAGGATAATTCATATACAAAGAACATTAATAATTTAAAAATTAATTTCATGACCACACCTACCTAGTACTTTGATTATGACTATTCTTGAGACTATTTTGATCTATAGACATTTTACTAGGGACATTATGGAGGATTCTAGAATATTTAATATTTTTAGACTAATTTTTAATCATTAATGCAACATTATTTATACACTTGTTTATTATTGATATATTATCAAATATTTTTTATGTCTATTTTCTATCTTGGATGCAAATGCTACCTTAGATGGGATAGGATGTCCTAAAAGCTAATGTGTAATGGTTAAAATTTAGTATGTAGGTAATGATAATAGAATGATGCAATTATGGTCAAACCCAAACCTTTTTACTTGTTAATATTTAATTTCATGTTATATTGGCAAATATTTTGAAATAATTTGTTTGGTTGTTTACTTTTATCATTATGTTTATCATATTTTTCTTTTTTGTTGGCATTTTGAGAAACCAATTATCAATGCACAAATAAAATGAATGTTCTGCCATCAATGAGACAAGATGAATTGAATCAGATGAAGTTGGCATCTATGAACATTTTAAATGGATGTTCAAGGTCATAATAACTTTTATAGTTTTAATAAATCTATGTTATAAGATCAGTTCCATATCTGAATGGACATTATAATTGATATTTGTTGAAAATATCCAATGCCCAAGTTATAACCTTGAGTGTCCCTTAATGGATTGGGGTATTTAAATAAATCTATGTAGTTCTTAAAATAAATAAGGTATATGCATATTTTTATGTTATAGTCCATAAATGGGACTAGACCATAAATATTATATGGCCATGGCATTTTTTTAATTATTAAAATAGACCATAAGTCACAAGGACTTAGGTCAATGTCATTTTAATAATAATGGTTGATTATCCCAACCATGAAGTAACTCAGTTGTTGACTTTGGATTGTAATACTTGATTAAGGTTTTCAATTGTTAATCCACTTGATTATCTTTGTGGACATTGCATGGAAGTTTTAGGATGCATGTAACGGGTTGATGGTTTCAAACTTGACTCCATCAATGCAAAATAATTTATAGAGATCTGAAGTAAAATTCAAGTGGAAGTTCCACTTGGTAGAATTGGATTTACAATTTTTGGAACTAAAAATGAAAGATGTGATGAAATGTTTAAAAATAAATAATGGAAATAATAAATAAAAGGAATTTAGTTGGAGAAAGTGATATGGAAAATGGGTAAAGCATGAAAAAGAGTGCAACTAACTGAGCCTTATTTGGTAATGTATTGTGGTTAAAACAATAAAGTGGGAAATGATTTTTATTTTAAGTAATAATTCTTTATTAGTTCTTGTATTTCTTAAATGCACTCTTGTTTAAGGTTTCAAATCATGAATAGGATCTTGTATATACCTAAACTATTCCATTACTTGGAATGTAGTCAATAAAACCCTATTAGGTAAGACTATGAGTTCCACCTTACCCTTAGATGGCATATAGGTGAATTGAAAAAGAAAAATGATTTTTTATTTTATTTTATTGATATTTGTTTATTTTTTTGAATAAGTGCTTTATGTGTTTGGACTTGGACCTTGGGATGTTCTTATGGAATCTTGAGTTTTATTGAAAAGGGTCATTTCAATTGAATACTATTTTGTTATTATAATGGTAGGATTTAGGAATTTAGGGTTTGGGTGATGTAATTTGATTTGAGTTATTTTTTTGGTCTATAAACCTAAAATAAAGACCTATCTCCTATTACATCATTCTATTAAAACTACCTAGATCCTTCATGTTTGTCATTGGGTGTCTATTTGCACCTCCAAGCTATGGTTGGGGTGGGTAGGGATAACCCACTGATGGATGGGCTCATTTGATGAATGGACAAGATATTTTTATATAAAAGATTATTTTTAGAAAATGGACTTAGCTAGAAGATATCTCTTCATGCATTCAAATTTTTCATTAGCACTTTATTTTTTAAATGTCTTGATAAATCAAATTCTAGGTTATAAAGAGTTCTTGTTACTTGGTTAAGATGTAAATATTGTAGTCTTATTTCAAATAAATTAATATTATATTTGAATCTATATAGTGTTGGGATAAATAATGGAAGCACATAATTGATTACCAAATACAAGCAACTTAATATGCGAAATTAACTAGAATACACAAGTAACTAGAATTCAGAAATAACACAGAATATGAGAGACAATACACAACTTGTATTAAAACTCTTCTAGAAGGAAATACAATAAATAAGGCTGCCACAGTTCTTCTTCCTTACACACCTCTAGGGCTCCCACACCTCTAGGGCATAAATAGTAAATCTTCCCTCAAAGCTCTCTCTCTCCTAGGTCCCAACACCCAACTCAAACACAGAGTTGGTGTTCACCTCCAACCAGCCAGTATCCACTACTGCTAGTACACCTGTTCTCCACACACTCCACAAGTGCTCCACACACTCCAAGTATACAAACCTACTTCAATTAGATCTCCCCTGAACTCACAACAACTTGTACCTAAATCTGATCTTACTTATGGAAGGATCTTCCTTGCATTCCTCTTTTTTTTATCTGAGTACACACTGTACTCTAAGTAGATCCTACCTGATCCTACTCCCTGTTGTGTTGCTATCCTATCTAATCTTACACACCTACAAATCAATCTAGTTTTGCACACCTGTGGACCTTGACCTTACACACACATACACCTGCAGATCAATGATCTTACTTACCATGTAGATCTCCTATCGTAGCCATGCTCACCTGATGACCAAGATCATACATACATGAAGAACCCTACTGACTCTCCAATCCAACACCCACAATTGGTACTGTGGCACTAGGAGGAACACACCATGCTCACCTCACACATAGAAGGAGCTTATATTATTTCTCTCTTACTCTCTAGCACAAGTTTCCAATACAACCAATGAGTCTCTTACATAGATCTCATGTAAACAATAATTAGACACCTAATTACAATAATTAGATCCATAACTTTTAGTCTAAATTTGGCTCTTGACATGAAAATACTTGGTTCATTAACTAACTACCTATAACATTCATAGCTCAAACCACACAGGTGACCGACGTCGATCCCTATCTGCCTGGGTGGTGCCGACACCGGCCAACTTCTGACCAACGTTGGTTGCCTCCTATCTCTTCCCTGCTGACATCGATTGGCCTAACCGATGCCGATGATAGTAACACTCAGCAACCTTCTTGAAACCTCCTCCTCTATTTGCATTAGTGAAGCTTTTAACTCCACAACCTAACAATCTCCCACTTAGAGATAAACAACTGCACTGTACCTGTACCTATACTCTGTCTAATCTATTTCCTAGCTTGTATCCCTCTTCAAGCTCAACCCTAAAGACCACCCACCACACAACCTATGGTGCACCTCCTATCATCTAAGTACCCTACCACATCCAAACCTACAAACCCATGTAGTGAAGTCCTGACCCTACATGTATACCTACTATTGGTCCCTCTCAAATACTTGAGAACCCACTTCCCCGAATTGGCTCCTAACTCTCTGACAACACCCACTGCTTGGGCAAACTTAGGTCTATACCAGACCTCATGTTATTTTGGACACTAAACTGTCTATCCCTTAGTGTGCTCTGGCTCTACATCCTAAACCTTGCCAACACCTGATTCACATCAACTCCCACTAGAGACAAAATCAACCTGTGATCTCCCATGTCTCCCATGCCAAAGAATTTCACTGCTCCAAATTCTTCATAGCAAACCACTGAACTAATCTTACCCTTAGCTCAACAAAATCTTGTATGTACAAACTTGCTAGCAAACATACCATCCACATACAGTAATCAGATAATGTTGTGACCATCATCCACCTGGTAAGACAAACCATAGTAGTTACCCTGATATTGACTAAAGTCATGCTTTGTCATCCACCTGTCAAAACTTGTACCATTATCCTACAGCTTCCTCAAGACCATATGACCTGGTCTTCCATCTCACATGTATGTTCTCTCTAGTCTTCAACTAAGGTATCCATTTGTCTCTGTGCTTTCATACCGGCTGGCAACCCTACCAAATCTCCTACTTGGTTCTGCTTCATATTCCTGCCATGCTCCCACTATTTCCTAGATCCTTCTTGCTCTACAGTCAGTAACTAGTATAAAGAAGAGGAACAATGAATTTGAGGCTTACTTACCACCTTCAATCCTCCATATGGGCATTTGAGACTCCTTGACAGCTTGTTGTCCACCAAAATTTGTTACAGTGACCGACCTCGGTCACCACACAGTTTGCATCCAACTGACATTAGTTCTAATGCACCTGTCTTGACTACCAACCCTATCAACGTCAGTATCCTCCTGCTATCAATGTTAGTCCTCTTGACTAACGTCAATCTTACATACTACTGACGTCAATTTCCCTGACCGACACTAGTACCTGTGTTCGCCTGTGAGTGATGACTTTTTACTCGTGAGGTCCTTTGAATCAAAACACATGTCCAAACTGCCCTACATAGAAGTATCCAACCCCATCCACTGGTCTCTATCTACCATCTCCTCCATAAACACCAAGGCTTTCTAGTTCTTAAGCCTGTCAAATATATCAATCTTCCTCTTAAGAACATGCATCTCCTTCTTGCTCATGTGACCAAGCCTACAAAGCCATGTCTTCGCAACAGAAGAAGAATCAGTAATATAAACAAGTAGATAAAGAGTACTTATTTTCTTACCACCAGCTAATTCAAGTGCATCTACTGTGAGAGTTCTTATGCATCTCTCATCACCCAACTTTTTTGAAGAAATTAGCCACATCTCCAAACCTGGGACCTGCATGACCTCCTTCAACACCCATGTGTTGGCCACCTACAATTTTAGCTTCACTTCCCCTTTGCCAATTCTTTGATAAGGCTCACCAGCTCCTCTCCCTGGGGCTGCATGGAAAGAGGCAATGAAATCTATTAACCAAGATTCAACTTTATCCAAGAAACCTCCCAAAGCATCTTTGCAACAACACCTACAACATCTGCATCTTCAGTTCCTTCATGCTGATCTACTACCAACCAACAATATTCTTTTACCTGCTCTTTCTTTCCATAGGACCATAAGTGACCATCTATGCTTTTCATCTCCTCCATTCTTAGCTTACTTTCTTCTGCCATTGCTTTACTCCCACTCAATCAGAAACCCCTGAGAGTGACCTATAACCAAACACAAAACCTGCTCCCTGCAACCTTAGCTCTGATACCACGTGTTGGGATAAACAACAGAAGCACACAATTGATTACCAAATACAAGCAACTTAATATGTGGAATTAACTAGAATACACAAGTAACTAGAATTCAGAAATAACATAGAATATGAGAGACAATACACAACTTGTATTAAAACTCTTCTAGAAGGAAATACAACAAAGAAGGCTACCACAGTTCTTCTTCCTTACACACCTCTAGGGCTCCCACACCTCTAGGGAATAAATAGTAAATCTTCCCTCAAAGCTCT
This sequence comes from Torreya grandis, assembly GCA_037957365.1. Taxonomy (NCBI): domain Eukaryota; kingdom Viridiplantae; phylum Streptophyta; class Pinopsida; order Cupressales; family Taxaceae; genus Torreya; species Torreya grandis. The sequence continues at coordinate 1,535,120 of JARHVA010001858.1, forward strand.
CTCTCCTAGGTCCCAACACCCAACTCAAACATAGAGTTGGTGTTCACCTCCAACTAGCCATTATCCACTACTGCCAATACACCTGTGCTCCATGCACTCCAAGTACACAAACGTACTTCAAGTAGATCTCCCCTAATCTTGTAACAACCTCCACCTCAATCTGATCTTACTTATGGAAGGATATTCCTTGCCTTCCTCTTTACTCTATCTGAGTACACACTGTACTCCAAGTAGATCCTACCTGATCCTGCTCCCTATTGTGTTGCTATCTTATCTGATCTTGCACACCTGCAAATCAATCTGGTTTTGTACACCTGTGAACCTTGACCTTGCACACACATACACCTGTAGATCAATGATCTTACTTACCATGTAGATCTCCTATCGTAGCCATGCTCACCTGATGACCAAGATCATACATACATGAAGAACCCTACTGATTCTCCAATCCATCACCCGCACTTGGTACTATGGCACTAGGAGGAACACACCATGCTCACCTCACACATAGAAGGAGCTTATATTATTGCTCTCTTACTCTCTAGCACAAGTTTACAATATAACCAATGAGTCTCTTAAATAGATCTCATGCAAACAATAATTAGACACCTAATTACAATAATTAGATCCATAGCTTCTAGTATAAATTTGGCTCTTGACATGCAAATACTTGGTTCGTTAGCTAACTGCTCGTAACATTCGCAGCTCGAACCACACAGGTGACTGGCGTCGGTCCCTATCTGCCTGGGGGTGCCAATGCCAGCTAACTTTTGACTGACATCAGTTGCCTCCTGTCTCTTCCCTGTCAACATCGGTTGGCCTGACCGACGCCGGTGACAGTAACACTCAGCAACCTTCCTGAAACCTCCTCCTCTGTTTACATCAGTGAATCTTTTAGCTCCACAACCTAACATATAGAAAATTTAATAGTCTTGTTTATGGCTTCTAGTGTGTTTGAATAAACATAGTAAAATTAACTATATGTGAAATCATGTATGTTAACATTTGAATCATGATATATTACTTTTGAATTATACTATGTAATTAATTTCAACTATGTTGTATTATAAAGCTTATTTTATTTTTAGATATCTTCCCAAACTTATTTTTTCTTGACTTAGTGTTTAATATATTTCGTAGAACATAAAGTTACAAGAGAGTGGTAATAATAACTGTTATATATGGTTTACTTACTATATTCTTGTTAAGATAGATAGTTTAGATGCTTGACTCTTTAATAAAATAAGAGGGGAATAAATATACAGTTATGTACTAATGACAATAAGTAATTTATATATTCTACAGTAACTTAGGATGTTTTATTTATCTATAATAAATAATTTTGGGATACATTGAACTCCTATCTAGAGATTTGGATTATTGGTTATGAACTTTAGTTGACTATTTATTACTTATATCCATCTTCAATGTGATTAATTTAGTTTTAAATAAACTTTACAAAATTAATGATATGAGTATTGTGGTTTGAATTCAAAATGAGTTAGGTATCTTATTATAGTTATCTTTTAGGAAAATAATAATCTTAATTGCAAATTTTTGTCTTTGATTTGTTCCTTTAATAGTGTTCATTTTGATTGTTATTAAGTTAGACTATACTTTGCCATGTATACATTGGATTTTAAATGATATATGGAACAATTTATTGTATATGTTATACAAAGCTTGTAACATAAAATTAGAATGTGAAGACTAAATGGTTTTCATATTACTTCAATGATCTATTTAAGATCTTAATAAGGGCCAAGTCACATACTTGTTTGTCAATCTATGACTATTCTTTGTGTGTAAAATGCTTGAGTTAATTGTTAAAAATATCTTAAATTAATTTTGTAAATACTTTTGAATTGAGTCATGAGTAAGAATCATCCAACTTCATAAATTGATACTACCACTAATATTGGCATAATTGTCATTTTATGTATATCATTAACTAGAGATTATTTTGTGCTTAATGAATGGTCAATATGGTAATGCTATAGTTTTTATTGATTTCATTATTTGATTCCTAAAAATAGAATTAGAACTTACTTAGGTGTAAAAATAATTATTGTATTTGATTTCATGATTGAAGATAATGGCCCTTAAATCAAATAATATGTTACTTGTCTTGTGGTCTTGAATACTCAAATTCAAGAAATTTGCTTAAGAGAATTTAAGTGTTCATGTGTTACTTTTTGTGCATGTTTGAGTATGAATGATTATGTGAGTATTGACTAATTAGTTTACAGGAATAATACATACATTTATATTTAGTTTAAAAATCATATGAATGTTATTGTTTATTTTGTGATTGGGAATTCATCTATGAGTATCTCAGTTTATGTTTTACTTGGATTATCGAATACATATGACACATTTATGATAGATAATGCAAGAAAAATGTATATAGGACTCATTCCTTGATACCCTTTTTAATATTATATTCCATAATTCTTAAATCAATATATAATAAATCATGGGTTGAATATTAACAATCAACATGGTATGCTTGGGTCAAACAAGACTACACGATAACCATTTAATAAATTAAATATTATGTGGGAGGAAAATTTATTTATAGATATAACTTATTTTATTACTTTAAATTTTACTTGGTGAATGTGAAATGCTTGTTGCGATGAAGATGCTTTGATAAATTTTATCTCTAATTTTCATTTACTTGGACTATTAGGTTTTAAAATGAAATTTTATTAGAGAATAATAAACATATAATTAATTAAATTAGACAAGATTAAAAAGTAATTAAGTCTATAGTTTGTTAATTTATGATTTCATAAAGATTTATATTTAGAAATACCATAAAGGATGATTGTGATAATCAATTGTTACAACCTTTAAATCAATATAAAGTATATAATATATGATTTAGGGAATAGTCTATGTTCATTGGTATATTACCCCATATATATATATATATATATATATATATATATATATATATATATATATATATATATATATATATATATATATATATATAAGGATACTAATGGAATATTGGTAATAAAATACTTATCTTATTGGGTTCCACTAATATTTATTAGGTAATTGATTATTGAGTTGTAAATCTTGTACATTTATTCAAGGTCGAACATTAGTGGCTATGCAATTATAAAAAATGTTATATTATAATTGATTAGAGATGGTTAATATACTGATATTTATTATACTATTATGATATAAAATAATATTAATAATTATTACTCATATTTTATATCATGTGTCACATAATAAATTATAGATAATTAATTTTTGATTCATTAAAATCTTAATTCTTAGATCCTTAATTCTAGATTTTTTTATTAGAATTTAAAAAGGGAGTAAGTCTTAGTGGACCCCTCAATGATGGAATTATAGGTGGATAAGTCTTTATCAATCCAAACATGATCACTCAAGTAGGCTACCTTCATACATTCATTAATGTTTTTTTTTATATAACAATTTCCAATATATTTAAAGGAATATTAAAGAACTATAATCTTGCTATGGAGATGATTCATATACAAATAGTGATAAAAGTATTTTCTATTATAGAACATGTTTATGGGTTGCATGAAAGTAAGGAACTAGCTAAATATGAACTCATTTCACAGGTTTATTAGTGAATGGTTTATAACATATGGTGTTATCATTGGAAGTTAACCATATCAATAAAATAGTGGAAATTACTAGTTGGCATGGTAGATGTGTACCAAACACTAAGTGATCATTATACAAAAGTGATTTATCTAAACCAATGAGTAAATTAGTATAAAATGTAGTCATGTCCCTATATACTACTAATGAAATTATTTAATTTTAATGAATGATCAAGGATGAGACACTAACATGGAGTTTAAATTTTTGATGTCGTTATTGGTTTTCCTTTCAAGGATGATATATTACATTTATAGTCTTACATTTTTTTTGGTGTGCACAATCCCTAAAGAGTAGGCTTTTAATTATTCAAAATTTGGTGGTTATGATTATTGGTATCATATCCTTATTTTTAAAAACAAAGGCAACTCTTATGAATTTTTTTAATGTGCCAAGATGGTAATAACTAGAGAAACTTGAGAAAACTAGAATTTTAAAATTGATCTCACATAAAATCATGTATATATGATCATTTGCATGTTGATCATGATGATATAAAAGCTAGAAATTAGGATAATCTTGAAGCACTAATCCCTAAATAACATAATGTTTTTTGCATGATATCCTAGATACATTACATATTATTCAAGGGTAAATGGAAGGCTATGGTCAGAGGTTCACTCACTTGTAGAATCTATAGGAAGGTGGGAAGGAAGAAGAGATTCATGGTGTAAATCCACAACAACCTAAGTTTTTTGATCCTCTCATAAAGGAGATAAAAAAGCTTCCTCCTCCCAAATTTTTTTTAAAAACCATTGGTGATGCCACTGAGGCATGGATAATTAAATTACATAATTATTTCACATTGCATAACTTGGGTTCTAACATTAAAATAAGTATTGGACCTTACCGCTAGGTAGGAAATGTAAATTTATGGTGGAATAATTTATGTGATATTGAGGGGTATAATTATTTGACTCTTTCATGGGAAATATTTAAGAAATGGTTAAAAAAATGTATCTGAATAGCATATATAAAGAACATAAAATCATTGAGTTTTAGTCACTGAAACAAATAACAATGATAGTCTCTAGATATGAAAATAAATTTCTAGGACTCCTAAGGCATTTAAATTACATGAAGGATGAAGAAAAAAAATTCACTAAATTAAATTGGGTTTAAACAAGATACTAATGCATGAGGTGAATATGAAAAACCCTAAGACCTTAGCTTTTATTTTGGAATCAGAACACTATGCGAAGGAAAGGAAATACTTCCATAATAACAAGTTTTAAGGTAAGACAAAATCAAATATTCATCTTATGGGTAATATTTTCAAGAAGAATGATAAAAATAAGACAAGTGGAAATATTTATAATTTTAGAGAGAAATTTCAAAATAATAAAAATTCAAAACCCCACTCTTTTGCTAAGAAACATGTTGAAAATAGTGGTCAACAAAACTTTTGTGAACCTACCATAGGAGCACACAATCCCTCTTCAACAAAAATTAATATATTATGTTAGGAATGTATTAAAAATAATTATTTCAAGGTCTACCCAAATTTTAAAGGTAATCACAAAGTCTATGCTATTGTGTATAACATAAATGTAGAATTTTAGTTAACTCTAAGTGAGACCCAAGGTATAACTTCTAGTTTTTCATTATAAATTTTTTTATATTCATGAGAAACTAATAGTTTCATCTTTATTTCTAGTGATTTAAAGTGTAAAATCAAACCATAAAGATTTAGATAAGGATGGAAAGTATATTTTAGCACCGAGAAGAAAGTGTTTGATATAGAATGTTTTGAGCAAGTTGAGCTAAACCTTAGAGTTTTTAAGCCTCAAATGAACTTGTTCCTTTATCCTCTAGGGTATTATGACATCATTTTATTCATGGAATAGTTACAGAATCATATAACTAAACTAGATTATTATAATAAGAGAGTTTAATACTTAGATTAAGTAGTCAATTTGGTAAGTATTAAGGAATCCTTAAGTCTTCTACTCAAAGAATGTTTCTAGACTTGTAATTAAGAAAAAATTTAAGAAAGTATATTAATTTTATTCAATTAATTTAAATAAATTTTTTGAGGACACGGTCAATTATCCAAGAATATACTATCTTGCAGGAATTAGTAGATGTTTTGTCAGAAGAATTATCTAGTGCATCATAAAGGAGTATTTGACTTTATAATTAATGTGATACCTAGTGTTTCACAGCATCCAAAGCACCTTACTAAATAAATATAGCATATTTGAGAGAACTTAAAGTTTAACTAAAATATGCAATAGACAAAAGAGTGATGCATCCTAGTGTGTCACTCTTGGGATCTCTAGTAGTATTTATGAAAATGAAGGATGGTACACTTAGACTTTGTAGTGATTATAAAATGCTAAACAAATTCACCATCAAGAATAAGTATATGATTCCTAGAATTGATGATCTTTTTGATCAAATGAAAGGACCAACCATGTTTATAAAGATACATATTCGATCAGGGTACCACCAACTCCACATCAAGGATGAATATGTTTAAAAAACTACTTTTAGAACTAGATATGGACATTATGAATTTGTGGTTATGCCATTTGGCTTACATAATGGTACTAAATATTTCATGAATTTAATGAATAGTGTTCCAAGATTATTTTAGCAATTTTTTGTTAATATTTCTATATTATATCTTAATTTATTATAGGAATGAATAATAGCATGAGCAACACTTAAGATTGGTCATGCAACATTTAAGGTAGCACAAGTTATTTGGGAAGATATCCAAATGCTCTTTCTTTTAAATATAAATGTACTTCTTAGGTCATGTAATTTATAAATATGGACTTGAAATAGACCCCAAAAATATTACATCCATTGATGAGTGGCTAAATCCAAAGAAAGTACATGAAATGAGAAGCTTCATGGGGTTTATTAGATACTATATAAGGTTTGTGAAATATTTTTCAATGGTTGTTAATCCTATAACCTCTTTAGAAAAGAATGGAAATAATTTTGATTGGTCACTTGAGTGTGCAAAAACTTGTCAAGAGATGAAATCATTGTTAACTTTACCTCCTATTTTGATCATACCTAATCCAATTGGCAACTTTGAGATTTGGGATGATACCTTCAAGTATGAATTGGTGTTTTTTTACTTAACATGTTAAATTGGTTGCCTATGAGTCGTAGAAGATAAAAAATAATGAGAATAATTACCCAACTCATTTTTTAGAATTAAATATGGTTATTCATGCACTAAAACAATAGAAACGCTTCCTATTGGCAAAGTATTTTAATATCAAATCAGATAATAGGACCCTTGTACACTTTTTTACTCAATATGATCTAAATGTAAGACAAAAATGGTGGCTATAATTTATCATTAATTTTGATGTTGTTATTGATTATGTAAAGGGGAAAGATAATATATTAATTGATTCTCTAAGTAGGAGGACCTACATTTTTGTTTTATCTATTTTAAAATCTGATTTAAAGGATTTTATGATTGAAAAATAGAAATTAGACTTGGAATGTCTAAAAAATATATGTTAAAATAGGATCAAAAGGTTTTGATCCTAATTTTTCAATAGATTTAGATGGTTTATTAAGACATAAAGGAAGAATTTTTGTTCCTAACTCAACAAATATTAGGGAACACATTTTAAACGAAGTGCATTTTATAATTAATTATTCTCACCCAAGTGTTAATAAAATGAAAAAAATGTTGAAAGAATTGTATTTTTGGCCTAGTTTGAAAAAATATGTGGCTACATTTATAGCCAAGTGTTTGGAATGCAAACATGTGAAAGTTGAGCATGGTTATCCTAGAATATTTCCTTATCCTCATTTCATTCTAGAGGGGAAGTCGATAATAATATCCATGGATTTCATCATAATATTGCCCAAATCTTTAAATAAGCATGAATCAATCCTAGTTATGATCAATAAATTCATGAAAATGGCTCAATTCATATTTAGTAACATCACATATGATGATGCCATTCCTTCTAAAATATTTGTGAAGAAATTATTTTACTTTCATTTTGTACATAAAGTGATCATCTCAAATACATATACTATGTTTGCTTCCCATTTTTGGAAAATCATGATGGTAGCCTTTTTTACAAAGCTAAATATCAGTTCAACCTATCACTCGAAAATGGATGAAAGACTGAAAGGCTATTGTCATTATTAAAGATATGTTGAGAATGTATGTCATGGACCATAAGTACAAGTAGTAATATTTTCTTCACTTGGTATATTATGCATATAATAATACCTACAATAAAAATGGAACTTTTTGAAGCCTTGTATGGGAGTAAGTGAGAACCCCTTTGAGCTGGAATAACTTGGAAAATTGAGTTTTTTTAGGTCTATCAACTTTGCAAGAGTATGATGAGAAAATAGTTATCAAACTAAAAAGGTTAAAATCTTCCAATGGTAGGCAAAAAGTATATGATAATTTGAAAATATCACATAAAGAATTTGAATTATTTGATAAGGTATTTCTAAGGGTAAGACCTTAAAAAAATTCAATCAATTTTGGAAAATCTTCAAAGTTAGCACCATGCTTGTCAAACCTTTTAACATAATGTAAAAGATCATCTTGATGACTTTTTATCTTGCTCTTCCTAATTCTCTATCTAGAATCCATGATGTTTTTCATGTAGCATTTTTAATAAAATATGTTTTAGATCCATCACATGTTCTAAATTAGAATAATATTCAAGTGGAGGATGAGGAAAAAATTCAGCTAGAGCCCATCAATATTCTAGCTCAGTATAACATTAATTTATGAAAAAGAAAATTAGATATAATATTGGTTTAGTGGGATAAAAAGGGTGAAATAAGTGTTAATTGGGAAAAATGAGATATTTTATGGTAGCATTATCCTCATTTATTTTATGCCCCAAGGATAAAGCCATTCTTAATGAAGGTTGGTTGTCATGACCACACTTACGTAGTAGTTTAATTTTTGACTATTATGCTTTACAAACATTTTACTATGGACATTATGAAGGATTTAAAAACATGTAATATTTTTTTATAATAACTTTTAATCATTAATGTGACATTATTTATATACTTATTTAGTATTTATATATGCTCAGATAGTATTAACATATATTTATCATCTTGGATGTAGATGTTGTCTTAGATGAGCTAGATTAGTCTTGGAAGATAATTTTTAGTGGAAAAAAGGTAGTATGTAGGTAATGATAATATCATGATGTAATTCTGGTCAAACCCAAAATTACTTTCTTGTTGATATTTGACTTCATTCTATGTTGGCTAGTCTTATGAAATCAATGTTTTCCAATTGTTTGCTTTTTCCATTCTATTTATCATCATTTTATTACTTTTCATTTGGAGAAACTAATTGTCATGGTGAAGATAATATGAATATGATAGCATCAATGAGACAAGATGATTGAATCAAATGTAGTTGGAATCTCAGAGCATTTAAAATAGATGTTGAAGGTTATAAAACCCTTGATAGGTTTAATAAATCTTTAATATAAGATTAGTTACAAATTTTAAAATACTTTAAAATTTATAGTTACTAAAAATAACCAAGCCCCATGCTATAATCTTGATATTCCCTTAATGGACTGGGGTATTTGAATAGATATATGTAGTTCTTAAAATAACTAAGGGATGTGCATGTTTGTCTATTATAGTCCATAATGGGGACTAGGGACCAAATATTATAAGGCCATGACATTTGTTTTAATTATTAAAATAGACCATAAGTCATAAGGTATTATGTTGATAACATTTTAATCACATTGGTTCATTTTTCCAACCATGAAGTAACTCAGTGATTGACTTTGGATTGTAATACTCAATTACTATTTTCATTTAATAATCCACTAAATTACTTTGGTGGATGGTGCATGGTAGTTTTGGGATGCATGTAGGGATTTGAGGGTTTCAAACTTGACTCCATGAATGCATAAATTTTTTTGGATATTTGAATTAAAATTCAAGTGGAAGTTCCACTTAGTAGAATTGAAGTCTTAATAGTTGGAACTACCACTAGAAGCTTTGGTGAAATTTATAAAAAAAATAGTGACAAGAAGAAAGAGAAGGAAGGTAGTTGGATAAATGGATATGATAACTTGGAAAAGCATGAATAAATGTGCAACTATATAAGCCTCCTCTAGTATTTAATTATACATTAAAAGAAGTGGCTAATGTTTTTTATATAGAAATAATGTTTTTTTATTCTTGTATTTATTGAATGAAGTATTGTTTAAGGTTTTTAAGCATGTAAATGCTCATGAATAGACTTAAACTATTCCATTACTTATAATATAGTCAAGGAAACATTATTGGGTGAGATTGAGTTGTACCTCACCCTTAGATGGCATAGAAATGAACTAAAAAGGAAATTGAGTTGGTTTTTTCTCTTTTGTTTAATTTCATTTCTATTTGTTGATTTTTTTTGAATAAGTGATTTATGGCTTTGGATTTGAACCTTGGTATGTTTGGTGGCATTTTAAATTTTATTTAATAAATCCCTTTTCATGGAATATTATTTTGTTATTATAGTGGCCAAATTTTGTCATTTAGGGTTTATATGTCTTATGTTGCATTGATTTTTTATTTGTTTATCTATAAACCTAAAATAAAAAACTATACCCTATTACATAATATTGTTAATACTACCTAGATTCTTTATGTTTGCCATTCGGTATCTATTTCCACCTCCAATCAATGGTTAGGGTGGGTATGGATAATCCATTGATGGATAGGCTCATTAGATGCATGGAAAATATATTTTCATATAAATTATTATTTTTGGAAAATGGCATTAGCTTAAGGATATATTTTGGTGCATTCAAAGTTTTCATTAGCACTTTGTTTTATAAATGGATTAATAAAGAAAATTATAGGTTGTAAAGAGTTTTTATTACTTCATTAAAATGTAAATACTTTAGTATTGTTTTGAATAAATTGATATTATATTTGAAACTATATGGAAATAGGGAATAGTTTTTTAATCGATTATGATGTGTTTGAATAACATAATAAAGTGAACTGGGGATGCAATATTGTATGTTAGCCCTTCAAATCATGATTTATTACTTTAGAATTATATGGTGTAATTGATTTTAATTGTGTTGTATTTATACCATTAAAATATAGATCTTAGTTCTACTTATTTAATAGTTTATAGATGATCAAATGAAGTATCAAGAACTAATATTCTACATCTATAACCTCATGAACATACAAAGATTAAGATAGCAATCCTAAAATTAAATCAATACAATTCAAAATTTAATTGCAAACCTCAACAAGTCTTTGTTATTGCCATTCATGATAAAAATTCTCCTTTGAAACCTTGGATTATATTAAATTGATGAAGATTAGAAATGTGATGCTTAAAAAAAATTGAGAATTTGACATCACTTCATTGTCCAATTTGAGCATATTCATTTTAAATGAAAAGAGGTATATTTATAATAAATTTGAATTGATGATGACCCTTTTTATTGAATCTAAGATGGATGGTTACAAATTTATCCTCACTGAGGCACATAGATCAACACATGTATTGATCACATGAGGTCCAAGATGAAGGGTGGAGGATATCTCTTGAAAATATCAAAGTAGGATTAATATGATCCCTCCATATTGAATTCAAGATAGAAGGTGGAGAATTATTTTAAAAATATCTTTGTGAGTGTCAATGTGGAATTTTCATATTTTTTCTAGTAATAAAGTTATAAAATCATTCCTAAGAAAGAACATGGATAACCCCATGGATCATCAATATAGTCCCTTCATCATGTTTTCAAGATTAAGGGTTTAGAATGCTCCCTAAAATATCTCACAATATTTATTGTGAGCCTTTCATCTTGTCTCCAATATGAAAGGTGGATAATAATCCTTTATATTAATTATTTTAGTAATTATGAGCTTAAATAAATATTCCATAGGATCTTAGGACTCTTTTCATGAATGAATATGCCTCTTGGAGTAATAAAAAGAAGAATTAATAATTTAAAGGAAGATATAATTCCATTTTCATAGAATTATAATTATAAGAATGATTAATTCAATTAATCAATGATAAATTAAATTAATATAATGTGGGTAATTTTATTAGAAGAATGATTTATAGAAAGTGGAATTAATTGCATTAATTGATCAATGAAGGAGAATTATTGAATTGATTAGAGTAGAATGATTACTAGATAAAATGAATACAATTATAATTTAATAGACTTAATATGGTAAATTATCCCACCTAGATATGCCCTTAGGTGAATTCAAAATCGTAAATTAGATTAATTGATAATTGGACTAGTTTGAGTGTAATTGTAAGAAGTCATTCCATTTCGTAATTTTGACACAAAAGTTATAAAAAAGGAGTGTCTAAATTTACACTTTTTGAGAAGTCACTATGAGATGTAGTTGAAGTAAATCATCTCAAATATTGATTAAAAAAACATTTAAAATGAATGGATGAAAAATTATATGATGAATTAATATATGTTGTCATTTTGTCATTCCCAACTAATAGGTGTGAGAGATTGAATGTAATTATAAGATGTGATTTTATTGATATTAGTTATGGATTATTATCCCTAGATATGGAATGTGGGAATAAATGACATGGATGGGATATTTAAAAAGAGAGGAATAATATAGAATAGAAGAGAAGATTAACTCATGGATAATATTATGCCACTTGAGTTAACATTTTCACACTTTAATTTTTGATGATGATGAATTGATTTACCCTAATCATGGTATAATTAGGAAGGAAACATACATAAATAAGTTAAACACTTTTAATTGATCCAAATATGTAAAAATATATGGGATTAGGCATGATTTATCCTTAGGACATTACATGCTTTATTTTCCCTAAATAGGCTAAAAGTTACAAGCTTTGAATAATGAGACACCCCAAATAAGGTGGATAATTGATGAGCCATAAATAGGTTGAATTGAATGATTGAATTTATTGATTGAAAATAATAAACCAATTTTTAAACTTTTTTCATAGTTAATACGATACAAATGACGAAAGTAAACAATCTGACATAAGCATGTATGCTAATGGTATAATGACTTCTAAAAGAAGCCACAAAAATTTGAACGCACAAGAATGCTCAAAGTGATGAGGGACTGAAGAATGGAAAAATAATATAATGATTGAATGACATGACTATATTTGAATAATATGGATATTTATGAGAACAAAATAATGTTTGTTGATCTAACCTTATAAAATGGTTGGTATTGATCACTTCTTACATAGTCTAAAAAGACCTCAGGCTAATGTAGTTCTCTTAGAAATTAAGAGAGAATATGATGAAGAATGGACTAAATGATTAGAATAATAATAATTATTTATCAATGTGTATGAATATTATTAAATGATTATTTTTATATGCACTTATGATTCACATATATATAGCCATAATGTGAAAGTTCTTTGATTTGATCATGAAAAATGTGATGATACGAATCAATCAAATATGACCAAGATGACTAAATGTGATAGGAAATGATGATGCAAGGGTAGATACCACCACTATGATATTGATGATTTAAAACCTCTAATACTTTATTTATAATTTTTCATATGAAAATATACATCATGATATAAAATATCATTATGCCTTAGCTATAATGTGCATGAAGACTAAACCCCAATCTAATAGACAATTAACAAAAATGCACCAATGATAAAAAAACATGATGAAAATGTTGAAGTATGTCAATAGATGGAATCAAGGATAAGTGCACAAATGGAAACCATGCTAAATACCTTGTGAGCACAATGGACCTAGTCAAGGCAACAAAAAAAACAAACAAGCAAATAGACAAATAAGAAAATAAAAATCAATGAAAGGCAATATTATCATATAATCGAGCCAAAATATAGATGTGAAGGCTAAATGATAATGATGGTTAGAATAGATTCCCTAAGAAAGTATACATTCAAGGAGAATAAATGGTAATATATCTTAAAATTTCCATATATAGGGTGAAATCAATGAACTTGAATTAGAGTGATTCGATTTGACTTTTCCCCAAATAGGGAGGATTTGGGAAGGACACATCTCAATGGTTTTTTATTTGATTGGATTCATATTGATCAAGGATTTAGGACTAGACCTAATACAATACAAATATATATATATATATATATATATATATATATATATATATATATATATATATTTGTATTGTATTAGGTCTAGTATATATATATATATATTTGGCTTAAAAAATATAAGGATGGCTAAGTTGACCTCAAAAATTGAGAGCTACTTACATAGTCTAAATGGACCTCAAGACAATATAATTTGACTAGAATGGGGAGAAGAATATTTGATTGATGTTGTTATAAAAAAATGTGATTACTCCTACTTAGGATAAAATCTAGGCTTGTTGGATCAAAATTTATAGGTAGTTAAGAATCTAATTCTAAGAGTTGTAAAAGGAGATCATCCCAGGTGTTAAAAAAATATTTTTCATTGGCTTTATCTAGATCTATCATGTACATCATAGAATTAAATAGAAAGGTAATAAATCATTGATCAAAGGATGCCCCCAAGTAAGGATACATGAAAGGGGATTGACTATACTAGAATTGGACCCAAATATGGTGGAATTAACTTGATTGAAATGGAATTGGCACCACGAATGGAAGGGAAAGATGTGTATGGTGAAATGATAGGCAAACCTGAATCAGAGTCCCACAGGGAATCAATATGTATAATTAGAATCTATATCTTAGTTAAAATTATTAAATAATTTATAAATTATCAAATGAAGTATCAATAACTAATAATCTACACCCAAAACCTCACGAGAATACAAATATTAAGATAATAATGCTAAGATTAAATCAATGTAATGAAAATTATCATTGAAAACCTCATATTTATATATGATTTGGCTCGGATGTAGTCTCAATATGTCTTTATCAATTTCATTTCATGATAAAATTTCCCCTTTTAAACATTGGATTAGTTGAAATTGATGAAGAGTAGAAAGGTGATGCATAAGAAGACTTGAGAATGTGACAACACTTCATTATCTAATTTAAGCATGTTCATTGCAAAGGATAAGATGTTTATTTATAATAAATTCAAATAAAATTGAACCCTTCATTTGGACTGAAAGGTGGATGGCTACAAATGCATCCTCACCAAGTCACATGGATCAACACATGGATTGATCACATGAGATCCAAGATGAAGGGTGAAATATATCTCTTAAAAATATCAAAGGAGGATTAATATGAGCCCTC